>OZ024733.1:1237500-1593283 GCA_964016875.1 Fallopia convolvulus
CACCCGAAAACTGCTGGAGGCCTTGCTTGGTAAAATCAGCGGCATTCGGCGCGTTGCCGAGTCCTCTTGATGCAAACTGTCGGCCCGGTTCAGGGTTGTGTCGGCGTTTTCCATCTTGAACATCATTACTACTGAGGTGAGAAGGTTTGGCACCAGAAACGCCCTTGGAATTGTCAGAAGTGGTGGTGGACGCCGATGGCGTCGTGTTTGGCGCGCCGGTGCCGGTGTCGCTAGCTTTCTGTCTTTGCCTCTCGGCTTCATCCTGTAGAGCTTCACTAGGCGACATAGGTAAGAGAGTCACGCGCTTCCCGTGGTAATTGAACATGTAAGTGTTCAAATACCCGTCGTGAAGCACGCGACGATCGTATTGCCATGGGCGCCCCAACAAGAGATGTGTGGCGTCCATTGGCGTTACGTCACAAAGGATAGAATCTGAGTATTGACCAATGGAAAAGTTGAAGATTACCTATTTGTCGACCCAATCTCCTCCATCATTGGATATCCATTGAAGCTTGAAAGGTTGTGGATGAGGTGTGGTCGGCAGCTTGAAATGATCAACAACTTTTTTGGAGAGGAAATTGGCGCAACTTCTCGAATCTATGATGACGCTCAAGGAAACATTGTTGACCAAACAGCGAGTGTGGAAAAGTTGCTCCCTTTGATCCGTCTTCGGCGCCTCGCGCATGCTCAAAGCGCGTCGTGTCACCAAGCCGAGTTTGGCGACGCCGAGAGCCTCCGATGGATCGCACTCGAGATCGGCGTCCTCGGTCAATGGTGGCTCATTTTCCTCTTCATCTTGGCTATCATATGGCTCTCCATTCGTTGTAAACAAGACCTTCTTGGCATTCGGACAGTTCCTTTGCATGTGGCCACGGCCCCCACATTTATAGCATGCCATGTCGCGCGCGCGATCGGCACTTGGCTCGGGGCTGCGTGGTGCGGCAGGCGCCTTGGATGGCGTGGCTTCGGATTTGGCCTTGGAACCTGTCGAAGCACTAGGCAAGGAAGGAGCAACCCGATTAGTAGAAAAACCGGATTGACTAGAGTTAGGAACATACCTCGAATTGGACCAACCCGACTTGGTTCGCATTTCTTGTTTGTGGATTTGCATGGCGGTGTGAACCAAGTTGTTGATGTCTTTGATTGGAAGAATTTCCAACCGATCTTGTATAGATTGTCGCAATCCCGAGAGGAACCTCTTCTTCATCACCGAGGGCGACACACTCATTCCCGCTTTGAAGAACATGTCCTCGAGCTTAGAAAAATACTCATCTGGCGTCATCGATCCTTGCTTGACGTGCATAATCTCTATGTGCATCTTGTCTTTGTAATCTGCCGGAATATATCTCTTCTTCAAGATGTAGACGAGTTGATGCCACTCTCGGATTAGGGGTTTTCCTTGTCGAATCCTTTCGGACTCGAATCGGTTCCACCAAGTCCTAGCGGCACCATGGAAGTGCAAAGTCACAACTTCCACTTTCTCGTCATCTTCATAGCCTAAATGTCGGAGCGTGTGCTCCGTACCTTGCAACCACTCGATAAACGCGTCAGGATCATAAGAACCGTAAAAGGGTTCGAATTTTACCTTAATGTCACGTCGGTTGTGGCGTGGATCCCTTGCATCTCTTCGATCACGATCGCGCCGAGGACTAGGACGCCGAGGCGAATGCGCTCGCCTGTCGCGCCGGTGCCGAGGCGGGCCTCGTGGGGGATCGTCATCGCCATCATCCGGATCGTCTCCATCGTCAGGCCTCCGAGGACGCCGCGCGTCACGGTCCCTGTCGCGCCTCCCCTTCGCGCCATGCGTTCGACCCGAGCCATAGACTTGATCGTATTCGTTCCTATGCTTGGCGAGGTGAGGCGGTGGGATCCAACCCAAAGGTCGGCTGTCGAGTTCTTCCGGATCCTGCACATGTGGATGCTCAAAAGAGGATTCATTAGAATAGTCAGAAAACTCTTCATAATCCTTTTCAAAATCGGAGAACGGACTCCGAGCACTTTGATGCTCGAGGTCGTCCTCAACTCTGTATGCGTCGGCATCGTAGTACTTAGCCCCGTGCTTCCGCTTTGGGGTTTTGTAAACATATGTCGGCGACTTGTGCTTTTTCTTTTTCTTTGGATCCCCACTCGTGTGTCGGCGTCTATACTCCTCGGAGTTGTACTCCTCATCGGAATATACGTCGTACACTTGTGTGGCCCTGTAATCTCGCACCATCTGATAGCGATCTGTGGTCCGGGGGCCACCATCGTGCTTATCATGTTGGCGACTTTCCTTGATTGACTCCAAGCGATGCATGGTGCCGAATTGTGAGGAAGGCTGGGCATGCTTCTTTCCTTTAGCGTTGGCACGAGCGACGTCGTCCGCGGACACGCCAGGGACGTCGTGGATTTCCGAAGCGAGTCCATGCGTCAGCGGCACGGTGTGCTTGGACTGCGTTTGGCTCGCCGCCAAGAGGCGTTCGAGCTCCTCAATTCGCGCCACGACTTCAGGGTTCCAATCATTGCGATTCTGATTTTGCACCTCGAGTGGATTGATGTTTGTAGGATTGTCGTTGTTGACATTCTCTCCCGAGTCCGAAATCGTACCTATAGTAATACCAGTCATCGAAACAGTAAGAAGTTCACAAGCAACAAAACAACGAGTTACGATTCGCTTAAGTCAAGCCTACCCTTTTGTTCAAACCACACGAACAAGGATCGGCTAGGCTAAAGGTCACTCGATCTCGATCTAAGATTTGGATCCGAAAATCACAATGCAAGCAAGCACGTCAAGAATAAGTTGTAACCAAAATCAACAAGACAATAATCGACGTGAATGAATGAATGCGTGGATAACAAAGCGAACACAAATGAACGTTCTTGCCTTATTTTGGCTTGTGAGCATCCAAAAAAAAAATTTTTTTTATAACTGAATCGACAACCTTACCTTATTTTGGCTATGGTTGTACGAAAGTTTTTTTTTTTTTGAATATTAACGAGACTAGGTTTTCTCCTCTAGAATCGTAGAACACAAGTAACAAGATCAACACGCAATAAAATCGAAAGAAGCACAAGAGAAATTGGCAAAACAAATCCTATGTTCATGCAACTAGCAAGACAAAGCGAAATCTTCACCAAAATCAATAGATCAATCGAGTTAGGTCACGGTTGATGTTTTTTTTTAACAATTTACGCAAGCAAGAAAAAAAAAATTTGGGACCCTAGATGGCTGTTATGTGAAGTGGAGGATGAATTCTAGGGTTTAGAAGTGGCGGAAACGTGTGAGAATGAACGAAAAGGGTTGATCGAGACTTACTCAAACCTTGGCTCTGATGCCAGTTGATGCGTCCCTCGTATGGGATGCTACGATCGGCGTGATGTTTGAGTAGTGGGTCTCAAAGAGTGCGGCGGAAGACTTGATTGATTCGAACTTTGGCACGAACAATTGCAAACAATGGAGAAATCGAGAGCTTTGAATGAAAATAGCAATGGCGGCGCAAGCACAAAGGGAGAATAAGGAGAAAACCTCTACTTTAATTAACCCTAAAATGTGCGCTGAATAAAACATAAGCCTAATCCCCCTTATATAGGGAGGCGGCACGAGAAAACCATGAAAAACCCTAAGGTGACGTCGCGCGCCTAGGGCTAGCACGTAGGCTAAGGGCCCAACGGCGCGGTCCAAAATGTATCGGCGCAAGGCCCATAATTAACCTTCTAAAAACATAAAACTACTAATAGTAATGTTCTATAATGGAAAGTATGCAAGAAACTACTAAAAACGGATAGGTCATTCGTGACCGAGCAAGGAGTGTCATGACACGCGTGGCGCGGCACTGGCGAGACTCGGACACGACGCTGGCGAGGTCACGGCGCGGCACTGTGCGCTGGCGCGGGCGCTGGCGAGGACGCTGGCGTGAGTGCTGGCGCGAGGTTCGCGAGAACCTCAAGATGCGACTCGATGCCGAGTCTTGGCACGATGGTCTCGACGCCAAGGCTTGGCATGGTGGGTTGTCCGTGGCTTGCGAGAACCTCATGGCGCGATCCGTGGCACGGTGCAAGGCTTGAGTCCGATGGTGCCAAGGTGGTGGAGGTTAGCATTGTTGGCTCAAGTTGAGGTTCCTCGACGCCGAGGACGCACAAGGCTGTGTGCGTCGGTGCGACGAGGGATGCGTCGTGGCCTGTGGAGAGGCGCGCCACAAGAGACTGAGTCGCGGACTGGATGGCTCGAGTTCTGGCACGGGTAATGGGGCCATCGGAGCGAAGTGTGAATGCGTCGTCCTCCTGGCTAGCATCCATGACGGGGGTCGCATCACCTCGTCACCATGGTACGCTTGTTCGGTACTTGCCCTCGCTGGCTCGTTACCGAGGGGAACCGTGGTGTCCTCTTCCGTCTTGTCCTTAGCTTGGACACGCTCCGGCAGTGTCTTTCCGCTCCTAAGGTATACCGCTGCTATTTTTCCTTTAGGGTTCTCTTCGGGACGGCCCGGAAGTTGCCCTTGTGGTCTTGGAATTTGTGCAGCAAGGTTCCCTAGTTGGGAATCAACATTCTTCTTCCATACATCGAACTCTCCCCATCTTTTATTTTGGTGGTTAAGGTTAGCTTGAACTTCATTAACTTTGTTGTGGACTCCATTGATACTCTCCTGTAGCCCTTGTACCCAAGATGGTGGCTCCTGATGGCCTGGAGGTCGATAAGGCACAGGTCGTCTATTTGGTTGAGGCGCTGCATAGCTTGGATTTGGATTTTGATTGCCCCACATCTGGTAGTTATTCGACCTGTCAAAATTACTAGGCTGGTTCCTGTATGGGCCTCTCATGTAATTCATCTCAACAATTGTCTCAGCGGCTCTTACCTGCTCTATGTTAGTGCAAGCAGAAGTACTATAGGCAGAAGAACCACACTCTTGACAGGATTGAGAGGACTTCAGAAAACTTACTTGCTTCTTCAAGCGGTTGACCTCATCTAGTAGAAACTGATTTTTAACGTCCGGGTCAACTTCTTCTCGGTTAGGCACGTAGAGACGCTTCTGAGGCTGGGGGGTCTATTGGGTTCCATACATGGCATCATAATTGGACAGCTTATCCAGCAATTCCCATGCAGTTGTAGGATCCATCTCTATAAAACCGCACGCTGTATGCGTGTTGATGCGGTTCTTGGTCTCTGCGTTGATGCCTTGAAAAAAGATTTCTTGAAGAACATATAAAGGTTGCCCATGAGTGGGGCATTGTCTAAGCATCTCTTTAAATCTTTCCCATGTTTCAACAAAAGTCTCATTAGGCAGCTGGTGATAGGAGGTGATGTGCTTCCTCAGCTCCGCTGTCTTGGCAGGAGGGAAAAATTTTGTAAGAAATTGATCATACAAGTTCTTCGAAGTCCTGATAGACTTAGGAGGTAAGCTCTCCAACCAGTTCAGGGCCTTTCCAGCAAGAGACCACCTGAAAGCTTTTAACAGAACATATTCAAGTGAGACACCTTCAGCAGCGATGGTGTCACATAAATCAAGAAAATTTCTAATATGCTCCATAGGGCACTCAGTAGTTTTCCCTTCAAACTAAGCCCGTTTAATTAAGGATATAAATTGAGACTTGATCTCAAAGGGTTTCTCTATCTCCGGAAACACGATTGGGGATTCTGGCACCCTCAGTTCTGGATGCATGTACTGTTTGGCATTCCTCGGATAGGCATTCAGCTCTTCCTGTAGACGAGCATTGTTAGCTCGCTGACGCTCAGCCTCAGCAGCAGCACCTTCCTTCTCAGTTTTCAATGCCTCCATCTGGTTTTGGAGGACTTCCAACTGACGAGCCATCTCTTCAGGTGTGGCCATGGCTCGGTTCTCTCGGCGTCTACGGTGCAGGGAACGTTCAGGTTCTGAATAATAACCAACGTTGTCAAATTCGAGCCTTCTACGTCCTACCGGCATACGCTGAGAAAACAGACAAAGAAAACAAAAATTAAAAACAAAAACGGGGTCGGGCTATTCCCAGACCCACAGATAAACAAACAAACTCATTGATTCCCCGGCAACGGCGCCAATTTGTTGACGGGCCTTTACTCTGGACAACAAATAAATTTATAAGTCAAGACCCCGCTGAGTATAGGGGAGTCAGGATCGTTCCACGAGAAGCAAGGTTGTTTGTTTATCGACTCCTAATAACAAAAACAAGCAAAACACTCACAAGCAGCCTCGTTAACGACGTTGTCAGGGTCGTTAACGAACCACCGCAAACAAATGACTAAAAATAACGACCTAAACAGTTTCGGTACCGAGGCTATGAACTCAGTAACGAATAGTACTTAAGAGAATTCAAATAAAAACAAGATCTAGGATAAGGGTACCACAACATAGTCATGCATAAAAACTTGTAAGAAAATGAGATCACGCCTTTAAATAGATAAATTCATCAACTTTCATTGACTAGCAAGTAAATTAATCTACTTTCATAAACTAATTCACTCAAATGCTTGTTTCGGATCTAAAGCTTGAAACTTTCGTTTTCAAACAATATCAACCTTCAAGTCTATAACTTTCTCTCTCAATCAAGTTAAAAACTCAAATCACCTTGACTTTCATCTAGGTATAAGCACAACAAACAATCTCAAAAAATAGATAGAAGGCATTCAACACACAATCTCACTCATCAAACATGCATAACTACGCCGGGTTTAAACCCCGACCCTAGAAAAGAAAACTACTCACTACTCATAACTAAGAAACAATTAAATTCAACAAAAGAGATCATTGAAAACAAAACACTACTCAAATTAATAATAAATATCGTCTTACAGAAATTCAGAAGAAACCGAAAAAATACAAAACACTGAATCGAACCACAACCAACGACCTCGGTAACTCTCGTCCACCGAGCTCTCGATCTTCGACTCGTCTCTCTCTCCTTCGGCTCTTCCTCTTCTCTCTACTATTTGCTTCCCCTCTTTCTAGACTAATAAGAAGGGTATTTATACTAATAAGGCTAAAAAATAAAAAGGCTAAAAGATAAAAACTTTCCTAAAAAGATAGAAATAAAATCCTAAAAAATGGAAATAAAATTTAGAAAGATAACAAGACCTAAAATACATAATATAATAACCCTAAAATTCATAGAAAACACTCTACCGACACGAAAATAAATTCCCGCACAGGATCGGTAAGTCACAAAATCAGACTCTCGAAAACTCTATCTTGTAACCTCGTTAACGAGCCCTCACAGCCTCGTTAACGAGCATGGGCTTGGCTTCTTCAACACTTCTTCTTCAAAAACTTAGACTTCAACTTCTTTATCTTGTATTCCTCCGTCCTTCATTATAGCACTCCAAAATTCAGCTCCAAATAACACCTCTCCTTGCTAAAACCTACAAAAATACACAAAACGGAGTAGCTTCCATACTTTTCACAAAATATGCAAAACTATCCAAAAACAGACAAAACTAACCCTAAACTTATCAAAACTAGTCCTAACAAACTAAGAAAACATACTAAAAACTATACTAAAAACACGAACATCAATAAGGATAAGGAGAAAGTTAGCTACACTGATATGATGGAGAATGACTATCAAGAGAGCTGGGAGAATAAATTTATTCAAGAAAATGTAGGACTAGGTGGGGTGGAGTCTGACAACTCAGTTGAATGTGATGATGTGGCTGAAGAGGAGTTAAGATACGATGATGCTGAATTGATCCATATTAGAGAAGTCAACTTGAATTTGAGAAAAGCTCAAAAAAATAGAGTTGGCCCTTCTACCACACAAGAAACGATCAATAATAGTGAAGGTATGCTTATTAAAACTACATCCTAAGATGTTGCCAGGGGAGATGAATAATGATATGAAGGCTAGATATGACATAGTTGTGAACCTTAAAAAGTGTAGTAGAGCAAAAGATAAAGCTTTGAATGTTGTGTTGAATTTGATGAAGAGACAATATGGCATCCTTAAGCCGTATATTTTAGAGTTGTGCAAATCAAACCCCGGGACGACTTGTGTGCTAAAAACACTCGACTCTTTAGCAAGTCAACCAACTATATTTTAAAGGTTTTATGTATGTTTTGAAGCTGTTAAAAGATCTTTCACTGAGACATGTAGACGTATCATCGGTGTGGATGGATGTTTCTTAAAGCATGCTTGTGGTGGGCAACTTTTATGTGTTGTTGGCAGGGATGGGAACAACCACATGTTTCCAGTTGCATGGGTTGTTGTGGAGACAGATTCCAAAAGTAGTTGGGAATGGTTCTTTAAACTTGTGACAAAAGATTTAAAAATGCAAGAAGGGGAAAGTTGGACCATAATCTCAGACCAACAAAAGGTAAAATATATGTTATAGTTCTTGCATATTCCTAACTTAAAATGTGTTATTGTTAAATTACATATTTATTAAACTTATAAATGTAGAGACTGGTGCAAGCTATTTATGAAGTTTGGCCTAAGATTGAGCGTATACAATGTGCTAGACACATTTACTCAAATTGGAGCAAGGTTCATAAAAGACGACAACTAAAATTACAATTTTGGATATGTTCCAAGGCAACTTCAATGGGGCATTATAATGATGAATTGTTCACAGTGAAGAAGTGTCTGAAAAAGCACATGATGATTTTTTGGCTCGGGATCCTCGTACATTTTGTAAGTCACATTTCAAGACTCATAGTTGTTGTGATGTGGTTGATAATAATATGGCTGAAACTTTCAACTCATTTATCTTGTTATCTAGATATAAGCCCCTTGTTAGCATGTTGGAGGATATAAAGCTAGCTTTAATTGATAGAATGAGAAAAAAGAAGGAAGAAGTGTATAAATTTGTTAGTGGTATTGCACCTAGGATTAGTGAAAACCTAGAAGAAGCATATAATGATCAGAAAAAGTGTGATTGTAGATGGAATGGAGGGGATAACCAAAGTGGTTTTGAGGTGTTACATAGTGGTGCAAGTCATGCAGCCCACTTGGATAAAAGAACATGCTCATGTCGAGTTTGGGATTTAACCGGTGTTCCTTGTCCACATGCGATGAGTGCTATTTTGTATATGAACAAGAAGGTCGAAGATAAACTTGCATGTTTGGTACAATGACACATATGCTCAAACATACTCTTCCTTGCTACAACCTATTAGAGGTTGTACCTTTTGGGATCGTGAAGGTAATGGCATGGTATTACCACCTGACATTGCAAGAAGACATCATGGAAGAAGAAAGATTAATAGAAGAAAGGCTATGAATCAAAGAAGAAGACTAATTATAGTAGAAAGGGCTTGCCTACTAAGTGCAGCAATTGTGGCAACACTGAGCATGACAAGAGAAAGTGTCCAAATCCACCTTTGGTGAGTTACTATCTCTTAAATTTGCTATTTTGTAGAGCAAATTTTTAGCTTATTTAATATTTATTTTGGTATATAGGTAAGACCACCGAAACAAGGAGCAAAAGAGGCTAGAACCCAATTTAAGAGCAAAGGTAGACCTATTGGAAGCAAGTGTAGGATTGGTAAAGGTAGATCCGCGTATCACTACACTTGAAGACGCCGACCCATTGTTTAGCTTGGATCTATCAACGTTTAATTTACAAAAATTCATGGGGGTTTTTTTCCAGTTTTGTTTTTTATGCCTACCACTTCTCAAGCTATGTTTAGGCCTCATCAGTTCCTCCTCGCTCCATTTTTTTGTTCCTTCCCATGCCATCATTTGTACTTTTATATATTGCGCCAAGTCCGGAAGGAAGTCATTAGATGCCTGTTGGAACACAAGTTTGTTCCGTTGATGCCAAATTCCCCACCAACATACAGCTAGTTCTGTGAAATCTATAATACTCATTTGTTGCTTAAGTTCATTCAATATTTGTCTTGGAGACTTATTCTTAGTATCGAATTGTTGTAGAATTTGGTCAGTTTTTGGGTTGATTTTGTTACAAATCGTGTGAGTATGTGGGCAATTAATAAGTAAATGGCTGATGTCTTCATATGTACAATGACACATCAAACAACCTCCCGGGACTGGTACATGTTTCTCTCTAAGTCTTGATTTTGTAGGTAATCCATTGTTATCAATTTTCCACAAGAAATTTTTCACTTTGGGAAACGTATCAAGTTTCCATAACCAACTGTTCGGGGTTGGGGTAAAGTTATTTATGTTTGTTATGTGGTCTATGGCCGAGTCTGTAGAAAACCACCCATTTCTACTAGGTGCCCAATAAAGACGATCTTTTTTATAATTTTTTGGAAAATTGACTTACATAATTTTATCAATAATAGCTTGTGGTAATTGTTGATTGAGAGCACTAGTATTCCATGTTTTATTATTGTATAAGAAGTCGGCAATTTTTTTGTCTAGATTATTCACCTGCCCATTAACAGCATAACTTTTCAAGGGCTCATTCAAAAGCCATCTATCTGACCAGAAGTTAATGGTTTTACCATCACCTATTTTCCATCTAAGGCCTTCCTCAAAGGAAGATTTAAGCGCTATCAATTTTCTCCATTTCCATGATGTATTCGATTTGGGTTTGTATGAAAATAAATCCTCATTCCTAAGGTATTTCTCCTTTATTATGCGTACCCAAATGTTAGTGGTTCAGCTAGAATTTTCCATAACAATTTCATTTGGAGTGCTTTGTTCATAAGTTCAGTTTTTCTTATTCCTAGCCCACCATGGGATTTGAGCTTGCATACTTTATCCGATCCCACCCAATCATTGGTTTGTATGTTTGGCTTTTATTCCAAAGGAAACTTCTATTAATTTTATCAAGCTCATTATGAACGCTTATGGGTAGCATAAAACTTTGCATTAGGTAAATTGGTTTAGCTGCTAGGTTTGATCTGATAAGGATTGCTCTTCCTTCTTGGGATAGTGAATTAGCCTTCCATTTACTTAATTGATCTTTCATTTTTCCAATTATATTGCTAAAAGTTTCCTTGTTTACAACACCACTAACGATCGGACATCCTAAATAATTTTCTAAATCTGTCATTGTTGTAATATTCAGGGCTTGCTGTATTCGTTGTTTTTGTTGGTTTGACGCGATTTTTGATGTATGGAAAGCTGATTTATGATAATTCACCTTTTGGCCTGAAATTGAACAATAATCATCAATTATATTTTTAACAGAACAACATGCCGATTGTGTTGCTTTTGACAAAATTATTATATCATTCGCAAAGGATAAAAAGGGAATTTTTGTTCCTGCTCGCGCAGGTGCAAATCCAACGATCTTGTTTGGTGTCATACATTCTTGTTGAAGTTTCCTTGCCAAGATTTCTGTGCCTAAGATAAAAAGGTAGGAGATAATGGGTCACCTTGTTTTAATCCACGCTCAGGAGAAAAAGGATCAGTGGGTCCATTATTCACTAATACTGAGAATGATACTGTTTTGACACATTCTTTGATCCAACCTATGAATCTTTTCTCAAATCCAAATTTTTCTAAGACACTAAACAGGAAGTCCCAATCTACTCTATCATATGCTTTCTCCATATCTAGTTTTATAGCAACCCACCCATCTTTATTTTTTCTTCCGTTGAAAGAGTGAAATATTTCGTGAGCAATTAGGACGTTATCTTGAATTGCTCTTTTGGCCACAAAAGCTCCTTGGAGGGGGTGAATAAGTTTTCCAAGAACTTTTTTTAACCTTTCTGTAATGATTTTAGCTATGATTTTATAGATTGTAGAACAGAGACTAATAGGCCTATAATGGTTTGTTGAGTTCGGATTATCTATTTTGGGAAGTAAAGAGATAAAGGTGTGGTTTACTTGTCTCAGCATCCTACTCGAGTGAAAAAACTTTTTACATCTTTAATTACTGACGAACCCACAATGTCCCAATATGTTTTGTAAAATTCCGCCGACATCCCGTCAGGACCAGGGGATTTTTCAGATCCAATGTTCATGAGCGCGTTCTTGATTTCCTCGTTCGAGACTGCTTTTGTTAACTCCTCATTTTCTGCATTTTTTTTTCTTTAGTTATTAGGTTTAGGTATTCACTTAGAAGTATTGAATTAATAGGTTCCTTACTATATCTCTTTTTGAAATCATTTCGAATCTCATTTCGGATATTTGTCTCCTCTAGAATTTGTGTACCATCGCTAGTCTTAATTTCCCTAATTATTTTCCTATTTCTTCTTCCAGTAGCAATCTTATGAAAGTAACCAATGTTTGTATCTGTGAGTTTAATATGTTTTGTTTTTTCTCTTTGCTTCCAATATGTTTTGTGAAAATTTAGTATGCATTCCTTTTTTTCCAATTAAACGTAGTTGTTTTTGTATTTTATCTGGCGAAGGGGTTGTGTGGATTTGGTTTTGAATTTTTAAAAGATCTTCTTCAATCACACGTAATTGCTCAAAGGTGTTACCAAATGTTCTTTTATTCCATTGCTTAGCGTGATTTTTAAATATTTTAGTTTTACTAACTAGTTGGAACATAAACGATCCCTGAAAATCGGCCCGCCAAGCTTGTTTAACTATATTTCTAAAATCTTTTCTCTGAATCCACATTTTTTGAATTTGAAAGGTTGAGCCTTTATTGTTTGTCCATTTGTTAGATCAATCGTAATTTTACAATGATCGGAAGAGGAGAAAGCATAGTGTTGTGTAATGATTTCTGGGAACCATTAGAGTATTTGGTCACTGACTAGTGTTCTGTCAACTTTTTCGTAAATGTTATCCTCTTCTGTCTTATTCTTTCTCCATGTATATTTACTTCCTTTAGTAGGAATGTCTAGGAGATCACATTCATTTTTAAATTTTATAAGTCTTTCAAATCTAGCATGATCAAGTAACGCTCCGCCTTTCTTTTCACTTGGGTTTTGAATTTCGTTAAGATCACCCATCACAATAACAGGAAGGTGTAAATTCTGTAGGTGTAGGATTAATTGTTCCCTAAAGCTATTTTTTGGTTTTCCTGTGGTGGAGCATATACAAAACACAAAGCAATAATATAGTTAGTTGCAAGATTTGTATATTTGAGGGTAACGAATCTCGCTTCTTGATTTAGTACCTCAATTATTTCATTGTGCAGTTGATGTTCTTTCCACATCATGCAAATTCCCCCTGATCTACCCCTAGCAGGCGACCAAACTATGTTGTCAAATCCAGATCTTCTCCAAACTTGGTCCGAAGGCATTGTTTCAGTTTTAGTTTCCACAATAGTCATAATTTGGATTCTTTCAATCTTACAAAAAGAATCAACTTCCGCCCAGAATGACTTCTGACCTATCCCTCTACTATTCCATAAACATATCTTCATAATAAACTTTTAACGAAATCCTGAACCATTGTTCTCTTTCTCCTTTAGAAAAAAGATGTGTTAAGCCTGATCTGAATTGAGTTTGTCTCGATAAATTCAGCAGAAATCGATCAATAACATCAGTATTCTCATGATCGATTCTAATCGAGAAATTGGTACTAGAATTAATCAAGGTAGTACACACCAAACTTAATTCAAATGTGTTCCATACAACAGCAACACAAGGGTTGAGAATAATAAAGAACCTTTCATCATTAGAGTTCCAGTTGCTCACAATCATTTGCAATCAATTCATTAATAAACTTGTTCTGTACAGATTTCTATTGAATTGTTCTTTAAGAGACTGTACAGTCCTTTGACTCTTATTTAAATAGCATTTATAGGCAATATAACATCTCACTATTCTAAAGACCATGAAATGGATATCAAAGAGCACACGCCTGATGTTTTCTTTGTAAATTCTGTTCATGCAGATTTTATAAGACATCTCCTGCTCCATTTTTGCTCTTCTCGTTCCCCATCTCTTTGTCTCTTTATTGAGTTTACATATCTCTATTCCTCCATTGTTGGCGGCCACCCTTTTCAAATACTTATCCAGCTGATTGTTCATGCTCCTCCAGTAATTATACCTGGACTGAGCTTGTAATTCTTCTCCATCTTCTGAATCTTTTTTTTTAGTTTTCATAGAGCCCACAGCCTTCAATTCCTTAGCTTGTCCTAAATTGTGCTTCTTCCATGTTGTTCCTATATTAAGAGGCCAAATAGTGAACAATAAACTGTACTCATGCATTACAATCCTGATCATACTAAGAAGCTTATAATTTTTAGTTGAGCTAAGTTTCCTATTTTCATTCTCAAACCATAAAGATACATTAACTTTGGGTTTGCACCTGATATTCCATATATTAGACTTTCTTATTTTCCAAATTTTATTTCTCCTATGCCATCAGGTTCATCACCACTTACTGATTCATCATTTGGCCATATTTTTTCTCTATTAATGGTCTTCCAAAAGACGACCAGCATAAAAGGAGGCCACAACATCCATAGGCTTGCTTTACCAATATAATTAGTTAGCCACCAGTATTCATATAATTCATGTTTAAGAGATTGTCTAAGGCATGGATTAAGAATCATTTTATTGGAATACAACAGACATATCACAATGAACCACCCATTCACTAAATCATTCATAGCAATACTAGCATTTATAATCGTAATCCAAATATTACATCTGATCATGTGGTGACCAACAAGTTTTTCAAAGAGAGCTGCCATGGCACAGCAAGCTTTCATGTTGTCTATATCTTTCATGGTCCCCAAAGGGCCAGCTTGACAGGGATTCTTATTAGCACTACTACATATGGTCTCCTCGACCGTAGTAGGCCATCGGTCTAATTGATCGTGTTTGCTCAGGTTTTCACCTTGATCAAAGGGTGACTTCTCGTCAGAACAACGCACATTTTTTAACGTTATCTTATGTATCACCAAAAGATACACCTTAGAGTGGGCAACCAGTTCCCAGGCAGTGTTCTTAAGAATGGGCAATTTTAAGAGACTAATGGTCTTATTTGCAAAGCATATCAAATTGAAACCAGAGATCAAATAATCATCGTATGGGTATTGGAAATTAAAATTCTGCATAATATAGGAGGAATTGATGCACATGTGTGTTTGAATCCAATCATGATTAATTATCCCCCTTCGACAGTAAGAGGGAAAGCCACGAAAACGGCACTTGAGAGGGATAGGGCAACTCTCTACCAGAATGGTGTCGATCTGGCGATTACTCCGTGATTGTTGCTCCCTAGGACGCCCTCCCTTCGTCTTCCCCGACCCAAGTAGAGAATTCCCTGAGTATTTGTCATTTAACCCGGACCCTAGCCCCCAATTTGTACAGTAAACAAAAGTCCACCAACCCCGGCGTCTCACAAGCCTCCTTCTTCTTGTATGTGCCGGTCTACCATGCTTCCATTTAGGTGTGAACCATGCCCTCATATACATTTGTCTCCATAGCATCGATAATCGTGACTTTCTCTTCTTAACTTTTTTGTTGCGATTTTTCCAAATATCCACCCAAAGGAGGCCACCATTGGTTCCAATTGAAGTTTGGCTGAGGAGGAGGCAGAGAATAAGGCCGATTGAGCCATGGGTCTTTAGGATAGGGTTCCAATTTGGGGTTCGATTTTCTGATTTTGGGTGCTGTTGAGAGGGTCGGGGGAGGAGAAGAAAGGGAGTGAGGGTTCCATCTTGAAGAAGGGTTCGGTTGTAGGTTTGTGATGAATTTGAGAGGTTGACCATTAATTATGATACGTGTATGCCTTTACATGCTTGGAGAAATTATATACCCTGTAAAACTAATTTCTAATGGGGTAATTTTGTATAGAATATTGTAATCTCATACCACTTTCTCCCATATTTTGAGACCAAAGCATGTGAAACCTTCTTCTGCATATGAAATTATATTATAGCCTAATGTTGACAGCTATCCAACTACGTTAAAGCTTCGATATTGTAATTTTTTTTATAATACAAGGCAAACATCAGGTTACCCGTACATTACAGGGCCAACCTAAATCATCACTTCAGATGATCTTAAGGAATTCCACAACAATAGGACACTGACTAACATTGAAACTTAAGCGATCTAACGATAACTCATTACAAACTGACAATTGTTGCACTTGAAGGGAAAACTGTTGAAGGATGGGAGTTGAGTCGAATCTTCTTGCAATAAAGTCAGCTGCACTGTTACTTTCCCTGTAGCAATGAAAGACTAAAACATTTGGAATAGTATTAAGGAAAGAATGAATATCTTGGACTATGGAATAAATTTCCCAAGGTACTTTCTAGACTCTTTTGATAGAATTAATAAGAGAAAGATTATCTCCTTCAATAATGACATGAGAGAACTTAGACGCGACCACAAACTGAAGACCAAAAAGAAGAGAGAACGCTTCTGTAACACCCCTATTTTACAACATTGGGTATTACCGCCAGTGACCTCAGACTTTACCGTCCAAAGTCACCCAAGGCTTTTAGAATGATATAGAACAATTTAAAATGCGGAATGAAACATAATACATAATGAGAAAAGGTGCTCCCGAGGGAGACTTAGTTCTTACAAACATCTTACATTGTTTTTAAATATAAAGTTGTTCGGAATTGAAATGCAAAACCTGCTTGTCCTTGTAACGTAATGAAACTAAAGCAAAATGATAGAAAGGTACATCTTGAATCCTTGTTCTTCCTTCGTCTTCACTTCACTTCACACCTTGCTGGGGTTCCTAGATTCTGACATAATTCGCGAGGGGCGATAGAATGCCAGGCAAAAATGTGAAAAAGAAGAATTAGTCTAAGAGACTAAGCAAGCGGGAATGGAACTTCCCGAGATTATTTCGGTAATTTCAATTATTGTCGAAAGAGATAATAAGGTTGTGTTTACGATGGGATATACGATGGGACTTGTTTATGTGGAGCTTTTGTGGTTCAAAGAAGAGTATATCTTAAGTGAAGATAACTCGATAAGCGATAGAAGAACTACTAGATTGTAGACTTCTTTAGGATTTCGAAAGAATGTTGGGAACGTTTATTAATTCATACAAGTGAAAACCTCTCGCGCCCTGAGCGGACCGAGAGCCGGATCGATCATTTGAGACCAGTCCGGTTTTGGTGTCTTAAGTGTGCATTCGCACTTATCTTATATAGTGACGAAAATATTCGACTTTGTTAATGATTTTTAATAGAGAGTGGTGGGACACGGATATTCCGAGCCACCCGAAGGAGAACTTCAATTCTCCGGCACTTAGCTAGAGTGCCGCACAATCCCTCCTTGCAATCGGAGCGGATGGAGATCATGATCCCGAAAGTCGTATGGACGTACGACTTAGTAAGGTTATATAGAGGTGTCGGCTAACCCGCACCCCTTTCTAGTTTATTCAAGGTAAATCTCTGAACAAGATTGTAATCAATCAAGATAACAAACATACTAGCATATATAATCCTAACAAAGGAATATAGAGCATACTACGCTAGCAATTGTCATTATTTCTAGCAATCAATATTTCCTAGATTCATTTTTATTTAAGCATACAAATTGTTCCCACAACGAGAATTTTCACGGAGGCGAAAAGTAAAAGGTCACAAGGGGAAATTCCACTTGCCTTGGCTTACAACGTATACTATTGATTCTTGACGGATGATGCGGATTGCAACTTCGAACGCGGATCCCTACCTAAAGACACGGGATTTACGAACGGCTTATAAATATGGGTTCCTCTTAACTTGGATTTTCTCTTATAATACTTTTATAAGAGAAGCGGAAATCTAAATTATTATGGTAATAATTTAGAAGATGATTTAAAATAATAATGTTCCTTCATTATTATTTTGGTTTTGTAATATCCTTATTATTCCATAAACCCTTACTTAAAATAATCTCTTTTAACTTTATTCTCTATTTCTTTAATATAAGTAAGCAAGTAAAATTTCATAAAATACTATACTTTGCCTAGAAGTATTGTTCTTATAAACTATAAGTTTTCCTTGAATTATAAGAAATTCACTTTAACCTTTCTATGTACTAGTCTTAGTTTAAAAATACTACTTTTAAATTCCTTAAGGATCTTGAAGCGATATATACCTTTAGTAGACTTTTGTTTAATTCTATAGTTCACCTAAAAATAAGGCTCATAAACTTATAATCTACTTTTCTTGAAAGTTTCCATAAATAGGACTTTCTATTTTTCTTTAATAGGTAACTTCCTATATTTAACATATATTCAACTATTCTTATTTATTTTATTCCAATAATTCTTTTCATATTCTATGACTTATAAAATATCTATCCTCATAGTTGATAATATATGATCATGGCTTATAAATATCCACCTCGTACTTATAGTCTATTATTATAATATCTTAGGTTATAAAATAATATCTTTTCTATATCTAAATGATTTCTTTCCATGCAAGTCATTCCCATAACTATATAATATCATATTATATCAATTTAAGATTACAAATGTTGTATTCATATTAGAACTTAAGTCTTGTAGGAAATCACTATTCCTAGAGATAGCTTAACCTAGTATTTTATTAAATGATAACTCTAATAGTATAAATATCATTAATATAGTGGTATTCATATATTGGTCATTCTCTACAATTAGAAATAGGTGACCTAATGTGTGATATAATTAATGTTATCCCTTTATAAAAACAATATTTCATGTTAAACTATAGTCCATGTGCTACAAATTTTGAAACAATAATACTTTTATAAGATTTCTCTACCATTTTATTCTTATACTATGTCTTAGATATCCTAACATCATTATCATATAATATAACTAATATCATATAATAACCTAGTTCACTTTATAGTCACATTTATCATATAATAATAAAAGTTTATATCTTGTAGTAGTTTTCACACTTAAAAGATATGCTAACTTTATATTTTATCAACTAATGAAGTTATTTAATATGCCCATCATTATTATGACTACATTCATATAATATGATATCATCTATAGTTTAAGACATGCATCACTTTATATCTTCTAGAAGTCTTATTTCTTTTATAAAGATGATATTTTTAATATTACAAACTCTATTCCATATGCTAGTTATTTTATAAAAATATCTTTGTAAGAAAAACACATGTCTAGCAATTTATAAAAATAGTAGATTATCCAAAATACTTTATTTAATTGATTTATCTCCTCCTCTCAACTAACAAGCTTTCAACTATTATTTTTATTAAACAAAATCTTGTAGGCTAACAATTGTTATGAGATCTATTTACTTGATTTAATCTTCTCCTTCTACTATCAATATCTCAACAACATTTTTGTTAAACTAAAATCTTGTAAATTAACCCATATTTGCATTGTTTCAATATACTAACAACTTATTTTAATAAAACATGGTTTAATTGAATAAAATGAAAAGTAATTAAATTGTATACCCTATTTGCTTCTTGTATTACATAATACAAAGGAAGGAGAGCAAGAGAGGGGAGACCGGCGGCGTGGAGGCGGCGGCACCAGGGGCTCCGGCGGGCGTCGGGCGGAGCTCCGGTGGGCAGGGAGGCAGCCGGCGGTGCACAAGGAGGAAAAAGGGAGGCCTTTGGTGGTGTTTTAATGGAGAAACAAAGGCTTGAATGGGCTGAATTTTTGAACCAAGGAGAGAGCAATTCTAATGAGAGGAAGAAGAGAAGGTGAATGTGTGAATGGAATGGTGAATGGGAGGCCTTTATATAGGCAAGAGAGGCCAAACTTTCAATCCATGTCTATGGGAGTGAACCAATGGAGGAAGGGAGGATGCTCCATGATTGGCCAAAGTTGTGTTTGTTGGTGGTGATGAGAGGATGATGCAAGGAGGTGTGTCTTGCAAGCCAAGGGTGGAAGAAGGAGAGCATGCAATGGGAGAGTGTCATGTCAATCACATTTCTTTGACTTGTTTGAAGAAGAAGAAGGCTAATATTGTTATAAAATTAAAAAGGGTGGGGTAGATGGCAAGGAAGTTCACTTGGTCTAGCGGAATGGAGAGGGGCGTGTGGAGTGAGTTGCAAGAGGTCTCGGGTTCAATCCCGGCTCTTGCATTCTTTTTACAAAGCTTGTAAATTGTATTTTTAGGCCTTTGTGTAATTTATTTTATGGAATAAATTCAATTTCTAAAAGACCTTATTTTTGTCTAATGCTCTTCTTATTAAATCACCTCACTTTACTAATCTATGCCCCTCATGTTATTTTATTGAATTTTTATCTATTTTAATTTTCTTGATAATCTCTTTCAAAAGAAAATAATAGAAGTTAATTTGATATTTAGAAATTCTCCCTTTTAATTAATTAAAAAAAATAATTGATAATAAATATTATATTGTAAAAAGCTTGGAATATCGCGGATATTACAACTTCAGCTTGTAAGACGCTCGTAGACGGAATATCTTTCCTATCCAAACCCAAAATTTTACTTTTATGATCTCGAACAATGAAACTTGCAAAGGTTTTTGAAAAAAAAATTTCGAAGCATCAAAATTTAATTTTATCCAATTCGGGGTAGGTTTAACCCAGGACAAATTGTTACGTCTTTTCCTGATAGAAGATTTCTTTGGCACTCACAAGTTGGCCGCATTCCATTGTAAATATTGTGAGAACGCTAGACTGTCCGGAAGCAAATTAGAAGTAATCCTTGCAGGATTAAAAATAATCGCGTTCCTATGACACCAAACGTACCACCAAAGAAAGCATAGTTGTATAGAGTTAACATTAGATTTCATTGTCTTATGCAAGTTATCCACAAAATCACCAGTTGACTAAATAGAAAACGCAAAGTTTAATTTATCTCCTAAGTTATTAATCATTTTCTGAGAGAAAGGGCAGTAAAAGAATAAATGGTTGACCGTTTCAATATCCTTTTGACACATCGCACACCAGTTCGGAACCCTGTTAACAAACCTATTTAACCGCTCTGTTGTGGGAAGGCAATCAGAACAAGCTTTCCATAAAAAAGATTTAATTTTAGGTGGAATGTTAAGCTTCCAAATCCACTCAAATCCTACCAGAGGTCTGGAAGGAGAATTCAGCAGCGGCGCTGCTGATTTTACCGAGAAGCAACCATCAGCCTCTGGGATCCAAATAAGATGGTCCTCCACACAAGACGTCGGAATACGAATTTGAAGGATAAGTCCAATAATATTCATTGGAAGAATACAAGAAAGAGCTGGAATATCACAAGTTGAGTTTTGTAAAATAAAGTTCGAAACTCGGAGCACCGGATTGACATTGTCATAATAAGTTGTGAGGTCAAAGTTTTCGATCCAAATGTCAGTCCAGAACCTAATATTATGGCCATTTCCTACTATCCAGCGAATACCCTTCGAGAAGGGTGATAGAGCATATAGATATAGGTTTTAGAGCATGTTTTTATTCCCGTTTTATGCATTTTTAGATAGAGTTTTACTTTAAGTTGTAGTTTAAGTTTTATTTCTGTTTAGTTCGGAATCTACGCGTTTCTGTGCTATATTGTAGGATGAAAGGTGAAGCGTGGACGGGACGAAGTTTAGTGGACTATGGTGGAGTTTGATGAAGCTTAAAGTGGTGCAAGTGAAGATTAGAAGAGCTAAGGTCCAAGAGCTTGAGGGATAAAAACGCTTAAACCCGCGTCATGCATTGGAGTCTTATTTTGACACCTCTATTTGCAATGCTTGGTTTGGGAGCTATAGTGGTCGGATGAAGCTGAATTTGGTATCACTGGAAAGCTAACTCGAAGAGCTACAATTCATATTGTTACTCCGAGTCCAAATTCCAACTCGAAGGGGGTCAAAACAGCCTCTGAAGTGTAACTAGAGTTGATGTCGCCGGAGCGCAGGCAGAACCAATGAGAGCGCGACCGCGCTTTGAGGGACTTGACCGCGCTTTGGCGCGTGTGTACGACGCTGACTCGAGCCTTTGTGTGATCTTTTGGGCCGACTTTATTAGTATTTATGGATATTTTTAGCTACGATATAAATACTTTCTTTAAGGTTTCTTTGGATGATTATGCTATCTATTATTCTTGTGTTCTAAGTTTGATTGAGTTTGGAGATTTGTGGGAGACAAAACCCTATATTTGCAATTGAAGAGAAATTTGACTCTTGTAAGTTTTATTTTTCTTCAATGACAATGTCTAGCTAATTTTCTCATGTCCAACTAGTTAGTTGAAGTTGTATGCATGATTGTTTGTGAGATTTGAATTATTTTAGTTTGCCTTGACTAGATTGAATCTCTCTGTGCTTAATTGATTAAATTCACTTAGGATTATAATAGATTGACCACCTATTTTACTTTTAGGTTGAATTAGAACTAGAATAATTAAATAGACGGTGGAATTTGATTATTCATGGATGAGTCCTTTGATTAAACTTATAGACGGTGGAATAAGGTTAATCAAAGGCGGAGAATTTAATCACAAAACTTCATGAATAGACGGTGGAATTCATGAACTATGTTTCTATTGAATGCTTTGAACTTAATTGCATGATCAACTTGACATAGAAGGTTTTCTAGGTTAATTGATTAAAAGGTTGTTAAAGACGGTGTATATTAATAACCACTTTAAGCTTGAATTTCATAAATTCACAATAGATTAGTCAAGGGAAATCGAAATAAGGATAATCAAGGATCAAAACTCATGTATGCAATGGAAACGAAACTAGTTTGATGCTTTTCTCCATATTTGACTTCTTAAACGTTTTACTCGATTTGTTTCAATTACTTAGATTTTAGTTTACAATCATAAAATCTCCCCCTTAACTTAGTAATAGTATTTAAATACAAATAATCCGAGTCTTTGTGGGTTCGACCCTTACTTCCACTTTGCTAAGGTTAGGAAGTTGGGAATTTTCTTTGATAGTGCTTTTATAACGACGTAAAAGTGTTCGTCAAAGGGTCGGCGAATACTAAGAAGGCGACCAAACTGCCAAGAAGTAGCTGATGAAGGTTTTTTTTATATTGCAACAAGGATCCCGAACCGAGATATTTTTCGGTAACAATCCGAACCCAAATATTTGCAGGTTGAGTCATGATTTTCCATAATAACTTCATTTGGAGAGCCGAATTATTAGCCCGTGCCGAGCGCAAGCCCAACTCCCCGATATTGTATTTTTTGGTATAGGTGTTTATTGCCAATTATGACACGTTCAAGCTTAATTACATTTTATATTTTAGTTTATTGTTGACAATTATCACATAATAATAATAAAATATAAGTATCTAATTTGTTAGTTAGTTAGTCAACTGACCAACAAAATAAGTGCTATTGAATAAAGTAAAGTATAGAAACAAAAATGGAGTCTTTAAAAGGGGTTGAACCGGATTTGATTTAAGAAAACCATAAATATTATACGCGTATAAGTCACGCACAATTAAACCGAAATTCTGGCAGATTTAAGTACTTATATGACCGTCGTCGGTTTTATAAATACTCATATGTCAATGGAAAACGCCCTGTTTTTTATACCCATTTGGTATTTCAGCCAAACCGTATATAATTATTTGATTTTGTTCAACCTATCTCAATTTCTCCATTGCAACAATAATCTATGAATGATTAGCACTATATGAAAGAGAAAAGAATCACAAAAATCCGATCCAATTGAACAGAAACTACAGCTTGAATGCAAAGAACATTATCATTCCTTGTGGTCTGTATATACCAGCAAACCGGCACAAATTACCATTTATTCCATAGATGAACAAATAAGATAAGATACATTGTGGCCCCCACCAAAACACTCAACGCTGCGTTTTGGACTAGATATTCTTGCAGCTGCTCTACTGAGGGGCTTTATTTTGCCAGTAAACAAGGTCTCTTCCTAAGTCTTACTTATACTCCAAAATCATGTTGTTCTCAGGAGCCAATCCAACACACGCCCTCATTATGTTCTCCAGCATCGCCCTCTGCTTTGACAGCGCATTCACCACCGGAGTCCCAGGCGGAACCTTCCATTAGCAAGTCCAAAAACACCAACACATTTCATTGATCTGATCCCCAAAAACTTGTGAAATAAAGTGTTTGAATATATATTTACTTACAAGAGGAGCCTTTGAAAGGTAGCTGAGGATTGCAGCCACTGGATGGAAGGAATGGAACTTGCCCTGTAAATCAAAACAAAACAACCTGTTTGGTTAATATATATATATATAAAAGTGACGTTGATGATCTTAGTGTTGTCATCGGTCATCTGATGTGTACCCACCTCTCCTTGAGGCTTGAGCTGGATACGGGTGGTGAGCTCGGCGAGGAGGACCAAGTCAAGGATGATGGGAGCAGCCAACAAGGAGTCCTCACAGGTGTTGTGCAGCACTATAGTATTCTTACCTCCCATGAAGATCTCAGACGTGTACTCGTCCATCGCTCTCTTGCTATCTCCAACGTAAGGAACATACTAATTAAACCACAAAATGAAAAGTATTGTCTGTCGGGTTATTATTATTTTTTAAAAAGGAAGATAGATTAGATTATTTAAGATCTCTCGCCTTGATGACGACAACATGGTCAGGGTGCTCCCCGGGCTCATAGAGGATGCCGTTGCTAGCTACCATGTCATCCACGACGTTGCTCTTGGAGATCTCCTTTGACCGGAAGGTTTGAGGGGCCGACAGGTTCATTCCATCATTGTTTCCTAGGTGGTTGTAGCTCACTATTGAGGTTGGCTGCAATCAGAAAGTCAAAGTTTCGTCGTCATCTCATTTCACCAACATAAAAGCACTCATTAATAACGTACTACATATCATATAGACCTTGATACCAGCACCAACAAGGAAGTCGACAAGAACAGACTTCATCTTGGTCTGACCACTCTTGAAATCATCTCCTCCTATCAAACTGTTCCTCTTAATGGCCAAATCAATAAGCCCTATACATCCATGCCCGCGAATAACATGCAAGAGCACCAAAACAGAATCAACGTACGTACTCTTATTGACAATTATTAGCCAATTAAGGAATACCAATAATTATAAGTAATAATGGTTAACAAACCGGGCACGAAGGTGTTTTGCGGGCTTCCATTGATGAAGGGAACACTCTCGAGGATGCAAGCCAAGGCGTAAAGCGTTGAAGGGGAGATTTCAGATTCATCCTTGTCTAAAGAGGCCAAGAGGTTGTCTGTTGTGTCATTCAACCCAACTACCACATTGCTGTACCTCTCTGTGTTGGCTGTCCACAGAACCACCACCTTGTCCACCTTGTTAGCTTCCTTAAAATCCCTTCACATTTCAAAACAATTACAAATTTCACACACAGAAACAGAAGATTCAGCTTTAATAATAAAATGTACCTGATGTCTTTGATAACTTGCTCCATCTGTTGCTTCTTGGTACCCTTGATGACTTTGTCGGCACGCGCATCCTGATTAGCAGCTATGAAGTCTGGATCGTAGATACCCGGGAGCGGGACCATCTTCTCCATGTAAGGCCTCAGCTGCCTCTGCAGATCAATGTCCAACACCTTGGCCCTCGCCATGCCATCTGCCAAGTTCATCTCACTTATATCCCATCCCCCAAACACAATGTCCTCCGGCTTCACCTGCACCCAGGTTTCGTTCGTTCTCGTATTATATTATATATGCAACTCACTTACTTATGCAGGGAAGGTGTACGTGTAATTAATTCCTACATACATAGTACATACCATGGGAAGAAGGCTCTTGAAAGGAGCGTAAATCTCCTCGCCATTGAAAGACCCGACCCGAATTGAAGATGCCTGGGTCAAGGACCCAAAGTAGTTGGCTTGTTGAATCTTGTCCTTTGTGGCCCAACAAATCCCCCTTACAACACAATTTATCATGTTACTCCAAAATAACATTGTTACTAAAATGCTACCAAATCTCAGTAATGTAAACATTTTATTTTAGCTAAATTGATGAAACTCACTCCCGATTTGCGATCACACCAGCGGTGAGAGTTGATCCGTTGTTTCCGCCCCATCCAACCAGCATAACCCTATACAATCCACCAACCAACAACATGAGTATGAAACCCCAGAATCTGAAATCGATCCGACTTTTTATATAATTGAAAAAAAAAAAACAATACCCGAGCTTCGGGACATGGGTTTGGGTTTTAAACTCGTATTTGACAGTCTTGGGCTTGACAACCCAGTGGTAAGTGCCATCTCTACACTCATGGACGAGCTCAGTGGTGTGGTAGTCGTAAACTTACTCAATCTCTTCCTCTGTATATTTCACGTTTGGGCTCTCCACCTTGAAGCTGTCGATGAACATTTTTCTCTTCCAAAAAATACTAGCACTGTTGTATTTTTTCAAGTCAGAAATTAGTAGGCAATGTTAACAGAGCGATGCTGTTTTGAAGAGGGATGCTGCCATTTTATAGTGGGATGTTGTTTCTTATGCGTTACACGTGGCAACCACTTAGTGGTTTGCAACTATCACATCCCCTTGTTCATGAATGTAAGAGCACATCTCAATCTACAATGTACATGGATCTTACTGAATTATCAACCAATTTATTTCATCTGAAAAGGAAATGTGAGTGAATGCTCAATAGTCTTCAATGAATCTTCGTTGGCCTTTAATGAATCTTGTGAGGATATAAACTCAATATTTAGAAAGAGAGTACATACATACATCAAGTTATATTTAGGAAATTAACTCTCTATTTATAAGGATTGTGTGAAAAGATTTCTACCTCTTTTCATTGATTAATAAAGTGTATATACGTACATCAAGTTTCTTGAATAAAAAAAATTCCTAAATATATATCTAAAACATATCTACAATATATTTTATATCTTAGTATCATGTGCAGTTGTCGTGTGCTCTTGAGTTGAGGAATTCTACAAAGTTGAGAACTTCATGCAAGTTGTGGGATTCTTCAACACACCAAGGGAAACAATCAATGAACATAATGATAACTTGACATAGGTTCCAAGTCCACAACATCAAGTTCCCCAACATGTAACAGATTTTGAACGAATTCAATCTTATGGAACTTAGGTTAATTACTTACACGAATATGCACTCCACATATATACCCTAGCTTGTATTATAGTAAAGTCGAATCCCACTATGTCAACATAAACCTTGATCACACCAAAATGATGTCAGAAACTTCTCAATTATCGATGACACTAAAATCACCAACATCCTAAAAGCTCGTGTAGGATCCTAAACATGAGGTTTGGAACGAAGCACAAGCAAATGACTAGTGCCAACTGCCTTGGTGAAAATGTTTCTAACTTGATCAAGAGTCCAAACATGATAAACTATATAAGGGAACCATCATCCCCCTATTCTATTACAAATCAATAATGAATCTTGATATGTTTGTAATGTTGATGAAAAACTAAACCTAGACACCCGCTTACAACCAACAATGTTAGCATTGCAAGGATATAGAACAATAGTCTAGGTCCCATTATGTAAAAGAGCATCATATTCAACATACATGACATGGTGTCATTCGAGAAGTTTAGATTCTTGGATAAATTATTTGGGCTCTTTGTAAAGGTTAGGAGTGGATCGCAAGGGGTGTTTTGTAGAGGCGAAGGTCTTAGGTTTGAGGTTGTATATTTTAGAACATGATCATTTCATGTTTAGAGGTGTCAATTAGGCAAAAATAGGAAGGATAGTATTGTGGGAAGGTTAAGGAAAGGGTAGCCAACCAATGAGAGATATTGAACCCCATTCCCCTCCCATCAAATGAGAGGGTGAAATTGAAACATAATTTCTTGTAGCTTTAGGCTCTGTTCGTTAGAGTTGAAATGGGAGCTGAAATGAGTTTATGTAGTTGAAATGAAAAAAATTTCAACTACATGAGTGTTCGGGTGTGATAGTTGAAATGTGCTTATACTAGTTGATACTAGTTGAAAATTTGGGAAATAATTAAGGTGAGGGGAGGACCTTATGGAGTTGAAATTTTTTTATTTTACGTAGTTGAAATTTAATTCAACCTTTTTACCTGCTTTTTCAACTGCCGTAAATTACTATTTTTCCGAACACTATGTAGCTTATACAAAAAAATAAACATCTAATTTCAACTACTAATTTCAACACATAATTTCAACATCAACTATATCAGCATCAACTACATCAACATCAACTCATATAAGTACATTATTGACGAACGGACCCTTAGAATCGTATGTTGGGATGGACTCCATTTTGAGGTTGTTGTTTGACGGGTTGGACAAGGGTGATTGGGGTTGCATGGGTAGAATTGGGGACATATGAAGGGAAGAAGAAAAATGGTGAGGGAAAGAAATGACAAGACCCTTTTTAACAACACGGATTTGCATAAATACCCCGTTTCAATATAGTGGTTACAAAAATACCTATGTTGTTTTTCAACTTGCATAAATACCTTTTTTAGGCATTTTTATACTAATGAATCTTTTTTAATATCAGAACTTAAAAAGAATTAGGAGAAAATATCAAACAAAATCCTAGAAATAAAGGAAGGAATATTTACGTATCCTAATTGTGAGCCAATGTAGAAGATTTTATAAGATTTAATATGCAAATTGAGTTTTATTTATTAGGCTAAAATAAAGATTGCAGTATCCATCGTTTTGTAATTGAAAGTTCTCCTGATCTCTTCTATAGATAAAGAAAGCTTATTCCATTTCATTACTACTGCATAACACGCACAACAACAAATTGAAAGATTAATCTTCTTTGTCATGGGTATGTTTGGGCCTTGTAATTTTTTGTTTATTGAACACGTTTCATAGTTGTTCCTGATTATGTGTTAATGTTGAACAGGTCGGAGGTCCTACTGTTTAACTTTCATATCCGATGGAGATTGGAGTTCTAATGGAAATAAGTGGGTTTTTCAAGGAAAGAAAACAACAAAGGCGCTAGTGGTGTCTGAAGGTATCACTTATGAATTGTTGAGGGAGAAACTAGAGGAGAAGATAAATTTAAATCGAGAGAGGTATGTTATGGAGCTTAAATATCTTACACCAGAGAGACCCAATTTACCACCATTCGGTGTAAATGATGATGACGACTTTGAAGCTTTCAAGTTTATCAACTTACAATCAAATGATGCAGTTTGGCCTGTAGAGTTGTATGCAAGTTTGAAATTAAAAGGAGAGAAAGAATGTGGAAATGCAGCCTACCTATGTAGGCAGCAAATTCATGAGGCTGAAAACACACTTTCTCTCACTCCACCATCATTGATACATAATCAAGAAACACAAGCTTTAATAAGAGATCAGCCACATATTCATGTAGGAAACATTGATATGAATGGGAAAGAAAAAGTAATTGACTTGGCCGGCTTGTTGGAGACAGAATCAAAAAGTGATGGTGAGGAAACGGGGTCATTGATAGGAAGGAAGAGAGGATCTGAGCATATTGATTCGGATTTTGATTTTGAGGAAGGTGACTTTGAAGGGGAAGAATGGATAGATGATTCTCAAGGGTCATTGGGAGATGACATTGATGATGTAGACAACTTATCTGTTGATTTTAATGATGAGGCTCTGCAAGAAATTGAAGCTGATTATTATCATATCAACAAGTGTAATCAGAGGCAAACAAATGATATTGAAGAGCCCAAGGGTGATGAAGGAGCAAGCCGGACTCAATTAGAAATAAAAGTCGGTGATTATTTCGATTCAAAGAAGCATCTTAAGGATCACCTATCCTTGATGGCATTACAAAAACGCTTCCAAATGCATGTGCAGAAATCGGACAAGGGTTTATATGTCGTAAAGTGCATTTACCCTGGTTGCAGCTTCTTTTGTCGTGGTTCAAAGTTTCGTCAAACCGGATTGTTTATGGTAAGAAAGTTTTGTGGGGAGCATACTTGTGGCATGAAGATAAAGCATAATCACCATAAGCATGCGAGTTCAAGCATAATTGCTGACCACATAATGTCAAGGTAAGAAATCCAACCATATGCATATTTGAAAAGTAAGTGTTGATCGATGTATTGTTAACTAACCTTATTTTGTTAAATAACTTGTGTATGCATTCAATCTATACAGTTTTGATACAACTACTAAAGGAGAGGGGCTTCGAACCGCTGAAATTCAAGATTTGATGAAGGAAATGGGTGTCAATGCTAGCTACCACAAGGCAAATCGAGCACGCTTAGCTGCCCTAGATAGGATTAGAGGCACAGCCAAACAAAGCTACAAGTGGCTCCATGGCTACTTGCACATTCTTGAAAAGGTTAATCCAGGAACAATCACACATGTTGAACTAGATGCTAACCAACGGTTCAAATTTTGCTTTTTCACCTTAGGCGCTTTGCGAAGAGGGATTCCCTTTTTAAGAAAGGTAGTTTTATGGATTTGTTATCATATTTATTATAATTTCTTGTAAACCATTTACTCTCTTTTGTTTGTTAAATTGAGTGTCATTGATGATGTAGGTAATATCTGTAGATGGGACTCATTTAAGCTCAAAGTATAGGGGCGTTCTCCTACTAGCACTAGCACAAGATGGTAATAAACAGATATATCCACTTGCATTTGCTATTGTTGATAGCGAGAATGACAGCTCATGGTCGTATTTTTTCCGACATTTAAGATCAATTGTACCTGATGAGAATGATGTGGTCTTTGTGTCTGACCGTCATGGAAGCATTATCAAAGGTTTAAGAGACAACTACTTCTTCGCAAAGCAAGGTTACTGCACATTTCACTTATTTCAAAACTTGAAGGTAAAGTTTAAAAGGGCAGATTTGTGGGGCTTGTACCAGAAGATGAATAAGGCGTACACCAAACAAGAGTTCAATCGCCACTATACACAACTTTGCTTAGATTCTCCTCAAGTTGGTACCTACCTGAAAGAGGTTGGATTTCATACATGGGCAAGGTCATATTTCCCCGCAAATAGATTCAACATAGGTACAACAAATAACGCAGAATGCTTTAACAATGTTATCAAGAAGGCTCGTGGATGGCCCGTGATTAGCCTCATTGATGGTATACTGGAAGTAATCGTTCGGTGGTTTTATGAACGGAGGGAAATGGGACAAAATTCGGTGGAAGCCGTAACCCCGACAATAAGTAAGGAATTGGATTTGAATTACTTGAGATCATTAAGCATGGTTGTTGGTAGGATTAATCAATATGAGTTTCAAGTGCATAGTAGTGGAACTAAATTCTTGGTTAATCTCCATGCTAGGACATGCTACTGCAATGCATTCCAGATTGACCAAATTCCTTGTCCACATGCCATAGCTGCTGCTAAGGATATTGGTGTTGACCCTATAGAACTAGTTCATCCTTTCTTTACCGCAGATAAGTGGAAAGAAGTTTACAAGGAAACTGTTTATCCGGTCCCTCCAATTGATCGTTGGGAAGTTCCTGATTTGGTTATGAATATAACTTGTCTACCCCCAATGGTGAGGAAGAAATCTGGAAGACCAAGGAAGAATAGAATACCATCACGTGGCGATTATAGGGGCCAAAAGAGACGATGTGGAAGTTGTCGTGCTCGTGGCCATAACCAACGAAACTGTCCCAATCGTTCAACTTCTGCAGCTGCCCCTTGATCTTATCTTCTAATGCAGGAATATCATTTGACTTTTTTGGGTGAATTTCTTTTAGTTATGTAATGCTCATAGCCTTGTTTTTGTTTTGATATCACTGGATTGATAAGTAGACAGAGCATATTTGTTGCTTCTCTTTTTAATTTTGTTAGCTTAATTTTTAAGCAATAAGTTTTGAACAAGTCTATTTGGAAACAGAATGTTTGATAAAGTATTTTAGTTTCTTTTTCAAGGTCAATAAATATGATTATTTTGCTTGTATTATATTAGAGCCAATAATTTTGTGAGTTACTGAGATGTGTATATTTGTTCTGGTTTCAATTGATGTTTAATACTTAGGTCATAAAACTGATTTGTTGGGTACTAGTTCTTTGGGGTGGTGTGATTTTTTACTGTTTATTTGGCTGTATTATATTAGGGCCAAGTGAAATAGATGAAGTAATTTGGAGATTTGCAAGAATTACTATACGAGATTCTTGCATTTAGTTGATCAGATTTTAAAAAGGAATATCCGTGTTATTTTAATTTGATTTATCTTTCATGATTTGGTATTTTGTGGGGTATCTTTGCAAAAAAACTATGATTTATTTTAATTTAAGGCTAAATTTGCAAGTGCTATAAAAAGCAGGTATTCTTACAAACTGAAAAGCGTTTAGGTGTATAGGTTGCTATTGTTTGTTTTAACAATGGTTCTATTGTGACACTTGGTTGCCCAATTTTAAAATCGAGTATAAGAACAAGAGATTTAATGAATGATGTTCGGTGTTTAAAGAAAAGAGGAAACATACCTATATTGTCTGTTCAAATCATTTTGCAATTGTTTAATTTTATAGAAAATTAAATTTCAACCATTTTTGAATCATTTTGCAATTGTTTAATTTTATAGAAACTTAAATTTCAACCATTTTTGAAAGAGTTGAAAGAAATGGGAACTTGAGATTTTTTAGAAAAGAAACAAGTCCAAACAAACTTTGTGAAATCATTCACAATTTTTTTTAAAAATGATTTTCATTAAATGAAGAAATCAGAGCAAGACCCCAAATATCAGAATAAACCAATTTAATGGGAGAACTACCGAGATCATGAACATTTGGGAGGTGAATTTGATGACAAATGTTGCGCAAATATTTTATAAATTATTTAAACAAACTAGCAATTGAAACCTAGAAACTAGAAACTTTAATGTTGACTCGAGGGCACGGCCAAGGTGCTCATGCTACATTTGTAAAGTAGTAGAACTATGAAAAGCACAAGGAGGTGATGGAGGAGGAGGCGACGATAGCTTGAGGTGGTAGAGGATATTTTGAAAGATTCCTTTTATAAGGGTCTACCCGTGCAAGTCCTTCATATAGCAACAAGTAGAAAAAATATCATATATGGATTGTTATTTTTGGTTAATTAGGAAACACTCAAAAGGTTTCTTTTAATATGAGGAGCAAGTTTAGGATATGAAGGACTTGAAAGGATGGATCTTTGAGTTGAGGATGAGATGACGAGTCAATTGAATCCTCACCATGATTGGTCAACTAGGTGGACCGAGATCCACTAGACAAATGACTAGTGACATTAGGGGACGTAGAGGAGTCATTGATGGCTAGAGGTTGGGATTGAACTCGTGATGGTGTTAGAGGTAGGGGTCGGAAGAGAGCATCGGTTGCGGAGGCGACGATACCAAGGAGAGAGGGAGTCCAACAACAGAGGATAGGAGTTGTCAAGCATGGTCGATCGTCTGAAATCTATTGACGTTGTTGATGGTGCTTTCTTGATAAAGTTGCAAATTGTGATTTATTTTGATACATGTGAAATTATTATTATTATTATGATTATTTAAATAATAACATCATATAATATTTAACTATCTATTTATCGTTGAATATATATTAGTTATGATTTTTTGTAATTTTTATACGTGAAATTATTGTTATGATTTTTTCGCAATATCATGTGATCAAACTTAACTTGGAGAATATAATTGTTTTATTTAATAAATCTTAATAAAATATTTTCTCCGAAAAAATGTTTACAACAAAATCTTAACCTATGCTTATGATTTTTAACAATAACAAAAAAAATATAAATTGATTTCATCTTTTGTCATAATAAATAATTATTAAATTGAGTGAAAAATATAAAGACAATTAAAATTTTAAATATTTAAAAAGATCTCATCAAACTCTACGAGAAGCTAAAAGCTAAATACGAAAAGTAGAAAGTGTGATGCTTCAACCAAAAAAAAAAGTAGAAAGTGTGGTGATTTACAACAAACAAATCTTTCAAACAAAAAAAAAATTCAACTATAAAAATTTAAAACATAATTAAAAAAAGATGGCTGATTTAATAAACAATTGAATCTAAAATATAAAAAATAATGTTTTTCGATAGGCTAACAAACAAATCTAAATTACAAAGTAATCAGTTAATTCAATACAAGTATACGAGTTGTCCAATTTAATGTCTAGACACTTTGAATATAAGAGATTCAAGTTCATATAATTACATTTACAAAAATTATATAATTGATTATTTATTACATAAAATAATATTTTGTAATATAAAATAATGAGAATGATATTATGTAAATTAAGCCACCTTATTTTTACCACATGTCGTTCCACGATAATGTACCTAATTTTTTTGTCGTATATCATGGGTAAGAAATAAGGCCAACACATTAAGTGAACCTATTTTCGCCACATGTTTAATTTTTCCTTCATTAATCTACCTTATTTTTTGCCACCTATTAGAGAGGAAATAAGGCCATTTCTCCTTATGCCCCCTCATTTAAAATATTGGTCATTGTGATAATGATAGATTTGATAAAAATAATCAAATACTAGAAATTATGTTTGAATTTTTCATCTAATTTATAGGTCGTACTTAATTCTTTTTAGGATTCAACATTTATATAGTATAAATATATACAAGATATATTATTTTGTACATTCAACCTATTGACATGAACATGCATCAAATCAACAAGCAAAGTAATACTTTAACATAAAACTTTAATAAAATCCGCGCATGATGCGGATATTAGACTAGTTTATTAACTATTTGGTTAATGAGTTATGATAGGTTGACACTTGGATCTTGCCAAGTGCCAAGGGGACTTGATCGATGATATGATTGTTGAATCACTAAATGTTGAGGTGTGGGCCGTACGTACGTACTCGCCGACTCTTCTTCACTCCACAACAGAGTTGTACACTCTGCCTATAGGGTCACCCTTGTCGGACACATCATCGATCATTGATGACGTGGCTGGAACTTCCTCTTCCTGCTAACAATTTGAAAAGTTGCACAAAACCGCCATCATTTTGAATGTGTGTTTGTTTTTGCTTACGGAATATTTTGATAAATTTAATTACAGTTTGTTAATTTTATTTTTTTAAAAGGGTTCATTAATTTTAATTTAGGAAATAGTTTTGCATTGCTTACAAAATATAGATAAAGAGTTGTTAGATTTATATAATTATGGTGATAAGAAGATGATTTTAGATCGGAGTTGAACTAGAGATGATTGTGTGAAAATTATACTCCATTAGTGAAAGAATTAACATAATTGATAATCATATCATTGAATAGAGGAGATGGAGAAATAACCTTGATGAGAGAGAAGGAAGAAGTGGAAGGCAAGAGAGAGGAGAGAAGGTCGGAGGAGGAAGTGTAGGGTTGGTGCCACGGTGGCAGCGCCTGATCACTAGGGTTGCTGACGTGGCATGCTCCCATGCTTTGTGGGTCCAGGTTTTCACTTGTTTCATACATTGCTGTTGTTCCTGGGTGATTCCTTCACATAATAATAATAATAATAATAATAAATTCATCAATTTAATGGATTAATTAAACTTATCAATCACATAAATGAGTCGATCATTAGTGGCACCTCATAGCAGCAGAAAAAGGATCGAACAAGTGGGCGTCCTCCGGTAGCCAATTGATTTCTTCATTCCCAAACGAACCTGGTGCTCCCTGTCACCATCCAATAACAACTAACAGCTGCATTTCCATCTTTTTTCTAATTTACATATCAATTCATTCAATTTGTGTTTCATATTTTTCCAACTTAACAATATAAACACTTCTTATCCTTGAAAGATCATGGATGTTTTTCCTCGACATACCTGGATACTTGATGGATTGTAATTTGAGACATGATTACTCAACAGAAATTTCTGTAATAAAAGAAAAAAACAAATTAAAGTTATTTGCTAGGTAAAAATTGTCAGCAAAATAACACGAGTAATATTTTATTTTTGTAATAACTCATCATCTTATTAAGTAACTATTGTTTAATTTTAACCTTGCGGTGTGTAACACGCGACAATATATAGATAAGATGTTTCTCGCAAGATTCGAGTTCTTCCAAGGATGAAAAACTCATAGCATCCGTCTCGAATTGTCTGCCAGATTATGAAAAGATATCAATAATAAACACACCATAAAATTGCATGTTTTGGGATTCTTTAATTGTAATAAGTTGTGTGACATGTAATGTCATAACCTCAATTGCTCCTCAGCGATTTGAATCTGCTGCTGCAAATTACATATCTCCTGTTGTAGTTCCTATTAAGTTCAATTCAAATACTTGATAAGATTGACATATATCATATAATACTCCACAAAAAGAATATGTATCTGAAAGCGAAATTTTATTAATTAATTGAACTTACGATTACGTGTTTTCCTGCCTCTAAATTTGAGGTGGCCCCGCCAGGACTATTACAAGACATTTACATTTTCATTACCGATCACAAAAGATTGAATTTCATTTTTTGAAATTTTCAAAGTTCAAAAGGCGAATGCATAGTTGTCGTTCGTTGGTAACTAATAGTTAGTTATACTTTCCGGAAAAAAGTTCATTCTAAAACTAATGAGTTAGATTTACACGATGAAATAAATTGACAAAACCAGGGGAATGCAATGCTATTCAAAGTGAGAATTTTGTTATATGCAGTTGCATCAAACTGTTGTTATAAAAAAAATGTTGAATTGTTGTTTGTAAATATGCAATTAGAAGGGGGTGAAAAAACAAACTTTGCAAGGTCCAGAGCTATGTCGTTTTCTGTCTTGAGCTTCTTGAGAGTGCTGATCAAATACTACATGCAGATATAAAAACACGAATTATGATCGAGACTCGTCGTATTCACAAATGAATGACAAATGTTTCTTCTTCTTAATCACACCATACCTCCCTGTTGTGAACGATGCTGAAAAACAAGGGAAACAAAAAGGAACATCAGCTAGAAGACGAAAATCAATGGCGGATCGGAGATTCTTGGAAAAATAAAACAAACCTTCCCCTTTCACGCTCCGGCATATTGACATAACGTGCAAATACATCTTCGATTCTACAATTGAATCGCAAATTCACAATGAGCCAGATCGATCCAATTGAAAAAATTAATAAGAGAATGACGCAATCGACAGACGGCGGCGGTACCTGTTCTTGCCGGAAAACTGGCTGAGGCGGCCAGAGGGAGAGAACATGAGGAGAGCAATGTCGATGTCGCAGAGGATGGAGAGTTCGTAGGCCTTCTTGATGAGGCCATTTCTGCGCTTGGAGAAGGTCACTTGTCGACTCGTGTTGTTGTCGATCCTCTTGATTTGAAGCTTCACGCGTCCCATTTTCGAAGAAGCAGGGAGGGGGGAATGGCAAAAATAAATTTGAAAAAAAAATTGAGGGAGACCAAAATAGGAGGAGGTGAATGGACTTGGGAGAAACAGTTTTGTTCAAAGGGAGAGAAAAATGCAACAAAATTGGGTTTCAGGGTGATCGAGAGACATTTGAGTGGTTCAAAATCATTCTCTTGTTTCCTCCTCCCTCTCTCTCTCTCTCTCTCTCCCTCGGTTAATTGATCATAATCTGGACTAGTAAATGGGCCGTTAAGGCCCAATATAGGTTTGTATTGGGGGGCCCGGCATTGGCCATCATATATTGCTTGGAAGAGATTTACAATGCCGTTGCAACACAATTCATGATCTATTTTTCCAAGACAGGCACAAATAAATTACCTCATCTGGTTTGGTTCATAATTCCATATCCAATCCAACCTGCTTTACATCAAGCAATCAATCATCAGGCAGGAACCACATGAAAAAACCACCAAAAACAACATCATATATCAAGATACTGAAACTCAATTACAAAAGTTATATATCTAAACTACACACAACCTCGGGAGGAAGCCTACATTTATACCATACCCTAAGCTTAAGCATACCAAACATTGATTATCACATGACTAACTTTACATCAGATGTAGCACTAGTGTATTAGCAGACTACTAGATCAGTGTATGGCGGTCAAACAGCCCATGATGTAAAAATAGCATCAATATGGAACATGGTCTAAGCAAGATTGCCCAAAACGACACGTGCAGAATAGTAGGAACAGCAGAGGATTTTGAAGGCGCCTTTCCTGCAATCGCTGGAGCAACAGCATGCCCTCTTGGGGAGCTTTGTTGTTCATTAGATGGCAATTGGGTTGGAGAACCACCATTGGCAGGTGAATCTGCAGGTGTCTCCTCATCGCTCAAATCCAGACCTGTATGAATCAACATAAGAATTTAACTCAGCATTTTAGGGTTATGATAGACCTTATTTATCCAAAAATGAACTAATTATTTGGCGGCATCAAGCCTCAGTGTCACTTAATTATTCATAATCATCTAAGAATGCCAATGCTCAAATACTTACAATTGGAGTGAGACCATCCTAGCTTTAAATTCTCCCTATCAAACACTATGCGATACCCTGTCATGAAATCCTCTGCACAAAATGATTCAAACAATAAATAAGAGCTTTTGTGGAAAGAAGCTGAACTTGTATTTTAGGGAATATAGTCAGTACACACTTACGCCCAAATATACCGACATCTATTATTCCCTTCTGCACAGTTAGACAATATGCAACAATGTCCTGCAGTAAAATATTTCACTCTTCAAGTTGTTCAGCACTGAATCATAGTCACAAACTAAAAGCAAATAAACAGATAAAAAATTTATACAGACCTGATCTTCATAAATAGGAAGCATAGGATAATGGATCACAAAGCTGTTGTTTGGAGCAAGTATAAACCTTATAGAAGGGAAATCAGATTGATCTTCTCCACTATTTCACAAAAGACAACAAAAACCAGTGAGCAAATAATAATATAACTCCATTTCTGCTGCTAAGGCATAAAAATTGATATAATTGTAAATGAAGGGCATGCCAACTGACCTGCTCTTGTAGCAATATTCCCATCCATATCTGTCATAAGCTTTCCTTGTTGAATTAACTTGCCTATCAAACTATTAATAAAGGCAGCAAAAGAATATCAAGTTAAAGTGAATACCTGGAGTGTAAAGCAAGAAATGATTCCCAAAGAAGATTATTTATGTAGTCTACCTCCTGGACAATTGTATCATACACATCAGGTGGAAGAAGGGTGAATGATGATCCACTATCAATGACAACCTTGAAGCTGCTTTGTTTGAGACAAGAAGTTTTCCCAATACAACAGGCATCAACACCGACCGTATATGTTTTACTGAGCCAAAATAAGTACAGAATTGGATATACATCATTTCAACAATTACAACAAAGTGTACTATGCACGATATAGATATAAATATGAAAACAGAAGTAGGAAGTATACTATATTCCATTAAGCGGTAAGATTGGAGTCATCTTCTGAGAAGCGGGTCCTTGATCTCCAAAAAAGATAGTCCCAGAACCATCAGGACTGAAACACAGTGAAAAAGAGTCCCGAACTAATCCTGATTTTGCCAAAAAACTAGGAACAGATTTTTCCCCAAGCCCAAGACCCAGAAGACCGTCAGGAGCAACTCCATCCAAGTAGCCACCGGTTTGCACCCTACCACATCTGTACACATGTAGAAAACTTATTATACTTCTGTTTATTGCACCATATTCTATTGGACCAACTAGTATATAGATGACAAGTAGTAGTACAAGCTATTTATGTGTAGGAGAAGTCAGCAACAAAATTTGCCAAAAAAAAGCACAATAACTGATTTTCTACAATAGTTATCCAGAAGGATCTTTAAAAACATACCCTAAAATAATGGAAGCTTGCAATGACTTGTTAGATGCACTATGACTGCTTGATGAAAGATGTAATATGTCTTCAAAGAGCATTCCAGAACTTGAAGTGTTCGCCGAATAATATTCAACAGCATAAGGACATGGCTGTGTTGAGCTTTCACAATTTGAAACAGAATCACACAATTTATGGCCACAAGATAGATTCCTGCTTGTGCTTGATCTTGCTGGATCATACTGATTAAGGTCCCTACCCTGCATAATAGATGCCCCATAGACCAAGGAGCACCTGCCAATCAATTATTGGAAATAAGCCATAAACCTGTTGCCGATAATTACAAGCAGTGCACAATTGTTCAACAGGGGTTAAACGCGTCTAGAGCAAATGCTGGAAGGGGAAAAAAGAAAAGGATAAAAAGAATAAAAAAAAATTTTAAAAAAAAAGCATATCATCCTCAAAGTAAAGCCAGAACCAATGAGAGAATAAACAAGGCTACAATGCATTTACTTGGTTTTAGAAAATCATCCAAGGATCATGTTTTGGTACTAGCATGGAAGCTCCAGTGTAGATAAAAAATGTCAAGAATAACTGTGTTCTGCAGATAAAGAAGCATAAATTTATTCCTGTATATGAGTTATATGATATCATGTTCAGTGTATATTTCAAACATCTATTCTTCAATTCTTCCTAAACCCGCCGCAAGATATGTTCTCGATGTACACAAACTCCTTTCCTGTCTATTTTATCCTTTCATCACAAATATTCATCCCTTATCCTCTATAAAAGACCCAGGTCATTGAAGATATGGGCTATCACAGAGATCAGAAATTTTACACATTAATAGAAACTATGGAAGCAAGCATGTGAACAGGGAAGCACGACCTCAATTGGGTAAAACAAGAAGACACAATTCAAAATTTCAACACACAATATCAACATGAATCCTGGAGTAGTTGCCAATGTGATCAACTGGGTAAAGGAAATAAATGGTAGACAAGATAAGTTAAGCTCCAAAAGCAAAAAGGTTGTTGATAAAACTGAGGGGAAAATAACAATTCACAACAAACTAGCGTACCAAACCACTAGAGTAACTAGCAGATAAAGGATAACACTGAATGCAGTTACATGGAACCCAGAGCAAATCACTCCCATCATCCAAGGCAACAAGAAAAGAGATGTTTGGAGTCCCTATATCAATCCATGTATAATGTAACCTGCAGACCAGAACAAAGGATTTAACAATTAGATGAGCAATATAGAACTCTTTAGAATACATTACACATTCCAAAGCATATGGGTTAACTGAATAATTTTCATAGTTTGCGTTGTTACTTTGCTCCTCCCCAATAGGCTAGTTAATTTTCCAAAATGTATTCATATGATCTACGTATTCCAAAGCATATGGGTTAACTGAAATAATTTTCATACTTTGCGCTTTTACTTTGCTCATATGAGCTATGTAGAAAGAGATAATAGCTCATAAAGCAATTCCAATCGGAAATTGAAGTAAAATTGAAAGAGAGAGAAAACTCCTGAGAGATATGCTTACTAAATTATGATATGGGAATAGCAATCCACCACACAATTCATAACACCAAAATTAGGCAAACTACGTCTAAATTATACACGATAAATCCCTAAATGGTTGAAATTGCAAAATGCTTTACATGGAAGGACGTAAATAAATTTTGTGACCGAACCTAGGTTAACAGACAAAGATCCTACTTCAAGATTGACTTTTTTAATAACTTATCTTGTAGTGTTCATAGCACGAACGCAAACATTTGGGTCATCACCCAGCCTCATCTATCTATATACGAAGATAATTTTTTGACACATGTCGACCTCACGTTCATTTAGTCTATGTGTCGCCTCCATATTCAATTTGCCTACGTGGCGCCACATCATCGACACTCTAAACAATTAATTCAATACAACTTTAAATAAAAGATATTTATATCTATTTTTTATTTTTAAAGTTTGTTAAAAAATAATAAGTAAATCTTAGATTCATTCTTATCTCATCCATCCTTGATTATTTACACATTTTCTTAATTAATATACATTCAAATCCTATTATATCAAGACAAAAAAATTATGTAAACTACATTAAATATTTTTTAATCATATATGTATAGATTTTTAATTTAAATATAGACGTACAAATTAAAAAATTGTTAAACTAATTTATTTTCTTTTTTTGGTAGAAACTAATTCATTTTCTTTTAGTAAAAGAAACATTTATGTTCATATTCAAATAAAAATTAAAGTAAAATAAATTAATGTATCTAAAATATATTATTTATATTTAACCAAATCCGTACAGAGAACGGGTACTTAGTTTAAAACCTAATTTAATTAGCCATCTTCCTCCAAGAAAAATGAAAATGACGTGAAGTAATCCAAATTTAGCTAGGTTTTGCCAACTAGTAAGAACAGACTCACATAGCTAATAATTCATATACCACTAATAATGTGAAATCTGAGTAAAACTTAGAGAAAAAGAAGTCTAAGGAATTAATTATATCAGAAAATGATTAAAGTATAAACATCTACCACACTATAATAGCAACCAAATAGACAGAGACTGTGCCTAGAAAATACTATCAACTATAAAAACTAAACTGTAGACATTGCAAGATATATATCATAGCAGGACTTAAAATTAACGATGTGATTCAGATAGTAGGTCACATGACAAAGCTCCTGCTTAAGAATCACACATTTTCCTTTTTTTATAACTTTTATTGCAATGTTCCGATCATGAAGATAAACATATGGGTCATCACCCAGACTCTTTAACACCTGTTCCTCAAACATCCTCCTCTGAAGAAAAAGAAAAGAACCTCATGTAAATTGATGTAGGTTCAGGTGAATGGACAGTTATATGTCAGCACTTAATTCCCTGGTTTCACTTTAAATGAGCATTTCTAACAAACAATGGGGATTTGAAATAAGCTGATACTTTCATTCACCAAAAACAGCTTTCTCATTCTTTTGCATACCCATGGATTCTCTCTCCTTAGATCTAGAAGTCTCCCAGGAACAATTGAACCATGTTACTATGTTCGTTATTTCTCAAGTAAAAAATTATCCACTCCCCCCATAGCTTGTAGTGTCTCCATTCCAATATAGCTCTTTTTCCCCTAAAATCTACCTGCTATAGTGCTATCTCATTCACTGCTATGCGGAAATTTGGGAGTATAAACACTGAGCAAACTACATGCTGTAGCTCAGTTGCAAAAGGAACCTAAATTATGTGATGCATTTCACTCCCAATCAGTAATGAAGAAGACAGCTCAGCTACTAAAATCCAAATTTAAAAAAGCCAAGTCGCCTCCAATTTAAATAACATGGAAACTCACCACCCTAAATCATTGCCATAAGACACGGCCTGACTCCCCTCGGAGGGAATGACCAGCTGGTGGCGGTGGTCAAGCTTCATTTTCTGCCTCTGGAAATCCCTAATCAGCAGCCTCTGGTAGTAATCCAAGCTCCCTCGCATCGGCCACGAATCCCTCTCCCTCGCACCGGAAGACAACTTCATCTCGTCCGAAAAACGGTGAATTAGCCTCGAGGAGTACACCGCTGACACCGTCGCGCAACCCGCCAGCACCAACGCCGTCGAAAGCCACACCAGTAGCCGAGCATTCTCCATGGAAAAACAACGAAAAGCAGCACACGAAAAACCTAGGGTTCCAAACCAGAAAAGTTAACAAATCTACCAGATCTAGGTCGAGGAAACCTCGTATTTGGCAACAATGGAGGTCTGAACAAAAGATGTTGGTGTCCGGGACTCGGAGAGTCGTGGAGAGTGGAGAGTGGAGAGTGGAACGAGAAGCTTCTTGGTTTGCTTTCTCTTTTTTTTTTGGACTTTATTTTATTAGGGAAGAAGACGACAGAAGACCAAAACTGTGTGACTTTAGAAAAAAGTGGAGAGATATTTTCATTAAATCTAAGGGATTATTTAATAAAGGGCGAATTCCACAAAACCGCCCGCAAATTATCGATTTGTGTACAAAACCATCCTTAAAAATTAAAATTGTATTAAATTGTCCTTAAAAAATTCGGTTAGCAGATGACCACCCATCTATCCAATCTATTAGATTTTTCGTTAGATATTAACACATTATATGATGGTGCGCGGATTTAACTGTGCGAAACAAACAAAATCAGCCGAAGCCAAGCTAAGAAAGATAGAAGTTCGAACAGGTCCCGCAAGGAAAAGATCTCGAAGATAGTGTCCGGGGAGTTTCCTACACCCACCAAAAAATCCCAAGGGCAGCAAAGCCAAACATCACGCACATTCAACGGCGAGGGAAAGCGTCCAGTAGGAGATCCTGAATGAGAAAGGTCGCAAGGCCAAACATCGGGCACATTCAACGACGAGGGAAAGCGTCTCGTAGGAGATTTTGAGTGAGAAGGGTCGCAAGGTGAAACATCGCGCACATTCAACAGCGAGGGAAAGCGTCTAGTAGGAGATCCTAAAGAGAATTCAAAGGGTTGCAAGACCAAACATCGTGCACATTCAACGGTGAGGGAAATCGTCCAGTAGGAGATTCTGAATGAGAAGGGTCGCAACTCGCAAGGCCAAATATCGCGCACATTCAACGGCGAGGAAAAGCGTCCAATAGGAGATCCTAAATGAGAAAGATTGCAAGGCCAAATATTGCGCACATTCAACGGCGAGGGAAAGCATCCCGTTGGAGATCCTGAGTGAGAAGAGTCGCAAGGCCAAACATTGCGCACATTCAAAGGGAAATCAACACAACACCTCATCCCACATCGGTAATACTCAGAAACAGCATAACCGTCTCCCTGACCAATCAAAGGTTGCCTCTTCCTCAGCCAACCAAAGGTTGCCCCTCCCTTGACCTATCAAATAGTGACAAGTCGCTTGTCCCACATTGGAACTTCATGGAAATCGCTCTCCACAAACGCCTATAAACAGAAGGAGATGGCGAAGGTTACAAGGGTCGAAAAACACCTCTAATTCAAGACTTGTCTTGCTTGCAGAGATCGACGTATTGAAACATTCGTAGAGACCGTGCTATAATCAAGGAAAGGTCAATAAAAAGACCTCAAGTCACAAACAACGTGCAGGAAGGTTAGAACCGTGCGCAGACCGACAACATAGAGCAGTAGGCCCTGACTAAGCAAGCCAGCTCAGGCCATGCAACGGCGCTCGACGGTTTCATTCACACCATCTCGGGCGGCCCCTCGCTCGCTGGCTCCATCCAGCAAGAAAAAATGAGGTACGCGCATGCTAGTCATCATGATCCCTTAGTCTTTAGCATCGAGCAGTCTTCGAGGTTGCACGCTAGTTTGACCTTTACCACAAAAGACGTTGAAGGGTTGCACATGTCGTATATCGATCCCTTGGTAATACATACCCAACTCGGGTATAAGATGGTTAAGCATGTTCTTGTGGATACCGGATGCTCAGTGGATATCATGTACTTTGGTGCCTTCGAGCAGCTTGAGATATCTACCACGTCCTTAAAACCGCAGGCGGTGAAGCTGACATCTTTCTCAGGTGACGAGGTAGACGTCACGGGACTCATCGATCTATGGATAACCCTTGGGACGGGTTCGACCAGGAGAATTGAGATGGTAAAGTTCACCGTGGTGAGGCTACCGTCGGTTTATAACGCGATCATCGGGAGGGTGTTTGTAACACCCCTATTTTGCAACAATGGGTATTGCCGCCAGTGAACTCGAATTTTTCCCATACAAGGTCACCCAAGGCTTTAAGGTACAAAACACAATTTAAAATAATGCAAAAATTTCAAGAAATTATATTACATTAAGTGTGCTCGAAGGTTTGAGGCTTTAATTCAAGTTATTACAACTTTATTGTTTGATTGAAACTTAGTACGAAATTTGATAAACAACGGAATAAAAACAATTAAAACTTATCGTTTTTAAAGCAATTAGTGGGACCCAAAGTGTGGGAATACTTTTTTGAAAAACATCTTGAGGTCTTCCTTTAACTCTTCTAGCCTTCGTCTTCAGCCTTTTGTAATGCTCCACTAAAAATCTGATATTTTCGGGAAAGGTAGGAAATACCAAGCAAAATGCAAAACAGAAAACAGGTTAGTCTAAGGAGACTGAGCAAGTAGGGATAGATAGTTCACACGTGTGGGATTGGTAATATAATAATTATCACTATTCTTAAAAAAGACGAGATACGTTGAGAGTAACGGCATTTGTGTGGAGCTTAAAGAGAATAAGGAATAGTTCTTCTTGAAGGGATAAGTAGTATGTTACACAGGAAAGGATATTACGAAAATTGTACTTCCTTTATGAATCTGAGTGTGGTTGGGAACTTATACTTCACACACACAACTTTAAAAGAAATAACTCCATTGACTTTATCAAATCTCAACCAACCTCCTCAAATTCCGAGTCCGAATAAGAATTTAGGTTGGAATGACAATCCTTCAAAAGTCAGGAGCAAGTTATACTAATTCATTAATTAATGTGCGCTAGGCACTTATCCTTTGTTCATAAAACATTGCATTTCAGGCGAGGATTTTTAAGTGTGGGAGCTACGAAGGATGATCCACTTAAAGGAACGAAGTTCCGACACCTAGTTGGGGTGCAATAAACCCCCTCATGTGAGGAGCGTTCACGGGATCATGATCCAAGTACCGAGAGAAGAGAGGGCAGAAAGTCATACCACTCGGTAAGTTATAGAGAGATGTCGGGGTAAAATCCGCATCCCTAAGCCTATACTAATCCATAACAAATCGAAAAGAGATTGTAACAAACAATGCCACGCACAACGGACCTAAGTTCAATACTAGCGTAATATGAATAATAATAGTCTCGTTATGTCTAAACAATAAATAAACCTAAGTTCATTTATTGAGCAAGCAGCCAGATCTTGATGTGAACCCGTCTTCGGATTCACCAGAGGATCTTGAACTTAGACTAGTATTGTGTCTCACGCACCAAAGTAACCGATAGATTGAGGCAATGACGCCTAGAATCAAGGGAGAAGTCAAAGTTTAGAGATGAGAGGCTCGAAGAGTTTAATTGATGACAATGGTTGTTGACAACGCATCAAAAGATGCCAACATTGTTGACAATAAATCAAAGAGCTTAAACATCTGTCAACAATTTCGTCAACTCATTTTTAACTTATAATCAACTTTAATTAAATGAAAGCATCTCGTTTTTCAACTTAAATGAAAATTCAACAACTATCAACAAGTAGTTTATTGAAAGCGGATTTTTATAAATATTCAATCGTAAAACTCTGTTAACAAACTACTTTATTTGTCATCAAATTTCATTAAATCCAAAATTGATTTAAGAATCTACATTCGCTAGTGCATTTCATGTGTAACAGACGGTGATGATGACATATCAAGTAAAAAGTAGGCCGTTTGTCATCAAATTTTAATCAAATCTCGTGAAAAAATTTAGATGTTGATGATAGTACTAACTAAAATCATAAAACGATACTAACATGTTCCGATTTTGTTGACAGTTTTGATTTTCCGTGTTGATTATAGCAGGCGTTGGTATCAACAGATTTTTGATTGTCCGTTGTCGCGTTTGAGAATGCTCGTCAACCGATTTTTTGTACGAAGCAACTGGTAGCTTGTGGGAGGAGGTAACTGGTAGGTTGTTTCGTTTGAGGGCTATCACGCGCAATAGTAACGTTTTTGTCGACCAATATGTAATACTACTCCCTATTAAAGGCTAATTACCAAAATCGCCCAAAAAAACAAGCTGATAATGATCGAATTTATGGGAATTCACATCTACTCTAAAATGACAAAACTATTGACCAAAGTTATCTACATGATTTTAATCATCTTTTCGAGTTTCAATGTGCTTTTTCAATTCTCAATTCTATGAAAAAGAGGTGTGCAGAGGATCAGAGCACAATCAACGTCCAAGCATCTCTATGCAATAGAAGATGAAATTTGGATTATCGGGAAGTTATAAATTGGTGTAACATATACATAATTTGGTTGATAAGAATTATTACTAGGAAAGAATGTGAAAATGGGGAAGTTATATAAGAAATAAGAATAAATTTTATCCATCCAACCAAAAAAATCACGCTTCATATTAGACTTTCATTAAAGAAGAGTAAAAAAACGAAAGACTCACAAAAACTACTTTTTTAGTATTTTTGTAGAATTCACGTATTTTTTGATAAATTTGTTTTTTTGAGGACATGTGCATGAATTTTGCCTTGAATATCAATCAAAACAACGATATGTTTATCGATTTTTTTATGCACATTGTCCATCAACTTCAAACTTTTTTTTCCTAAAGATGCATAGAAATGTGTTTTTATTGAACATTTCGGTACAAGCTTGTGCACATTAAAGCATGAATCGATGCACATCCAAGACAAAATCTATACATATCCCACACATGTCCTGTGTATCCGGCTTTTTTAAGAACATATGCGAATAATTCGCCAAAAATTCAACCATGTCGTTTTTTCTCTTTTATAATGAAACGATCTGCGCCTTTGACTTCTCTTTATCCAACGCCTCAAATTTATTTATATTTCACACATAAGCACCCTTTCACACAGGGTTGATTCACCCTTAATATAGAGTTTGAAACTATTTTTTGAAACCATTTTAGTAGTCTATTGCTGTGATATATAATCTGTTTTTACTCGTATCTTTAGGCAAGTGATATAATGTGATAGATTGTTTTGTCAATAATTACGTATCAACCTTATGTAATCCCACTCAAAGCATGGTTTGGGGAGTCGAGCTGTACACACCCTTATCTCGAGAAATTTGAAAAGATATTTTTGAAAGACCCAAAGATAACAAGAACAAGACAAGAACACTAAAATTCAATTATATAACAAAAATTAAATAAATACAAACCAGAGAGCCATAGTCAAGCCTCATAAGAAAACAGAACTTTTTTTATTGAGTATTTGCTTTATCATCACCCTTGTGACTTGTGACTACTAGAGAAGATATAAACCGTAATTTGTTATACACGAGAAATTTTTATAGTTTCCTCAAAAAAAAGAAATTTTTATAGTTTAATTCTTATAGATCACAGTTCAATTGACTTGTCAGTTGTCAACCATTCCGGAGGACTATGTTGTAATTATATAACAAAAATTATGTTGTAATTCATACCAATCTCGGAACTCAGAACTATCAATTGTATCGTTTTATAAAGGAGTCACTTACAATTTACGCGACTTGAAAACTCACAAGAAGGAAAATGGGAAACGCTCTCCTATAGTTTCCAGGTAACATATCCTTGGCACCATAGCCACCACCACAGAAATTAATTAATTCAGACCAAAAAAAAGAAAGAAATTATCCTCCCCAAACACAATTTTGACAATGTCCATTTTTAAAGCTACACAGAAACAGCTAGTCAGAGTAACATACATCTCCGTGCAAAAACTCGCATGATCAAACCAGAAGAGAACTTTTCAACCAAAGGAAGTCAATCCAATTTCCTCAACATTAGAAGGATCGGTAAAGGGCAAAAAAATCCAATTACAGTTCTCATCGTTGCGTCTCCTGAAAAGGAGCAAAGGTGTTTAAGGCATCTTTATTCTTGCATTTTCCTTGGCTGTGTGAATCCTAAGCTACAAAAACAAAATGAACTCAGAAACCACGTTTAGTACTAACCCGGGAGGCTGAATCACGTAAGACTCATGCAAGTGGTGTACGAGTGAAGAAGCATGAGAGCTTGCTCAGTAATGGCCCTGTCCCTCGCCCGCTTAACCCAAGCACCAACTACACTGAGAGCATCGCTGTCTTGGACACCGCTCTCGAGAGCATCAGCTGCCTCCGCAAGCTTTCCTTCTGCTAGCAGGCTTTGTACTCTGTTTATGACCGATTCTATTCCGTTGCCTGATTTATCAGCTTCCTTCACCTGAAATCAAGCGCGTGTTATTAGGCGTAACTACCATCAAGATGATTGAAATTAGTAGTAGAGATGTTGTACCTTGAGAAAGGATGCTATGTAAGCTAATGAATGAGCCAACATTCCACCTCCACCTGGCGGTATTAAGCTAAAATGCCGCAGCTCACCCTTCATCTCATCAAACTGAAAAACTAAAATGGTCAAGGATGAGATGAGGAAAAGGTTGTTTTTACTACATTGGCTGATGTATACTAACCCGTAAAGACCCCCCTCCCTTCTCACCAAATCCAAGACTCCAAAAGGATTGGTAAATTAATCAAGGATTTCATCAGATAGACAATTTCACAACATAGTAACCTTGTTAAACCAAAATGTTTAAGAATGGTTCTACCAATATTAACAAAAAAAATTCAAGCATTGAAAAAGTTATGGGTTGTTTTTGGAAAACAAAATCGTAACCATGGAGGTTTTGTGTAGTTTCCTTTTATAGGGGTGTTTTGTGTAATTTACACAACTTTAATGGACATCACAAGAGGGTTTCAAATCTAACTCAAAACAAGGTTTTATAATTTACACAACAAAATCCTAGAATGAATGGAAGATGAGGGCAAATTTCTACTACTATATATATATGAAGATAATGAAAGATTTAAAACATCAAAAATAAATGAGTATGGAGTTTACTTGCCTTCTGATTTAACTGCAGTGGAGTATCTGTTCCACGTCTTTGAATTTCTTCAGGAAGTGATGACAACACCAAATCAATTAATGAATCATTATCGTTGAATGTACGAATAGCATCTATTTCAGGCTGAATAGGTCGCCCCTTAGACAATGCATCTTCCAAGGCAAGAGCTCCCTAGTAAAGCAGCACATTTACATATACAAGGACTCAATATGCAGATTAAAACATTCAAGCAAGATAGAAACAACAAATGAGCCAAAGAATATGCAAGAAAGGATAACCATTCAAAACAAATGAATGAGTTGGTATAACAAGAAAAGGGGGAAAAGTGATCTTATAAGCAATTTACCAAGGCAAGCTTATGGACGGAATGAGTTTGACGAGCCTCCTCTGAACGTGCAAAGAATGCCATGCACAATGCATCTATCTGCAAATTGCACTCAACTATGAAAATTCTGTGAGTGTGATTATTAAAACATATAATTTACAACCAACCGACCAACTGTATGATTATGGCATAAGAAGTCAACACCAACATCAGAGCAGTAGAGGAAAATGTTTTTTTGGGAACATTGCAAGGCTTTTGGATGTGTTATAGCCTTATAGGGCCCTTGTGGGTTTGATGTATTTTCTGCTAGTATCCGTAGTTTGATACTTGGTCTGTTGTCTTATGTTTGTTTCCTCTCTCTTTCAATATATTTTACCACATTGCAAAAAAAAAAAACATCAGAGCACTAGAGGACAAGATGCATAAGCAGTTAGGCACCAAAAAACTAAATTACAGCTCATTTCTTACATGAGCAATCCAAATGCTGTCATTGAAAAAGAAAATAAGTGAAAGAAAACGCTATGATCTGCAGGAATATGACAGTTAATTTCTTACATTTACATTTGCCTCGGCGATCTCTTCAAGCTGTGCTGCCTTCTCTCCTGTAATAGCAGCAGCAAGTTCCGCTTTTGCAAGTTCTTGAACTTCTTTTAACTTTGATTCTGCTTCTTCTTCCTACACAAATAACAAAATAACTATCAGAGAATGGATTTCTACTATATAACAGTAACACTGAACTACATTGCACCTTCTGTTCAAGTTCCATCTTCAGCCTCTCTTCAGCTCTTTCTTGAAGAGATTTCAGAGCTGCAGCCGCTTTTGCTTTCTCTTTCTTAATCTCCTGAAAATGGTCAAGCATCCATCAGTAAGAACAGTGGGGATGCAAAGATAGTATAGCAAGAAGCAGTTTTAGCCCCGATAGAGCACCCGGGCATGGATTCCTGAAGGCTTTATTTGAGAGATATTAGTCTGTGCTAATAGCAACATTTCAGAGTATGCAGGATTGTAATGCTATTTCTCCAATGTTAGTGAAAGTACAAGATGTTATCAATGTGAAAAGGATCAAGTAACAAATAAACTTGCAAAACAAAAAAACATCAAAACAACTAAATGATGTACTAAACTATTGAAATTTAATATAAAAAATGGAATCCATAAACATGATATAGTGTCCAGTTATCTCAGTATGCCCCATCTGATACAATCTACTGTTCTTATAAAGTCAGCTTGAATTTCAACTCAAAGTTGACCCTTGCTTCTTGTTACTTACAGGGGCGGAGCTATTTGGGGGCGGGTGGGGGCCATGGCCCCCCCAATTCAAATTTTTTTCCGTATATATGTTCCTCTTGTCAATAGCTTCGATTTGATATATTATAACCTCAATTCTGACATTTGAGCAAAAAGTTATGAACGTTTAAAGATTGGACATATACAAACTACTTCTAACAAGTCATTTACTTAGTTAAAATGTTTTTATCTTTTGCTAAACTTCTTACTTTCATAATGTGATTGAACCCGAAAACTTTGAAACAATAAGTTTATTGTTGGGATATCTCAAATCATACAATTCATTATTAGCAAGCACAAGAGCTTTAGTTTGGGTTTTATTTTTAAGTTACGAGGTTTTAATATTTATAGATTTAATTGATTTGTATTCTGAAACATTTTTATTTTCTTAACCTAAATGTATTCTTAAACATAATTCATAATTATATAGGTTCTCATTATAAACTCTTGTTTTCTTAATGTAATTATATTTTAAAATATTTTAGCTAGTCCCTCCTCTATAAAATATGTTCTCTTCTTTGTATAAATTTGTATTTTTTATTTCTACATCTTTCTCGAAACGTACATTAGCTATGTTGAAAAGTTTTGTTGGCCCCTACAATGAGAAATTTCTGGCTACGCCCCTGGTTACTTATGTTGCTTCATCTGAAATTAGATACAGAGGACTAGTGTTCTAGCAAGTTCTAGTAACACAGTGTAAGCTTAGCAACTGGAGCGAAAAAGTGAGGCTGGGTTGTTAGCATATATTAAGCCAGCATATATAAATCAAAGACTTAGGGGAGTGACTTCACCTTTTCCAGCATTGCAACTTCTTCAGCATACATGAGCTCTCTTGCTCTGGCATCTTTTAATTCCTTTTCATATTTCTCCTAATTTACAGTAAATAAGATTCAAACAAAATGTAATGAACAGACACACAGTGCACTAGAAGGATAACAAATCAATGAGAGAATCATACAGAGTGGAGTGTTAATAACCAAACCAACCTTCATTAACCTCTTTTCTTCAGAATAAATGCGAGCATCTAACTCTGCTTGTCTTTGCTCAGCAGCATGAATGGCTTGTAAGAAATCCAGTATCAACTTCCCATCCTTTGACACATACATGTCATCTAAATCTTTTGATGTGTCATTAACAGCCTAAAATCAATCAAGTGCAATAAATTAATAACATAGGCAATATGGAACTAAAGGTGAAACCATATGCATCAGATCAAGTACCATGAAGAGCCAAGCTATCAAACAATATAAATGTATCCTATTCAACGCACTGAGGAGATCACCGAGGAAATGCCTATGTTGCACTGAGGAAATACCTAAAATCTCAAAACAATCAAGTACCATGAAGAGCCAAGCTATCAATCAACTCCTACTTTCTACAGTATTTACAACGCACTGAGGAGATCAAGGATATAGCCTATGTTACACTGAAATGTGAAACGGCGAAACGCGAAACGGCAAAACGCCAATCCCAAAATTTATAAGAAACGAAACACCGAGGAAATGGCAATATAAATAATGTTATTTTAAAGGTCTTGATGAGAATAACATAAATATCATCAAAACAATCAAATAACAATGTAGACAAACAAGATAATTGAGCTTGAAATTCAAAACAACATCATTAATAAGTATCCGTAGAGAATCCTATGAGTTGGTAAGGTATATACCTGAAATTTCTAACTAGTAATTTGCCAAAAATAAATACTGGGCAAAATTAAAAGATGGGCGAATCACCAATCCATGGTCCAAAATTAAATTATCAAAATAGAGTATAAAAATTCTCTATTCCCTTATCATAAGTCCAAAATGTTCATCCAAAAACCCTGTTTCCCAAAACTTTTCATAAAAACCTTTCAAAAAATACCCCAAAACGCCCTAAAATAAGTTTCGTTTCCTTAATTTTTGGTCAACAAAACGGTCAAAGTTTCAACCCCCTCCTGAGACGTTTCGCATCGAGTTTCGGGTAGTTTCAGAATTTCGCAAGTTTCAAAAACGGGAAAACCTCTTAAAATGGAGTTTCAGGGTATCCTAGGATATAGCAAATCAGAGAAAATAAATTGCAAATAGAACAAAACATTGTAGAAAGTAAGAGTTGTCACAGGCATTGTCTTGCAATAAAGAAACAATGTACACAGAGCATCTCTAAGCAAGCTCAAAAAATGTGAGCGTATAAAGAGCAAAATTAAATATAATACCAGAAAACAGAATGTTACACCCTATACCACTACCTCTTTCTCCAGAGAAGAATTTCCAGCTTCTGGAGTTTCTGCAGCTTTTCCACCAGCCCCAGTACTCAAATTATACTCATCAAGAAGGGACTGTTGAGGCTCCTCTACATGACTTTGTACATCCTAACAAAAAAGATGCGGAAAATTAGTCTGGATGCAAATGTATATTCAAATACTTTTTTGCTCTCATAGTGCTAGATTATGCAACACACTGCTAGATTTTGCCAGTGACCATTGCTTCAAAAAGCATTACTAAAAATCATAAAGATTAAGCAGTACATAAATAGAGGACAATAAAAGAAATGCCAAACAACAAGAGTGGACACTGAAGTACAACATCAGTATACGAGACTTCAGAAGGAGAGTGGTTATTTTGTAAGACGTAGCATGAACTAGCAGGCCTACTTGTTTTCCAAATTAAATCTACCTAAGCATTGTGAGTTCTAATTTACCATGATGTGACCTTATCAAGGATTCACCTATTTAAAATTTTCCATTAACTTTGCCAAATCACCTAAACAATGAAAGACTATTTTCTATTTATTTCAATTATCCTTCATAAATATGCTAAAATAGTTACATCATCATGTAAAGCCGTTAGACATGTTCATAATTACCGTGAACGTAGCCGGATATAGTAAGGGAGTCTAACTATCTAAGTATATAAATGGGAAGAGGCCAGCAGTAATTCAATTAGAACTTCAACACAAGGCATTCTATATGTGGAAGCACGCAGCTGCAAGTCAAATGCGCGCACACACACACATACATTTTAATCTAAGAAAGAGTGCACAAGTTGCTCCAGGCAAGTAAAACCATAAAACAGAGCACACTATATTTTCAGTGCACTAATGGAAGCCCTTTGTTCGATAATATTTGTAGAAGAATATAAATACCTTAACTTTATCCTCCAAACTAAGATACTCCTCTTGTGCTTCAGTCCTATTGTCATGAGAAATTGGAGCATTTTCAGTTCCCTTAACCTCCTCTTTGGTATTGTTCTCCAATGTTTCAGTTCCAGTACTCTCTTTCTCTGAACTATCAAACTTCACATTCACAGGCTCAGCTGTAAGATTGCCATTGGAGGATTTTGGCAAATCCACCTCCCCTTGTGCACTTATATTACTCTCTTGAGTAATTTCTACTGAAGTCTGGTTCCCACTTTCAGTTTTCATGGCATCTTCAGATTGAACAGGCTGGATCAGACTGTCATTAGATTTCTCAGCATAGTCTATCCCAGAGCTAATTGGTTGCTCTCCAGCACTCAGGGAATCAGCTGGGGCATCACTTTCTTTCATTAACTCTTGAAGATTTTTGCCACTAGATACAACCTTTGGGGGCACTGTTGAAGCCCGTGGGTCCTTTCCAAAGTAAGGGTCTAAATAGCCTGTTGAATAGGCCACCATCACAGCCGTACCAATTGCAACTGATCCAATGAGAGCTTTAGGGACACCTCCTCCAGATTCAGAAGGCCCTTTGGGTGGAGGACCAGAGCTTCCATTTACATTCTGCTGCGGCTTCGTTGAAAATTCTCTTAAAGAGCACACATACAAAGATGGATTCTGCGCAAAAATGAAGGATCCACCCAGAAACAGTATAACTAAATAACCAATAGAAAGTGATGCATACTAATTAAATAACCAAGGTTAGAAAAGACAACCAGCACCTCCTCAACCAGACATAACAACATTGAAACCAATTAAAACTTTTTCTATGGAGCTTCTACTCTAAGAGGAGTCAATAGGTTTACACCTTTTCTACGGCATTATATACCAAAGAAGAACAAAATCGGAAACTAATAAACGCACCTGAGCATTGATTTGCCTGGGGAGACGCTTAATAAGGGACAATCGACGAGTCGAGAGCTCCAACAGAGACCTGCAAAGCCCAAAATCCATTAGGTAACCTAAATGCTTCAGACGCAACCATAATGAACTTTTTGCAGCGGTAGATGAAACATCACAGCAGTCGAAATCATTCCAAGTTGAAAGAGGTAAAACCGACCTTGAGAAATCTTGAAGTAATAGAGGTGAAAGACATTTGCGAGCAAGATAGAATTTGGAGAAATTGGTTTCCGAACTCACCTTCGCAACATGGTGTGTACTGCGATTAGCTACGATTCGTTAAAGCAAGGGGTTCAATTGATCGATTGATTGACAGATTAGTTTGCCTGGGACGAATTAGCATCGGAGCATATTGCTGACCCTCTCTCCCCGTCTACCCTGGGATGAATTTGGAGGCTCCAAGCGGGGGTTTCGTTTCTCAGTTCTCAGCTATTTTGTAAAAGAGAATAACAGCCGTGGGTAAAAATTTTAACTCGTAATAATAATTTTACGGAGTAAAATTTTTATACAATTTAATTTTATAAATTTAGTCATATAACAGATTTATATATGTAGTTATTGATTCAAATTGAAAATAGTTTTTATCATAAAAATTAGAGATTAATGGACCATTCGATTAAAAAATTAGTAATGAATATGGATCATCCGATTTTTTTTTAAATATTTTTTTTCCTTATTTTTTCTAAAGTTTTTTTATATATGTAAATTAATGATATAAATCGAGTATGAATATATTACCACAAAACATGAACATGCAATACTTAGGGGTGGGCAATAAGAAATGTAACCGAAAAACCGATCACTTTTTTCAGTTAACCGTACCGAAAAAAATTATTCGATTACGGTTAACTAACCGAGACTTTTAACTGTTTAACGTTACGAATACAGTTATCAATATTTTCACAGGCGGTTAACCGAAATCGATACTATTATTATTATATGTATTATATGTTTTTAGAAAGATAACTATATATCTAATTATTTCTAGTGAATAATAGATGTATTTTAATAAACAACAAAGTAAAAAATACAAGACTAAAACTTATGATTATAATTCTATGTTTCTGTTTTTTCCCTTACTTGCAAAACCTAATCTTAATCATTAGTTTACAAGTTGCTACTCTACTAGTCGACCAGTGTTGCTCATTTAACCCTGCTTTATTGGTTCCTGCAGTTAATCCTTCAGTAATAATGTTGTCTAGAGCATGTTCATAACATGATTGCTCTTTGTCACCGTTTTTGATGGGTTCATTTTGCATGAAAAGGAGTTAGTTTTCTAGTGGTGTGCATTTCACTAGAAAATTCTCTTGTATTCCTTGTATGGTTGAATCTCGCTCAGAATTGAAGAAGAAAGTGTCTCCAAACAGTGAAACACGATATTGCTTAAAACAAGAGGCAACAACAACAACAAAACAACATCAACAACATCAACCCAGGTGTATCCCGGTATGAGCGAGATTTGGGGGGTCGAAGATGTAGCACCCTTACCTCGAGTGGAAGTCGGGAGGGTACTTCTGGCGGGCCCAAAACAAACGAAAACACCAAGGCTAAAAACAAGACTGAAAACAGAGGGGAGAAGCAGACATGGGTAAAAATGAAAACGAAAACCAAAGTGGTACGTAGAAGAAAACCCGGCAAGCAAAAACTAAGCAACGGAGACAAAGAGCAGGGCACTCCCTCTGGGTTTTCCCTACTACCACTCAATCACTGTAATCCTCTCACGCCATTTGTCCCTGCACATGGCCGTGTCCGTTGAAACTGCCATAACAGTGAGGTCTTGCTTAAAAGAAGAGGCAAGTATATGATTTTTATTTATTAAGTTGATGAATTGAAATTCAAACTTCTTCCTTTGTAAACAATTTCCCTCTAAATTTCCACTCTGTTAAACCTTTGACACAGATTGTACAACTTGAGAAAATATCACAAGAACAATTTGCTGTTTGTCGTACTCGATCTAGAGACTGCTCTGGGTTCTAGGTCTTCGGTTAGTGTTGTTGACAAAATTTCAATGCCAAAGGTAATTTCTACGTAAAGGCTCATTCCTCTTCAAAGCTGTTGCTGGACTCTCAACAAGACACCAACGCCTTAGGCCCCGTTTGGCTTGGTGTGGAAGAGAGAATGTCTGACTCTAGCGTTGATCGTTGCCACTCCACATTGTCATGTGTTTCAACATACCCAATGCAAAGCTCTCTAGCAATGGACTCTATGTCTAGTGCTTATCGATCTTGCCATTCACAACCGTTGTCCAGATGGGAGGTAAAAGTTAGTTCTTTTTGTCATGCAAGAGCGGCTATTTTTATCTAGGGTCAGCAAGAAATCCGTTAATTTGTTAGAAGTAAGCATACCTACTACTCTAGTTATCATGACGCAACCTCTTTAACTTAGCATTTTTTACACTCCTTTTATTGAATGATTGATCATTGATCTGGCTTTTTGAAATGTGTTTATTTTTCTCTTTGTTGAATTTATATTATGATATTTTGGATTTTATATAATAGTGATGAATTGATGATAGCAAAGATTTTAGTCTACAAAATTTGGTAACATGTAGGCTTAACATGAGTGTTAGTAGAGAGGATTCATCTCCCGACATACCTCTAGATAATCCTTTTAATGTTAAGGGACTCAAAGAATTCAGTGGTCCTTATAGCGATTTGGTTGAGATGCCTTGTATATATAGAGACAGTAAAAATCGCTATACGGACTTCAACCTCGCACAACTTTTATATAATAGTGATGAACCACTTCTGCACTTTGCAGTATGCTAGAAGCAGAAACTAGTTTCAGGAGCTAGAAGCAGCCAAGGAAGAGTTCTTGAGGGCAAACTTTGGCTTTCAGAAAGAGAAGAAACTAGTTTTGCCAAAGCTGGTGGAGTCCTATGCCAAGGACGCAACATTGTGCGCGTCTGAAATTGTAGAGATGATCCAACATTGGTTGCCAGATTCTTACGGGAAGAGCCTAAAGAAATGTCAGACTAGAAAGACCAACAATAACATCGAGTGGGTGCCTAGCAACTCCAGCTTCTTCCGTTATCTGATTCACAAAGAGCTTGTGAAGTTAAGTTGATAGTTATTTATCTGTTGCCATGTCTACACTTTGTTTATTGCCGTTTTTGTTTCTTAGATGAGGACATCACGCATCGGATATAGAGGGGTTGGCGGAAGTGGAGGGTGGCGTCGGAGGTGTTGTGTGACAAGAAGGTACCGTTCAAGTTAAAAGGAAAGTTCTACAGAACGGTAATCAGACTGGCCATCCTCTATGAGGCAGAGTGTTGGCCTACCACGAAAGCACGAGAACAAGCACAAGATTTCATTTGATTGTATGAGATTTCATTTGAAGTTGTTAGAATTATGACTACTTTCAAGCCATCACAATTATTACATAACTATTCATGTGATGGTACAATTATTACATAACTATTCATGTGATGGTTTTATTGTGCAATTTGTACTCACTCCATAACTATACATTTGAACTGAAATTGGTTCCTTCCCTCTTCTAAGCCCCCAGAAAGTTTAAATTACATTTGAACTGATGGGCCTGTACTGATGGATAGATATATCAGCATATTTGTTGTGTGTATTGACGGATGGATCAATTCGGTGCAACTAATAATCAACTTTCAGAACGTCTTGCCGCCAATCTTGGCCCGGGGAAAATGGATACTCTATTCATTCTCAGAGATGAGTCTTCGGGGATCTGTTCCAAACGAGGAGGCTTAATAAGCTTTCGCCTCTGCTGGCAGTTATCAAACAATCTACAGCAACAGACGTTGTACAAGCTGCCATCTTCCACAAATATATACAGATATTATAAGCAAAAACCAATTGGTAATAGAAAGTGAAATCATTTACTAATAAATTAACTAGGTAGATCAAGGAAACATAAACTGACCAGTGAGCTAGCCTCTCAAAAATTGCATCCAAGATCAATCTGCCAGATTTGTCATGTGGACGGCTCGATCCTGCACCATCTCGTGTGCCCTTCTTGTTCGTAAATTGGTGGTGCCCCAGCGCCCCGTGCAACCAAAACTTGCTCATTCTAAATTAAAGTTGGTTCGTGATTAGCTATGTTTGTTTTCAAGCTAAATAATAAATCATCCTTTATAATATCTATAATGATATGTCTCTTCGTTGATGAGAGAAGAGGTCAGCTTGGAGAAGAGAGTTTTCGATTGCAAATGGTACAAGCAATCGACGAGCTAATTCTTTGAAAGCGATTATATTATATTATACGTCTACCATTTCAATGCACCCTTTCAGCATTCGACCCAAAAAAAATGCGACCTTTCAGCAATACTTAGATTCTGGTTATTGGTTAATATACATCATCAAGTAGAGTAATGGAATAATCTCACTGATCTATAGAAAAAAGTTTCGACAAGTAGCATATCTATCTATAATCATGATCACTTACTATCTCCTTGATAGTCACCTACAAATCTCGACTCACCCGGCAACAGTGATCCGAAAAGACCAAACTTGAATAGTATCCCTACAATTGTGTATATTGTGTAATAATTAGAGATATCATTCAAGTTTGGTCGTTTCAGATTGATTTGATTGCTCTCTCTCTTTAGACTTTAGTCTTTAGGTAGAGATGACAATCACAATCTAATACAAGACGGTTCGATTTCAAGTGATCATGATACAAGACAGACAGTTCGATTCAAGTGATCATGATAGTGAGGGCAATGAGAAGATCGAGGAGGGCAAGTACTAGCCAGATGCAATTGTTTTGTGGAGGCTAATGAATTGCCCATCACGTACCAATGTCAGTTTATATAGAGCTCATGAATTATAAAGATATATTTTGTGAATGTTAGGGATAATTTATGAAAGCTAATTAAGGATACACAATCGATTGAATATAAAATATATATATTAAACGACTGGGAAGATAAGAAAATCTTTATAAGATATCTTTTTTTGGTTAGAGTTTCTAAGTTAAAATACATTTTCCCTTTCTTGTAAGATCATCTAGTTTTCTATGAGTAACAAAAGGGTTTTCTATGAGTAACAAAAAGATCGAGTTGAGCCTGATATTATCCATACACTTGTTGGTGCGTGAAATAATACTAAATAATTAAAGGGTAAAATCATACAAAATGACGCAATATAGTCAAAGACGTTGTGAAGCATGCGCAAAACCACGGGTTGGAATCAAGGCAATTTCATAAAGTATATAAAGTATGTGTATGTGCTAGCAATTGATGCGGTATGGTAGCTGGCGCCATATTCATATGTTGACAATGGGCTTAGACGGTTGGGCCCAATAGAAGAGTACAACCGTGGTCCCTTATTTTGTGTATGGGCTTGATCACATTAGATAAATAAGTTTGAGCCCAATCAAAATGAGAAATCGGCAAACAAAGCTTGTGATCAATCCCATGCATAAATACTTCATGTGGGCTTCTTGTCTTGAAGTGTCATCGCGCATCGGACATTAGCATGTAAGCTAGCATGAAGATAATCTTATAAGTAGGAAGGCACTAAGATCGAATAAGAGATCGAAAAACCTCTCTGATTAGGATTTTCCTTGTACCTAAATTCAACGTGTGCTATTTATGGTATAAAGTCCAAAAAGCTTTATTTTGGTATAAAGTCCAAAAAGCGCTATTTACACCAAAAAGCTTTATTTGGTGCTTTATTTGTAAAAGGAGTACAAAAACTATTTCTATTTACACCAAAAAGCTTTATTTGGTGCTTTATTTGTAAAAGGAGTACAAAAACAATTAGCGGAAGGGAAAACCGTTTGGTTGTACAAAATCCGAGAGTTAGTATTTAATAAGATCACGTACTTAGCACGTATTATATTCGGGTTTCAATAATACCAATAAGAAAATTCTCCAAAAACCAAATCAATTCTCAATATCAATAAGAAAATTCTTCAAAAACCAAATCAACTCTTCAAAAACCAAATCAATTCTCCAAAAACCAAATCATAATGCTTTATGTGGTGCTTAGCTCACTCTTTCCTTGTTTCTTTCCTATGTAGTGCTTAGCTCACTCTTTCCTTGTTTCTTTGTGCTTGCTTATCAATTTGTCCAATTATCGATTATTTTGGCCTCTAAATCTACAAAGTTTATCTAGTGCAATAAAATCATTTCATTATCAATGCCTAGAACCGTTATGTAGCCTAAAATTTCCATACTTCAAAAATAGTTTTCAAAGCTCAAACATTTTACTCTACAGCTACACAGAGTTGGTGTACCCAATTGTACGCCAATGATGAATTGAAAACATAGAGATCGTATTGGAAGAGTAATGAACCCGAACATGACTAGCAATGCCGCTTGACTTGGACTATAAGCCAAATTGACCAGAAAACATGCTCAGCCCAAATTGCAAAATGATGCAATATAGTCAAGCCCAAATTGCAAAATGATGCAATATAGTCAAAGACATTGTGAAGCATGCGCGAAACCACTTGTTGGAACCAAGGCAAGTTCATAAAGTATATAAAGTATGTGTATGTGCTAGCAATTGATGTGGTACGCTAGTTGGCGCCATATTCATATGTTGACAAGACAAATGGGCTTGGGCGGTTGGGCCCAATAGAAGAGTACAACCTTGGTCCTTTGTTTTGTGTATGGAATTGATCACATTAGATAAATAAGTTTGAGCCCAACCCAAATGAGAAATCGGCAAACAAAGCTTGTGATCAATCCCATGCATAAATACTTCATGTGGGCTTCAATACTTCATGTGGGCTTCTTGTCTTGAAGTGCTAAAATGAATTTTCTAACATCATCCCACATCGGACATTGGCATGTAAGCTAGCATGAGGATAATCTTATAAGTAGGAAGGCGCCAAGACTGAATAAGAGATCGAAAAACCTCTCCGATCGGGATTTTTTTCTGTACCTAGATTCGATGTTTGATCTCCGAGTACAAAAACAATCTTTCTAAAGACGAGTTATTTGTAAAATACAATTGAAGGGTGGGGGAGGAATAGTCTATGTACAAAACCCGAGAGTTAGTATTTAATAAAATCCGGTACTTAGCGCGTATTATATTCGGGTTTCAGCAATACCAATAAGAAAATTATTCAAAAACCAAATCATACCAAATTATAAATTATTCAAAAACCAAATCATACCGCCTTATGTACTACTTAGCTCACTATTATGTGCTTGCTTATCAATTTGTCCAATTATCGATTGTTTTGGCCTCTAAATCGACAAAATTTATCTAGTGCATCAAAATAATTTCCTTATCAATGTCTAGTACCGTTATGTAGCCTAAAATTTACATACTTCAAAAATAGTTTTCAAAGCTCATTTTACTCTGCAAAGTTGGTGTACCCAATTGTACACCAATGATGAATTGAAAACATAGAGATCATATTTGAGGACATGACTAGCAATGCCGGGAGCTGACTTGGGCAATGAACCAAATTGATAAAAAATTATGCTCATCCCAAATTTGAAATGACTTGACCAAATTGACTGTTTAAAATGTAAATGGCCCAATAATGCCTTCTACAAATGCGGAAAAAAAATGTTTATAAACCTCAACTTCAAATTTGTACAGATTAGGTTGAAGAAGCTGAGATTATCAACAAACCAATAGGAGAATTCTCCAAATAAAAAATTCATCTCAGAGCAATAAGTCTCACTTATTTGCTACACAACTAGCCAAGCCCTTTTTAGAATAAAACATTGATTCTCATAATCTTGGAAGAGCCCAAATGTTCAATAGAGAAGAGGCAAGCGAGAGTATCCCAGACCAAAAAGCCATGAAAGCCGAGAGAGGGTATCCAGCGCAGATCTTCATCGCACAATAAGAAGGGTAGACGACACCTGAAGAAAGCAGCCAATGTGCCACGCTGGCAGCTGACGTGGCTGCAGCGAGTGAAAGGAGAGACAGAATCTGTTATCCAAATCAAAGAAATATCATTGTCGTCAATAAAGTGTATTATGCACATATATACATTAAAACGTGAAGCAAGAAATCAAAGATGTATATAATATACCCAGTCTCCTATGACAATGAGCGTCATGATGCCAGCTAGGCGAGACGGGCGTTTTACAAGCACGCAGTACACATCCACCATTGCAAGTGTGGCGCTCCATGGGACAATCAAACCCATGACTGTTACCAAGAAACTGAGCCAACATCAATACAAAGGTTAGTTAATGTAGAGGAAATCATAATATTATATACATATCACTTTTGGAAAACTTAATAATTTTTCATGTCTGTACCTATTTTGGACAATCAAAGTAAATCCCTTACAATATAGTCTATTTGTTTGTGATCTAAGCAAGGATGCTGAAAAGGATGGACGATTCCAAACTAATGATCTTTTATTTACACAAGATAATACAATTGGGCTCTAGCTACTCAATATCTCTTTCTTTCAAACCATTAATCAATCCATTTGAAACAAAAGGGATTGGCCAATGTAATCTTCCTTTCTCCCACAATAAGCATAAATTCAGAGGTGATCAGCCACAAACCCTCAGCAAATTAATATTACAACCAGAAAGAATAATAATTCACAATCAATCAACAACTGAAAGAGCAATCAAAGAGTTCAATCAATTTTTTTTTATAAAAAAAAGGTCCACAATTGAAGGTTTTTTTAATAAACAAAATATTACCAGAAAGGTGTGTAGCTATAGAAATCAAAGTCAACGCATGTGTACAAGAGACAAACATCGGAGAAGATGATCTGCCCCAGTCTCAGAAACAAGCTTCTGTTGGTCCCCAAAGAGCCAGACACTACTTCCTAGCCTTCCTCCATTGATTTTCTTTTCTTCTGCCTTCTTCAAACATGGAACCCTTTAACTCAGCACTCTCTGAATTCTTAATGGGCAATGGGTTTTAGCTTAATAGTAGGCAAAGGATAGAACACCTAGGTTTTGAATGGAATTGTTGGCTGTTGACAGGAACCGGTGCAGTGTTTTTGTAATCATTTGACATCGGGGAATTGTTGGGCAGCAAAGAGAAGGATACCACTTTGTTCATGGAAATGCAGAAATTAGGATTACAACCTAATCAAATCACAATCACTAATATCTTACCAGGTTGCACAAATTTAGAGTGCTTAGGAGTAAAAAGGGAGATTCATGGGTTCATTTTCAGAAACTGGATTTCAGATGACACAATAACAGCATTAATCGATATGCATACTAAATTTGGCAAGCTGGACTCGCCCGTCAAATATTCAATCAAATGCCAGGAAAGGATGCCGTAGCTTGGAATACAATGATCATTGCCAACTCAATCCACTGTGATGGTGAAGAAGACTTGTCAAACTTAAACAATATGATTAAAAGCACCTGTTGTATGTATATCTCACCACTCAGTCATTATATAAATATTTCAGCTGACTAATGAAGGAGAGCTTTCCTCGTCTTTTCAAGCCTCTGAGAAAACCCAAAAGCAACATCCTTCTTCCCATAACTCAGGAGATAATCCCTGAGGGTTTGGAACAGTTGATTCGGCGGATCAATTCCCATATTAAGCATTTCTTGGAAGTATTTACAGGCTTCACTCAGCTTCCTTTCACGGCACAAGCCCCAAATCAGCATGGAAAACATCTGGACATTGGGAAGAATCCCCTTTGCCATCATTTGATCCCAAACCTCAACCGCCTTCTCAGGTTTCCCCTCGTTACTCAACATTCTCACTACAATCTCATACGTGCTTGCGCTCGGCCCACAGTCTCCCTCACTGTTTATAATCCTCTGAAAGAATGCATAGGCTTCCTTGGTTCTTCTAGCTTTCACCAGGTGATGAAGGATTATATCATATGTCCTAGAATTTGGACCGACTCCCAGTTTTCTCATCTCGTTGACTACCCAATAAGCATCATCAAACCTCAACGCTGAGCAGTATGATCTGATGACTGCGTTGTATATGTGCGCTTCAGGAGAGTCAAAATTAGCTCTGGACATCTTGAACAACTTCAGAGCAGCAACCGTTCTCCCCTGCGATCCCAAAGCATTGATCAAAGTACAATATATACGAGGACTTGGGTTGCTGATTCTTTGGAATACGTCCATGGCTTTATCCATTTGCCTTGACTTGCAATATGCATTTATGATAATGGCATAAGTCACTGAATCTGGTTCAAACCCTTCATTCCTCATCTCACTATAAACAGCTTCTAGCATTCTCAAATCCCGCTCCTGGCCCCACCCTTCCAACAGAATAGCGTAGGTTTTCTGATCAGCAGAAAACCTTCTCTGTTTCATTGAATCGAACAGTTGATGGGCTATCTTGATTTGCCCAGAGTAGCTCAAAGTGTTCAGAAACCTGTTGAAATCCGACAAATCTGGCTTCAATCCAAACAACTCCATCTCCTCAAATGTCTCCACAGCCCTTGAAATCTTCTTTGCTCTTGTATATCTCCTAATCAAAATCATAAACGTGTCTTTGGTCAACAGACCTTTTACTCTCATAGATTGAACGAGTTCTAAAGCTACCTCAAACTGTTTGATTTTTCCCAAGGAATCAATCAATGCATTGTAGCTTTCGGTTGTGTAATCAAACCCTCTTTGTTTCTCTGCCCATCGAAAGAAGCCAAGTGCCAAGTTACCTGCGTTGTTTAGTAGCCTCAAAACCTCTGAAACCAGCAAAGGCGAGACTTGCACTTGAGCTCCATAGCTCCCAAGTGTCTTTTCAATCTCCGAACTTTTAGGGCAGGCTGATACCAATTTACAAACTTCTCGAGCAGTTTCGGAGATTTGATCGGTTAAGGCTGGTGGCTTTTCCTGCCCAGCAACGTTGGAGATTCTAGCATCCACCGAACCGCCATGAACTGACCTGCGTACGCTAGGGATTGGAATACAAAATGGAAATGGATGAATTCGGCCGCCATTGGTAGAAAACCCTAACGGATTTTCAGAGCGGTAGAGTGAAACCGTGGTGAAATGTTCGATTCCGGTGTGAAATATACGAAGAATCGGTGTTTGAAGGGGGATTAAATCAGCCAGAGAGATGGGATTGGTTGGTAATCTCGACAGGCGAGTGATGAATTGGGTTAGACCCATTGAACAAGGAAAGATGGAGATGTGATCGAGGAGAGCCTCACCAGTCACCACCACACTATCCGAGAATTGGGAATGGTTTGCAAAGGGGAAAATTACGTCTTTCGTGCCCAAATTTTGAAACAATTTGCTTATTGGTCCCTAAATTTCAAATCATTGCAAAAGTTACAAATTTCTCTATACATGTGACTATTTTGGACATCCAAAGTAAACAAGATCATACAATTGGCCTCTAGCTAGCTAATCTGATTTGGTTCCAATCCTTAATTAATCCATCTGAAACAAAAAGGGTTTGATCAATCTAATCTTCCTTTCTCTCACAATAGGCCTGAATCAACCACAAACCCTCAGCAAATAAATAAAGGAACCCAGAAAGCGAAAAATCACAATCAACCATCAACTTAAAGAGCAATTAATTCAAGGTTTTTTTCAGTAAACAAAAAAAATTACCAGAAAGCAGTGTAGCTGTAGAAATCAATGTCAAGGCACATGAAGAAGAGAGAAACAGCGGAGAAGATGATCTGCCCCAGCCTCAGAAACAAGCTTCCGTTGGTCCCCAAAGACCCAGGCACTACTTCCTCCATTGATTTTCTCCTCTCTTTTTTTTCCTTCTTCAATTCATCGCTCTCTGAATTTTTCTTGATTATGAAATGGAGCAAAGGGTTTTAGCTTAATTTCTTTTGTAGGCCATGAATGGAACATCTAGGGTTTGAAGGAACTGATTCGGTGCAGTGTGTTTGTGTGATCATTTGACGTCGGCGATTATGATTTTGGGGGAATTGTTGGGTGGCAGAGAGAAGGATTCCCCACATCAAACTTTTGAACTCATCATCCTTTTTGACGAGGCTTTGAAACCATTCTTTAGTAGGATTAGGACTAAAGTAGTAGTAGTGGAAGATTTGGGTTCTCCTAAAAGTAAGGTGGGAATTCAAATTTTTAAATGTCAAACTGTCAAAGTGCAAGCTTGCGTGTACGCAAAAGCTACTCAACCAAAGTGCAATAAGAGAAAAGGACAAACCGGGTTTCACTAAAACAGATAAGTGAACCGGGTTTAGGAAAAAAGTTAAAACAAACCAAAATAAAAGCAGACATTACAGAATTTAAAGGCTGCCTTAGGAAATTTGCCCTGTAACATACATATGAAGTGATAAGTTGCTGCATCTCACCAATCAGTGGTTGATGAATTGAAATTGTATCGTAGATGAAGATGATTTCAAAGCTACCCACAGTCTTAAATCCTCATCTGAGCTTTAGATTGCTCAAGGTTTATGCAGATTCAGGCGATTTGTGTCGCGCACGCCAGCTGTTTGACAAAATTCCTGAACCAAATGTTTATTCTTGGACCATCTTGATGGGGGCTTACACAAAGCAGCGCCGCCCAAGTGAAACATTAAAGCTCTACGATGAGTTTAGAATGCGGAATTATACTCCGGATAAGCCGGTGCTCCTATCTGCTGCAAAGGCTTGTGGTATATCAGGTAATGTTGTCAAAGCGAGGGAGATTCATGAAGATGCTATCAAGTTTGGGCTTCATCTGAACACATTTATTGGGAATGCACTGGTGGATATGTATGGGAAATGTAAATGCTGCGACGGTGCTGTGAAGGTTTTCAGGGATTTACTTGTTAAGGATGTTGTTTCTTGGACCTCATTATTGTCCTGTAATGTCAACTGTGGATTTTTCACAGAAGCCTTGGTGGGGCTCAGAGAGATGGGATTGAAAGGGTTGAGGGCGAATTCAATAACAGTTTCATCAGTGCTTCCAGCTTGTTCCGAGCTGAGGGATCTGAGTTCTGGCCGGCAAATCCATGGATATGTAGTGAGAAATGGTATGGCAGAGAATATGTTCATTACCAGTGCCCTTGTGAACATGTATTCAAGTTGTTCAAGCATGAAGCATGCTCAATTGGTTTTTGATAGTATGATGTTTCGGGATACCGTGTCTTGGAATGCTATGCTGTCTGCATATTTCACAAATCAAGAATGTGAGAAAGCTCTCAGCTTGTTCACTCGAATGAGAACGGAGCAGGTAAACCTGAATCACGATTCATGGAATGCTGTCATCGCAGGATGCTTGCAGAGCGGGCAGGAAAAACGAGCCCTTGAAATGTTCATGGAAATGCAGAAATTAGGGTTACAACCTAATCAAATCACGATCACCAGTATCTTACCAGCTTGCACAAATTTAGAGAGCTTAAGAGTAGGAAAGGAGATTCATGGGTATATTTTCAGGAACTGGATTTCAGGTGACATAACAACCACAACAGCATTAATCGACATGTATGCTAAATGTGGCAAGCTGGAACTCGCCAGTCACATATTTAATAAAATGCCTGCAAAGGATACCGTAGCTTGGAATACAATGATCATTGCCAACTCAATTCATGGTCATGGAGAAGAAGCCTTGTCAAACTTCAACAATATGATTAAATCTGGATACAGACCCAATTCTGTTACTTTCACAGGAGTTTTATCCGGGTGTAGTCATTCACAGCTAGTTGATCAAGGTCTGAGCGTATTCAATTCTATGAGCAGGGTTCACTCAGTTGAACCGGATGCTGATCACTATGCATGTATGGTTGATTTATTCAGTCGTGCTGGTCGAATGGAAGATGCGTATAGATTCATCAGGCAAATGCCTATGGAACCAACAGCTAGTGCATGGGGCTCCTTGCTAGCCAGTTGTAGAGTATATAAGAATGTTGATTTGGCACGACTTGCAGCCAAACATCTTTTTGAAATTGAGCCTGAGAATCCTGGAAACTACGTGATGCTGTCTAACATACTTGAATGTGCCAAGCTGTGGAGTGAAGCTTCTAAAACTAGGAAAAAAATGAGAGATAAAGGACTATCAAAAGAACCAGGTTGTAGTTGGATTCGGGTCAAGAACAGAGTCTATACTTTTGTTGTTGGCGACAAGAGGAACGAACAGAGTGACAAGATTTACAAATTCTTGAGCGAGATCAATCACAAGATGAGGCTAGCTGGGTGCTTGCCTGACACTGATTTTGTTTTGCAAGATTTGGATCAAGAGGAGAAGGAGGAAGTTCTTTGCAACCACAGCGAGAAGCTTGCTGTTGCTTTCGGCATACTGAACCAGGGTGGAGAATCATCAATTCAAGTGTTCAAAAACTTGAGAATATGCGGGGACTGTCATAATGTCATTAAGTTCATGGCCAAGATTGTGAGCGTAAGAATCATTGTTAGGGATTCATTGAGGTTCCACCACTTTGAGCATGGGTCTTGCTCTTGTGGAGATTTTTGGTGAAGCTGTTGACAGAATTCCAGAATTATTGAGGTTTCATTATTATCTTCAGGTACCCTTTTTTTTGTTTTCAATTAGTTTTGCAAAAATAATCACAAGGTTTGTTTCAACTTAGAATTATGGAATGTGCTAGATTATTTAACAAGCCATACAATGTGCATATGAAAAGTTGGAATTCTTCACAAATAAGTTTCATAAGAGGAGGGTCATAATGCCTTATAACAAAATGAGCATAAGAGTACATGATTCATACACAAAAGATCTATTGCTCAAGCTGGGCATACCACACCCCTTGGATCTTGACATCCTTGGGAACCTTAGCACCCAAATCCGTGTCTGATGGCTGAAGACTCTCAAATACACCTATGACCTCACCAGTCTCTGGCTTGGTTTGTGTAACCTTGAGGGTGATGGTTCCTTTAGATGAAGTGGTGTTCTTGATGTTCTCCTTCTGAAGCTCTTCCTCATCTCCTCTTCCTCCCGCAGGCAATGCAACTGCATTGTCATAACCAGTGGATCCACCTCTGCCCTTTGGGTCTAGGAAAGAGGAGCCACGGTACGATGGCACAAGAAAATCTCCACTGAATCCTTCTGGCTTTCCGGTTGCAACAAGCTGCTTGACAGTGAAGAGGAAGGGAACACGTTCGCCACCTGGCAGCTGCACAGTGACTGCAGCATAGTCAATCCCGTCTTTCTCCTCAAACTTGATGGTTCCATCAGGTGAGACTTCAAACGGACCCTCAATCTCATCAAGGGTGTAGGTCAAACGGGTCATAAGCTTGGTGTTTTGGAAGTCTGGGGGCGCGTTCTTGCTGATACCCTCGGCCTTGACAGTGAATTTGGTGGGCTCAAGGCAAAACTTCTTCGCTTGGTATTTGCCTGGCTTGAAGGCGAATGAATCAACTCCACCAGCAATGGTGGGGCACTGGTTTGCAGTTCCAGTTCCTTTCACTTCAAGGTATGTCTTGCTTTGAATCTCATCATATGTCAATCTCTTTGGGGCACCTTCAGCATTAGCTCCCTGTTGAACAAAATCATGAAGAGGAGTTTATTCTTTCCTTGTATGCCAAATTAGTCAAATGGTTAAAAGTCTGTAGATTGATTTACACAATATGGTATTCGTAAAGAATGGCTGATAATGGTTAGATCATAAACCTCAGGGGATATCTAGAAGCATAAAAAGTTCAATTAGTAGAGTAAATGGTCAATTGGTTATCAGTAATCAGTACCAACATCTCTGTACTCAAGTAAAAAGGTCACCGGTCCTGAATCCTGATATGTTCATCACCAAAGTCTTGCTATTGGGGGTCATACTCAAACTTCAAAGAGATGATGAATTTAGACTAAAAAAAATATCTCTGCAGGCAATCCTAGATGAGAACCGAAAACTTACGGAGACGACGAGAGCAGATGTAGCAAGGGCCAAACCAGCAAGCTTGGTGGCATCAACACACTTGAGAGCCAAGTCCTTGAAATCAGATTGCAGGGAGCAGGTAACTTTCCCAGTAGATGCTTCCAATCCAAATGCTTTGGTGATGCTTTGAGAAGACCTCAATTGGAGGCTGTTCCTTGCAACCTTTGATGGTTGCATTAAGGTGGCTGCTGCTTGCAGTGAGGCTGCCATTTTCTTCTTCTTTTCTGCTTTTGGTCCTTCTGAGTTCTCAAAGTTAAACAAGGAGAAGAAGGGAGAATCTTGGGTGGGAAATTGACAGTTATTTCTGGTGGCCTAGCTTTGTTGTTGAAAATTTGTAAGGATAAGGGATAGGATGTAAAGGATAAGGGGTAATCTCTTATTGGTCAGGTGAAGCTCTTGTACCTCTTTCAGTTGTTTTACACGTGGCAGTTCGTATACTCGGATAGAGATTGCTTTAAGTGTGGATTCTTGGATTTTAGATACCCAATTGCTATAGTCATTTTTTTTCAGCCAAAAAATGAACATAAATCCATGCTTATAAGTTTGATATGTTTTTAACCTTTTTTTTTTGTACGTATTTTTATAGCTTGAAGAGTTCTGTATTTCTTAGCTTTCCATTATTAATAGCAATACAGCGCTCAAACCAATAGAGTTCATAGGAAATGAAGTGATATTTGGTAAAACTGTTCATGGATCACATATTCACATTTCACATGCATTCAGACTTATAGTTGCATTTAGGAGTGAAGTTTATGACATTCTATTCATTTAATCGAAGCTAGCTTATGTACAAGATCATAAATTGGTATAGGATTCGGCCACTTGAAAACGGATTATCACTGGCTACACGTGGGTGGTCTAGTGGTAAGAGATATGAGTGGGTGTAGGGAGATTTTGGATTCGATTTCTGCCTCTGCCTCTTCACTTAGGTGAAAAACTAAATCTCACTATCCCTTTTTCCACTGGGTCGAGCTAATCGACATAAGCTGATTTACTTGGCTCGTAGTCCTTACTGGCTAGGACACAAGTCCAGAGTTTGAAACTGAAAGTGGGCTCGCCACCAAAAAGATAAATTATCACTAAAAAATGAAGCTACTTTAACTATTTTAGCACATAAGACTTTTTTTCACTAGTCCATCAATACTACTTTTTTTGGTAGAAGGAGGGGCGACACTCTTCATCGAGAGGAGTTTATTAACATAAAAAAAGGGCTAAGTAGTCATTAAACAGGGTATAGTCAGACCCCTAACATCATCAACAATAATAGATAAAATTACCCTCAGGCGGGTCAAACAATATAGAAAGACCTAAACTAAAAGAAAAAGGCCTTGAAGAACGCCCCACAACTTTGTCATAGGAATAGTGCAAATACCAATATTATGGACAAAACCTACTTGCCAACGACCGTCGCTGTCACTAATAACTTCTCCAGCAGCTTCAATACCGCTTTCTTTAACAAGTCCGTTTGTGTTAATCTTCGTCTAATTTTCTTGAGGTCTTTCCCAGCTAATCAACTTTTCAACACATATCCTTTTTTTACACAACGAATGATTGGCCAAGCGATAATCCTTCACTTGCTTGCAATAAACTCCGCCTTATTTCCTACGAAGACACTAGAGCCAAAAACTACATTATTGTGCCTGTTGAAGTCCGAAATAAACCGCGCTATAAACGAGATTATAATAAATACTAACTCTCGGGTTTCGTACAACCAAACGGTTTTCGTACGTAGATTATTCCTCCTTCCCGCCCTTCAGCTGATTGTTTTGTAATCCTCTTTACAATTAAAGCCATTTGGACTTTATACCGTAAATAGCGCGATCTCACTCGGAGATCAAGCACATCGAATCTAGGTACAGGAAAAGATTCCTAACCCGAAGAGGTTTTTCGATCCTTATAAATATCTCATAGCCTTGCTATATATAATATTGGAGAGCTGCTAGCTTGTACATTTGGAACCGATGTGGGACGCCTATATTGAGCAAATTTGTGCATGGCCATGATGAGGTGGCAGTCCTTTGCATAGAAAATATAGGCATGCATGGCTTTGCTTTTCATTTATTTGCATCCGAATTTGAGCTTGGCCATACCATAAATATAGTATGGAGATGGGCCGGCATGGATTTTGGGCCCACTACCCCTATTTTGGCCAATCATTCTTGTTTAGCCCAACATTCTTATTTTGTCCCTTTATCTCTATAACTACCGTATTACGCTCGGTTATCTATCGGTTTATTTCGCGCACCATCACAACCCCGTGGCCCGGTGTCCTCGTTCCACGAGGGAAACAAGACAATAAACAGGTGCGCATGCTTTATCGATTTGCAACTTGTGCAACTCGATCTAAACCCGAGATTAGGTGGAGTTCGCACACTTTTCGAGAGTTGGGACCTCGTCCCTTTAGAGAGTTAGCAGACCTCGTCCTTTGAGAGTTTAGCGAACCTCGTTCGCTTCGGGAGTTAGGACCTCGTCCTTTTGAGAGTTAGCGAACCTCGTTCGCTTAGAGAGTTAGGACCTCGTCCTTTTGATTATTAGGACCTCGTCCTTTAGATTTTCAGGACCTCGTCCTTTAGATTGTCAGGACCTCGTCCTTTTAGATTGTCAGGACCTCGTCCTTTAGATTGTCAAGACCTCGTCCTTTAGATTGTCAGAACCTCGTCCTGTAGATTGTCAGGACCTCGTCCTTTAGATTGTCAAGACCTCATCCTTTAGATTGTTAGGACCTCGTCCTTTAGATTGTCAAGACCTCGTCCTTAAGAGAGTCATCGCCAGACCCGCGCACGCCAAGGGCGAACCCCGTGGTGCCGCACAAAGACTGCGGCTAAGCCCGGCACGCCAGGGTTAACCCCGTGGCGCTGCACAGAGACTGTGGCTAAGCCCGCGCACGACAGGGCTAAGCCCGTGGCGCCGCACAGAGACTGCGGCTAAGCCCGCGTGATGCGACCCCCGTTATGGATGCTAGCCAAGAGGCCGACTCGTTCACACTTCACTCGGATGGCCCCGTCACCCGTGCCAGGACTCGCGCAATCCAGATCGCGACGCAATCGCTCGTATCGCGCCTTACCGCAGGCCAAAACGCGCCCCTCTCCGCGCCGACGCACACTGCCTTGTGCGTCCTCGGCGTCGAGGAACCTCAAGTGGAGCCCTCGGTGCCAACCTTCACCACCTTGGCACCATCGGACTCAACCCTTGCACCAGAGCCAGGATCGCGTCTTGAGGTTCAAGTGCCGCGCGCCCCACCTGGCAAGCCAGCGTCCTCGCCAGCGCCCTAGAGTCTCGCCAAGCGTCGTGTCATGCCTCGCCAGCGCTGCGCCAGCCCAACGATGGCCTTGTCATGACACTTCGATCATGGTCACGGACGACCTATCCTATTTCTAGTATTTTTTACATGATTTCTAATTCCGAACATTGCTATTAATGGTTTTATAGATTTAGGAAGTATTTAATGGGCCTTGCGCCGATAGAATTGAACTCGCGCCGTTGGGCCTAGCTTGCATGCTAGCCCTAGGCGTGTCTTAGGGTTTCTTCATACTTTTCTTGTGCTGCTCCTATATAAGGAGCTATGTTTGTCATTTATTATTCAACGCACATTTTAGGGTTAATTAAAGTTGAGGTTGTCTCCTTATTTTCCCTTTGTGCTTGCGCCGCCACTAATATTCTCAATCAAATCGCTCTTGCTCTCGTGTTCGAACAACACTCGATCAATCCAACGTTGAATCGAGTCCTTCAAAGCCTTCCACTGCGTATTTTCGAGACCTACTCCTCAAACACCGCAAAGATCTGTCGCATCCCATACGAGGGACGCATCAACTGGCATCAGAGCCACGGTTTGAGCAAGTCTCGTTTCACCCTTTTTAGTTCATTCACACACGTTCCATTCCGCTGCATTAACCCTAGATTCCATCCTCCACTTCGTTAACCTCCATCTAGGGCCCGATTTTTTTTTTCTTGCTTACGTTATTTGTTAAAAAAAACACATCAACCGTGACCCTTACTCGATTGATCTATTGATTTTGGTGAAGATTTCGCTTTGTCTTGCTAGTTGCATGAACATAGGATTTGTTTTGCCAATTTCTCTCGTGCTTCTTTCGAGTTTACTTGCGTGTTGATTTTTCTTATTATCTTGTTCCACGATTCTAGAAGAGAAACCCTAGAGTTCGTTGTTGCCTTGCATACAAAAAAAACAAAAATATATCGGATATCACAAGCCAAAATAAGGCAAGATATTTCCGAATTTAATTAACAAAAAAAAAATCTTTTGGAGATCACAAGCCAAAATAAGGCAAGGTCTACCAAATCCAATCTTTTATTTTCGGCTACCCTAATTGACCGCATACTCGTTGCTTGTTTGATTTTAGTGTCGACATATTCTTGTCTTGCTTTGCTTGCATTGTGATTTTTGGATCCATATCATTGATCGAGTTGAGTGACCTTAGCCTTGCCAATCCTTGTTCGTGTGGTTTGAACATTAAGGGTCGGCTTGACTTAAGCGAACCGAACACTCGTTGTCTTTTGCATGTGAACTTCTTACTGCGATGACTGGTGTGACTATAGGTACGGTCTCGGAGTCGGGCGAAGACAACCGAGACAACAACAACAATAACACGGCATCGCAGAATGCCAATCAAAATTTCTCCCCCGAGGCTTTGGCGCACATTCAAGAGCTCGAGCATCTCCTAGCCGAGAGCCTCGAGAAATCGAAGCACACGGTGCCCGTGGCTCAAGTGCTTGCTTCCGAGATCCATGCCAATCCGGGAGTCACCGCGGACGAAGTTGCACGAGCTCGTGCCAAGGGAAAGCAACATGCGCAGCCTTCGTCCCAATTTGGAACCATCAATCGCATGGAGTCCATAAAAGAAAGTCGCCACGCTGATAAGCACGATGGTGGTCCACGGACCGCGGATCGCTATCAAATGGCGCGAGATTATTGGGACACACAAGTGTACGACGTATATTCCGGTGACGAGTATGACTCCGAGGAGTATAGACGCCAACACACGAGTGGTGCCCCTAAGAAACAAAAGAAAAAGCATAAGCAACCGGCGCATATTTACGAAACCCCAAAGCGGAAGCACGAGGCCAAGTACTACGACGCCAACGCTTATAGAGTCGATGACGATCTCGAGCATCAAAGTGCTCGAAGTCCATATACTGATTTTGAATATAATTATGAAGAATTTAGTGATTATTCTAATGAATCGAGTTTTGATCACCCGCAGGTTCAGGATCCCGAAGAGCATGACAATCGGCCTTCCGATTGGATCCCACCGCCGCACCTCGCCAAGAATCGTAAGGAGTACGACCGCGCCTACGGCACGACACGCAAGGATGGCTTGAAGCATTGGCGCGACAGGGATCGGGATGCACGGCGCCCTCGGAGACCGGATGATGGTGACGATCCTGACGATGGCGACGACGATGACAATCGAGGACCGCCTCGGCACCGGCGCGATCGCCGCGCGCACTCGCCTCGGCGCCACAGTCCGCGTCGCGACAACGATCGTCGAGAAGCTCGTGATCCAAGACACAACCGCCGAGACATCAAGGTAAAATTTGAACCCTTCTATGACACTTATGATCCTGATGTTTTCATTGAGCGGTTGCAGGGCACGGAGCACACGCTCCGACATTTAGGGTACGAAGACGATGAGAAGGTTGAAGTCGTCACCCTACATTTTCATGGTGCCGCTCGGACATGGTGGAACCGATTCGAGTCAGAAAGGATTCGAAAAGGCAAGCCCCTTATCCGCGAATGGCATCAACTTGTCTACATCTTGAAGAAGAGATACATCCCGGCTGATTATAAGGACAAGATGCACATCGAAATAATGCGCATCAAGCAAGGTTCGATGACCCCGGAAGAATTCTTTGCCAAACTCGAAGACATGTTCTTCAAGGCTGGCATGAGTGTCTCTCCCTCGGTAATGCGGACACGATTCATCTCGGGATTGAGGCAATCGATACAAGATCGCTTGGAAATTTTTCCAATCAAAGACCTCAACAACTTGGTTCACACTGCAATGCAAATCCATAAACAAGAGATGCGCGCCAAGTCTGGTTGGCCGAATGCATGGTATGCCTCAAACCCTATTCAATCCACTTTTTCTACTAACCGTGTCCCTTCTTCCGTGCCAAATGCTAAGACAGGTTCCCAATCAAAGACCGAGGCCGCGCCTTCAAAGGCACCAGCCACGCCGCGCACCGCCGAGCCAAGCGCCGATCGTGCCCGAAACATGGCGTGCTACAAGTGTGGAGGTCGTGGCCATATTATGAGGAACTGTCCAAACCAAAAGAAGGTCTTGTTCACGGCACAAGGGGATCCGTATGGAAGCCAAGAGGAAGACGAGATCGAAGCCCCTAGTGCCGACACCACAAATTTGGAGTGCGATCCATCCGATGCCATTGGAGTCTCCAAACTTCAACTTGTGACTCGCCGAGCCTTAAGCATGCGAGAGGCACCAAAAACCGATCAACGGGAACAACTCTTTCATACCCGTTGTTTGGTCAATAAAGTTTCCTTGAGCGTCATTATTGACTCGAGGAGTTGTGCAAATTTCTTGTCCAAGAAGGTGGTCGAGCACTTCAACTTGCCAACGACGCCACATCCGCAGCCATTCAAACTTCAATGGATCTCAAACGAAGGCGGCGATTGGGTTGACATGCAAGTACTCTTTTCCTTTTCAATTGGTGCATATTCGGATTCCATATTATGTGACGTAACGCCAATGGATGCCACACACCTCTTGTTGGGGCGCCCATGGCAATACGATCGTCGCGTGCTTCACGACGGGTTTTTGAACACTTATATGTTCAATTACCACGGGAAGCACGTGACTCTCTTACCAATGTTGCCTAGTGAAGCTCTACAAGATGAAGCCAAGAGGCAAAGGCAAAAGACTAGCGACAACGGCACCACCACGTCAAGCACGACGCCTTCGGCGTCCCCTGCGACAACTACCGATTCCAGCGGCGTTTGTGGTGCCAAACCCCCTCATTTAGGTTCCCCAACTGTTGAAGAAGGACAGCGCCGACAGAAAAAGGGGTCGAGCCGACAGGTTACGTCGCGTGGCATCGGTAACGCGCCGAACGCCGCGTATTTCTCCAAACAAGGGCTCCAGCAGATTTCTAACGGTTCTACAGGCGTTTTTGGTGGAAAAGCTATTAAATTAGAGTTTCCAACAGATTTGAGGCATAAATGCCCAGGAGAGAAGAATTTGAGCAAGGGACCGCCGCCTGTGCCTCCTACCGTCGCGCACCACGCCGTCGCGACACGAAAATTGGGCTACCAGGAGCTACGGGATGAATTTAAAGGCGTTTCCAAGGCTATTAATCCTCAAATTCCAGGAGCTATCACATACAAAAAAGGCACCCCAGAAATTGCCCGAACGAGTGAAGACGCCGAGCCACCTCTCCTTGGGACGTGCCAGGATCGTCTCCTTTTGGCGCGGCGTCGTGACATCGATAAATCTATTCGGGGTAGTCTTTCTTGTTTCATTTTGTATCCATTGCTTTCTATTTTTAAATCTGTGGATCATTCACTTCCGTCTAGTATTGTTTCTCTTTTGAAGGAATACGAGGACGTAATGTCGGACGAGCTTCCGAAGGGTTTGCCACCAATCCGTGGGATCGAGCACAAGATCGACCTCATGCCAGGCGCATCCCATCCAAATAGAGCTGCGTATAGGACCTCTCCGAAGGAAACTGAAGAACTTCAAAGACAGGTGCAAGAACTTTTGGACAAGGGCTTTGTCCGAGAGTCTTTGAGTCCATGCGCCGTGCCGGTCATCCTTGTGCCGAAGAAAGATGGTTCTTGGCGCATGTGCGTCGACTGCATGGCCATTAATCAAATCACAGTGAAGTACAGGCACCCCATTCCACGGCTCGACGACATGCTTGACGAGCTCCACGGCGCCGCCTTGTTCTTGAAGATTGATCTCCGAAGCGGATATCACCAAATCCGCATGCATGAGGGCAACGAGTGGAAGACCGCATTCAAAACCAAGCATGGTTTGTACGAATGGCTTGTCATGCCATTTGGCTTGACAAACGCCCCTAGTACTTTTATGTGGCTTATGAACTTTGTGTTTAGAAAATTTTTAGGACGTTTTGTCGTCGTGTATTTTGACGACATTTTGGTTTTTTCTAAGGATTTGGATTCCCACGCGCGGCACGTTAGGTTGGTGTTAGATTACCTTCGTGAGCACTCTTTGTATGTAAATTTAGACAAGTGTTCATTTTGCATGGACACGACGAACTTTCTTGGTTTCGTCGTGTCCAAGGATGGGCTTAAAGTGGATGACGACAAGATCCGCGCCATCCGAGAATGGCCCACCCCTACGACCCCGATGATGGTTCGCTCCTTCTTAGGGCTCGCAGGGTTTTACAGGCGATTCTTCAAGGACTTTAGTTCCATCGCCGGGCCACTCCATAACCTAATCAAGAAGGCAACCACAATCAAGTGGATGCCTATTCATGAGGCCGCCTTTCAGGCCTTGAAAGATGCTTTGTGTAGCGCTCCAATCTTGCAATTTCCAGACTTTACTAAGCGCTTCGAGGTCGAGTGCGACGCCTCTGACTATGGCATAGGTGACGTACTCCTCCAAGACAAACGCCCCATTGCTTTCTTTAGCGAAAAATTAACGGGGGCTACTTTGAATTACCCGACGTATAACAAGGAGTTGTACGCACTAATTCGGGTTTTAAAGACATGGCAACATTACCTATGGCCTAGCGAGTTCGTGATTCACACGGACCACGCCGCCTTAGCGTATCTCAAGAGTCAAACGACTCTAAATCGACGCCATGCACGATGGGTGGAGTTTATGGAAACTTTTCCGTATATCATCGCCCACAAAAAAGGAAAGGAGAACGTCGTGGCAGACGCTCTCTCGCGCAGGTACGTTCTTTTAACTCAACTCCAGGCCAACTTGCTCGGGTTCTCCTTGATTAAGGAGTTATACATGCATAATCAATTTTTTAAACCGATCATGGAGAACCTTGAGCATAATCGAATCCATGAGTCCTATTTTTTGGACAATGGATACCTCTACCGAGTCGGAAAGCTTTGCATTCCAAACTCGTCCGTGAGGCATCTCTTGCTCAAAGAGGCTCATGACGGCCGAGGCCATTTTGGCATAGCCAAAACCCTAGCAGCACTTCGTGAGCATTTTTTCTGGCCACATATGGCATCCGATGTTCACAAGTATTGCCGCGGTTGTGTGCCATGCCAAACCGCAAAATCGAGGTCCCAACCTCATGGCCTATACACGCCCTTACCCATTCCGGATACCCCGTGGGAAGATCTCTCCATGGATTTTATTACGGGCCTCCCAATGACAAGGCGCGGTAAAGATTCGATATTCGTAATTGTGGACCGCTTTTCCAAGATGGCTCACTTCGTGCCATGCAAAGGGAACAACAATGCGACTGAAATTGCAAACTTGTTCTTCGAGCATGGCCGAAGCTCCATGGTGTGCCGCACACTATTGTTAGTGATCGGGACACAAAATTTTGTAGCCATTTTTGGAGATCGCTATGGGGAAAGCTAGGCATACAATTGCTCTTTTCTACGTCATATCATCCGCAAATCGATGTTCAGACTGAAGTGACCAATCGGACTCTGGGCACCCTTCTTCGGACGGTGCTCAAACATAACCCACGCCGGTGGGAGCATCTAATCCCTTTTGTTGAGTTTGCATACAACATGTCCAAACACTCGACGACAAGGAAATCGCCATTCGAGATCGTCTACGGCCTCAACCCCCACTCCCCGATGGATTTAGTCCCTCGGCCATTGAAGAATGGCGAGCACCTCGACGCGGCCAACCGCGCCGACGCCATTCGACAATTACATGAGCGGACTCGGAGTCAATTGGAGCACAGGGCTGCACAATACGAGGCCCATCACAACAAAGGTCGCAAGCGTCTCGTGTTCAACCCGGGGGATCTTGTGTGGTTGCATCTTCGCAAGGACCGTTTTCCGGACGCACGGAAAACAAAGCTCCATCAGCGAGGATACGGCCCTTTCAAAGTCTTGGAACGGATCAGGGACAACGCTTATAAGATCGACCTTCCAGGCAAGTATTCGGTCCATTCTAATTTCAACGTTGCCGATCTCTCCCCCTATGTCGACCCAACTTATGAGGAACCGGGGACGTTTCCCAACCAAGTGGGGGAGGGTGATGCGACCCCCATTATGGATGCTAGCCAGGAGGCCAACTCGTTCACACTTCTCTCGGATGGCCCCGTCACCTGTGCCACGACTCGCACAATCCAGACCGCGACGCATTCGCTCGTATTGCGCCTTACCGCAAGCCACGACACGCCCCTCTCCGCGCCGACACACACTGCCTTGTGCATCCTCGGCATCGAGGAACCTCAAGTTGAGCCCTCGGTGCCAACCTTCACCACCTTGGCACCATCGGACTCAACCCTTGCACCGGAGCCAGGATCGCGTCTTGATGTTCAAGTGCCGCACGCCCTACCTGGCGCGCCAGCGTCCTCGCCAGCGCCCTAGAGTCTCGCCAAGTGTCGTGTCATGCCTCGCCAGCGCCACGCCAGCCCAGCGATGGCCTTGTCGCGACACTTCGGTCATGGTCACGGACGACCTATCCTATTTCTAATATTTTTTGCATGATTTCTAATTCCGAACATTGCTATTAATGGTTTTATAGATTTAGGAAGTATTTAATGGGCCTTGCGCCGATAGAATTGGACTCGCGCCGTTGGGCCTAGCTTGCATGCTAGCCCTAGGCGCGTCTTAGGGTTTCTTCATACTTTTCTTGTGTCCCTCCTATATAAGGAGCTATGTTTATCATTTATTATTCAGCGCACATTTTAGGGTTAATTAAAGTCGAGGTTGTCTCCTTATTTTCCCTTTGTGCTTGGGCCGCCACTAATATTCTCAATCAAATCGCTCTTGCTCTCGTGTTCGAACAACACTCGATCAATCCAACGTTGAATCGAGTTCTTCAAAGCCTTCCACTACGTATTTTCGAGACCTACTCCTCAAACACCGCAAAGATCCGTCGCATCCCATACGAGGGACGCATCACAGGGCACGCCAGGGTTAACCCCGTGGCGCCGCACAGAGACTGCGGCTAACTAAAGAGGGAAGAGGACGCACTTACTTGATTATTACCCGAGAGTAGGTCGGATAGGGAGAGCACTTTCCGCAGACGACGCCAGTGTTGAAGCTCGAAATAAACCGCGCTATAAATGAGATTATAATAAATACTAACTCTCGGGTTTCGTACAACCAAACGGATTTCGTACGTAGATTATTCCTCCTTTCCGCCCTTCAGCTGATTGTTTTGTAATCCTCTTTACAATTAAAGCCATTTGGACTTTATACCATAAATGGCGCGATCTCACTCGGAGATCAAGCACATCGAATCTAGGTATAGGAAAAGATTCCTAACCCGGAGAGGTTTTTCGATCCTTATAAATATCTCATAGCCTTGCTATATATAATATTGGAGAGCTGCTAGCTTGTACATTTGGAACCGATATGGGACGCCTATATTGAGCAAATTTGTGCATGGCCATGATGAGGTGGCAGTCCTTTGCGTAGAAAATATAGGCATGCATGGATTTGCTTTTCATTTATTTGCATCCGAATTTGAGCTTGGCCATACCATAAATATAGTATGGAGATGGGCCGGCATGGATTTTTGGCCCACTACCCCTATTTTGACCCATCATTCTTGTTTAGCCCAACATTCTTATTTTGTCTCTTTATCTCTATAATTATCGTATTACGCTCGGTTATCTATCGATTTATTTCGCGCACCATTAGTGCCATCTCCAAATACACCAAACAAAGGTAGCAAAAACATAAGCCCTAAGTGGTGTGGTGTCTTCATAATAATTAAAAGCAAAAAAAAATATTATGAAACCAAATAGCAAAGCTATATTCAAAGAACACTCCCTTTCCCATGGGAAGATTATTGGAGTTCTAGAAGCCCTTGGTAGTTGCACAATCATGAAGCAAGTGGACTAGGGACTCATCAGCCGAATCACAAACCGAACAACGAGCCAAAGTAGCAATGTGTCACCTAAAATGCTCTTTGTTGGTCAGAACAACACCCTTAGTGAGACGCCAACAGAAGAACTTTACTCTCTCAGTAATATTTATTGCCCAAATTGCTTTGAAAATTTGTCGATCAACACAATGGTAAGCCTTATCATTGTGGATTAGCTTGATCAACAAGTTGATCGTATAGTCCCAACAAGGCGAGAAACTCTAGCTAAGAGTGTCAATATCTCCTTCCAGATCAGAGAGAGTGTCAAAAGCCAAATTAAGCAAAACAAAAATAGGCAACCGGTGGGAGATTAAATCCAATTTCCAACCACCATCTTCAAACCATAAGTCCCTCACAACAGCAACCCGCTCGACTCTAGAAACCCGAAAAAGAGCCAAATCCACTAGTTTCTTCGGCATTAACCAAGAATCTAGCCAGAAGCGGACAAACTTCCCCGTTCCAACAATCTAGCGGGAGCCCGGAATGATGACTTTACCGATCCCATTTTTTAAGCTTCTCCAAGTTTACGAGGGGTTGACCATGTCACAAAGGGACTTGCACACATACTTTGCACGAATAACCTCAATCCAAAGGCTATTATGACATGTAAGAAAATGCCAACCCAACTTTCCAATCATGGCCAAATTGATACTACTCATGGAACGGAAACTAAGAGAACCACAATCTTTAGATTTACACACCTCGTCCCAACTAACAAGGTGTATAGTTCTCCTATTATCCGAACCCCCTTATATAAAATTTCGGGCAATGCTATCAATCTTGTGACAAACCTCCTCAAGAAGGACAACAATAGCCATGGAGTAAATGAGAATGGAAGAGAAAACTATCTTATCAAGAGTAACTCTTTCGGATAGGTTAAGGAAATGCCCTTCCAACCCATTAAGCTTACCTCAACTTTTTTCCACAAGAGGGTCAAAAGTCTCAGCTTTAACATGGTAAAAAAAATGGGCATTCGCAATTACGAGTCAAGGTTCGAAGTCGCTTGAAACCCACTGAAATTCTGAATATCCATAGGCCATGTTTTGGGCAGATTTACTACGCGAACGTGTTACCTGCTATAATGAGGGAAACCTAACCAAAAAGTAGTCATCATGCGTTATATCTAGTAAACAAGATGGAGATTTAGAATGAAAGAAGTAAAAAGAAAATGAAAATAGATAACGTGACTATTTTGTGATTGATCTGGTGCAAAGTTCCTCCAAAGTTACAAGTAAGCAATCAGATAGAGCTTGTGAACAGAAAAAGAATGATTCAGTTTGTGAGCTTTTTCTTGAATTACAAATAGAAATTGAGCTTATCGATGATCCCCTCTTCCTTTCCCTTCTTCGGTTTTTATATCCTCCTTTCTTTCGACCGTTGACGTGGTTATGGAGCGTTGAGAGATCCCGGAGATTTCGCCACCCACCTTAATGCCTTAGCCGTTACCGAAATCTTTGCCTTTATACCGTTCCCATGGCGCATCTTTGCACAACTTGATTAGTGGGTCTTGCTAAATCGTGCTTATCGGGTTTTTGACTTTGGGCTAATTTCTAGGAGGCCCAACAATACACCCCAAAAACCTGGGAAAATTTTCCTCCAATTTTTCTAGGGTTTTTGGTCTTGATCTTGGAAGTTGTAGCGTATTCATATCACGTCCCATCACTTCTGTATTTAAGGCTCTTCACAAGTATCATCACAAGTCATTCGCGGTCTTCACTTCACATGTACGTTTCCCTCTGCTTTGACTCTCTAGTTTCCACTTTTCTTTTGTAACACCCCCTTCCTACCCTGGAGGTATTACCTCCAGTAACCCCGATTAAGACTAAACAGAAGCTACCCAAGGCTTTAAACTGACTAAACAAACTAAAAAAACAAGGTAAACGAAACCATTTAAAACCTAACAAAATTAAGTAAAACTTTACAGCGGAAAAGAGAATAAAAGGTCTTATACAAGCCTTAACTTAAAAGAATAAATAAATAGAACAACCTTCTATTTAAACAAAATCTTCATCAAGTCTTCCTTCAGTTCTTATTTCTGAAACTCAGCTTCACTTTGAAGTAGTTTAACCATGATCTTCACTCAAGTATAGCCATTGGAAACCTTTCTTCAACTTCTGGAGCTTCAAACCTCTGAATCTGCCTCTTGAATCAACTTCCAAGAAGAACCTGATGTATCGTATACAACGGTGGACACCAGCCGACCATATAAAAGAAAAGAAGATGGACGGGTTAGTCTAATGAAAGACTAGCAAGCGGAGAATCTAACTTGGTTCTTATGGTTGTAACTAAACATATTGGCATCCAAATCAGATTAGACTCGGATTATGATCCAACAGTTAGAAGTCTTATAGAGAATAAGAAGGAGACTTACATAATCAAGAAAGAGAACACCACTGCTTGTGGTTTCTTTAAGAAGCATAAACAATTGTTGGGAACTCATATTAATCGCATCACATTTTGAAAAGCCTCTGTCGACTAATCAGATTGACTTAATCAAAGTTTGATTAAGAATCATTCATAACCGGAAGCAAGAATGGCCTTCCGACTGGACGAACCATTCAGGTATATTAATGTGCCTAACGCACTTATCTTATATTACTTTCATTACTTTTCACAACCAAGTTGGTGGCTTTTAATCGGCTCGAACTACTGCCGAAATATTTTGGTATTGTAGAGATCATCGGAATATTTCATCCATGGTCATCTACCCTGTACCAAGATCACAGGACTTAAGCTATCCTTGATCTTTCATTTGCATATGGTGAGGTAGAGATCAGAGAGGCCTATTACCCTGTCGTCTACACTGCACCGTGCCAATTGCACTTAGCTAGAGTGCGCATCACCCCTCTCACACGAAGAGCAGGGGAAGAGTCATGACCCACCATTAGGATTAGGCCCCTCGTAATGTAATATTGTTTTAAAAAAAGGATATGGAACCACGTTCCCCTCCCTGAAACTACCTTAATTCAATAACAATGTCTTAGCGTGAGACAGCATCCAAGGTCACCCATAACGGACCTAAATCCAGTTCTACCGCAAAATTGAATAAACAACATGGTCATTATTTCTAACAAATATAACAACCTATCATATTTTAATAAGCACACAAGTTGTTCCCAACACAAATATTAAATGGGATTCAATTCCTCATTTAATAACCATAATGCAAGAGAGAACCATCCACTTGCCTTAGAAGGCGTGCTCAACGTCTTTAGCAATTCCAACAGTAATCTTTATCATCCTTCTGCCAAATATAACAAAAGGATTTCTCAACAACGAGCTCACAGAACACTTCTTAGTTGTATACTCAAATCCTACAACTTTCTAATCGCTAAACGATTTGATTTCCGAATATCGATTCATAATAAATCCTTAGTTATCATGCTTTAAGGAGCCATCTTAGCGGAATTATAACTAATTATTCGCTTCACTTTTGAAACAATTTTCTAAATAAAAATTGTTCATTAGCAACAGTTCTTAAAGGTGACCAAATCTCGGATCAAACGGATTAACAACGAATCCCGAGTAATTATCCGAAGTCCCTTACCTGCCAATCGGTATCCAAAACTTGTATTCGCTATAACCGAAAATCCTGACGTCCGTTTCTCGAGCGGTTTGAACTTGTGGGACCGTATCAACGTCAAGATTATAAAAACCATAAATTTAATTAGCAAAGCGGAACAGAAAGGCCCTTACGGTGGCTCCGCAACCAACCCGCTAATTAATTTTTATCGTATATACCTTCACTCGAGCCCATGGCTCGTTTGGCTCGATTGTGGCTCGATCCCCGAGTCCGAGGGTGGTCGAGTATTGCCCGGAGGTAGCTCCCGTTGTGGTTGGTGGTCGGAGAAGCTAGTGGTCGCCGACGACGTCGCGGCGAGGCAAGAAAGAAACCGACGGTGAAGCTTCGAATTCACCTTCCCAAGTTCGGCGTTCCGTTCTCTCGCTGGTTTGATTCCAGCAGCACAACACTAAGGGAGGAAGAAGAAGATGAGATGAGGTAGAGGAGGAGGTGAGGAGGTGGACGGGGCGGAGAAGTCAGCCGGCGGTGATGAGAATTCTTCCGTCCGAGCCGGTCGTCGTTCGTCCTTTCTCGCTTTCCTTCCCCTTTTGTTTTGGAAATGAAATCGTAGACTTTGAATAAAGCAGAGAAGATATGCTTGTCCCAATCCACTCTATCTGGTTCCTTCCCCAATAAGTAAATGTAAGGCGGCCTAATCGAATTTCCCGTCTCGGAACGGGACTCGCGTTAAAGCGGTAAAATTATGTACCTCGGATGGAAAACTTACTAAATATAAAACGTCTCGTAAATTATGTAGACCAATAAAACCAATTTTCCATGATTTTATCTTGCTACCTTCAATTTTTAAGGCTTGTGTTTCGTATTTTAAATTCCTTCTTGTACATAATTAAAAAGACGGCTTATCGAACAAATATTTTTTTTCCACCGAAAAATCCTAGAATTCACACCGATCCATAAAATCATTTCTTTGTGATTTTAGGATATCACCAAGAATTTTCTAGAATTTAATCTCCAAAAAAAATATTGGATTAAGCGTTAAAACGGAAAAAAAGGTTAAAAGGATATCCGAGAAAATTTCAAAAATATCCTCAAAAACCACGGTTATTACTTCTTTCCTCCTCTTTCATGGCGGTTTCTAGTTTTTCCGATGAGCATTTTTCTCGTTGTTGCAAACCCTCCAGTTCTCCTCACCTTGTTTCTTCTAAAATTCTTACTCCTATCATCAAAGAAACAGTATCTCCGAAGATCCACATTCTTTCGCTTTTTCTGTCGGATTCCCAGTTTCGGCGGAGGTATTTCTCCCTCCTCCTGGTATTTGGGCTGACGTTCATCATGATGATTGGGTATGTCTATACAAATACCCTTTCCGGATTGGTCACCGTTTTCCTTTCTCCCCTCTCGTGATCGATTTTCTTTACCACCCTAAATGTTTCCCCTGGGCAAATTCTTCCTCAAGTTTGGAGACTTTTACTATCCGTTTATCTTCTTTGCTCTTCCCACGACATCCCGTTCAAAGCCGTCGACTTTCTTTGCAACTTCCATCTCTCCAAGGGTGGTCTTGGCCGATTCACTCTAAAAACTTTACTGGGCAAATCCGATTTAATCTATGATGTGTCGAAGTCGGATCGGGGTTGGGCTGATAAATTCTTCCTCGTGAAGCTGTCTTCTTTGGGGGTTGACACTTCTTTCCTGAAATCTCGCTGGCGTGCAATAGGTAGTATTTACCCTATTCGATCTTCTTAGCTTTTCCTGATGACATTAACTTTGACTATTCTTGTTTTTGGATGCAACAGACTTGGCTTCTTTACTACCCCGGGCGACGTCATCTCAAATTGTCTCCCAGATTGAAGCTCTTCCCGTAGAGGAAAGATCTTATCCAAAGCTCCTGAAAGCTCACCTTGTTGTTCCCGAAGACTCTAAAATGTCAAGTGAGTACGAATATTTTGTTGTTTTGGTGAATAATGATATCCTTACTTCTTATGGTTACGCGTTCATGCATGTCGCTTAGGTTCTAGGACTACCTGATCCACTGCTGCATTGTCGACTTTGGAAAGAGTTGAAGCTCGAAAGAAAAGGAAGGTTGAAACGGTCTCCACTGTAGATACTTCTTTAGTGGTAGCCCTTCCTCCAAAAGTTGCTAACACCGCTGCCAAGACCTCCTCATCAAAGAAGAATGCGACATCCTGCATGAACGATCTTCCTGGCACCATGATGTCTCTGGACATGACGACAGAGAAATGATTGAATTCCTTGATGCCCCTTCATGTGAACTGTCCTCGTGGTGCAAGAAACCGTTCTACCATGCAGGAGTTCTTTGGCGAGATGCTAGCAGCCCAGTGGTAGGTATGTTGGTCGACCGTTGGTAATTTATCATACCCTAGTTTATACTTTCGGCGTTCCTTCCGTGATATAACATGCTAGTGTTTCATGGTCTTCAACTTACGCTGTCAGCGTTCGACGCCTTCAAAGATTACCCCGATCAACTGGCTCAGAGCAAGATCAACACACAACTTGAGAAGGATAGGACCATCATCTTGGGGCAAGAGAAAGGAGCTCTGGAGAAGAAAGTCAAAGATTTACAGGTTGCTCTTGAAAAGCCTTATGAGATATCCAAGGAGTGGGAGGAGAAATTCAATGCTGCCTCAAGGAAAGGAGCAGCTCTTGCCCAAGAAATCGAGGATACGGCTGACTATTGGTCACTTAGGGCTCGTGTGGAGACGATAGAAGAGTTTGCTACAGGGAAACATACTTCCTGGGATGCTGTAAAGGAGAGAGAACAATTCGAGAATCTGTTTTCATACGAGGTAATTGCATCCAAGAAATCTCCAATTGTTGACGACATTGCTCAAGTCGCTAAAGAAGTAGTCCAGGTGGAGCTCATGGAAAACCAGAAGGCTCCCGAAGACGTTTCCAAGGAGTGATCTCCTTATTTCTGTTTTTAAACCCTAAGTATTTTGGTACCCCCAGTATGTCGGGGTTTTGATACATTGACTTGTTTATATGGCCGCTTGTTTTTAGGGCCATTTGTGTGGACAAATCCTTTAACCTTGCTTTTGCTTTTGGGGGTTTTAGTGTGAATGATGTTTTGGTATTTGTCTGGTCTTTGGTTTGTTTGTCTTTTTTGCATGTGGTACATGTTTTTTTGAAGTCTGCGTTCGTAGGACAAGGACTGACGCGTTTGGGAAGACAATCGTTGGCTGTTTTTTGACCAAGTTACGTAGTAGTAGCGCTTTTGTAAATGATGCCAAGAGAGAATGATATATGTAATAGAATGTAGATACTCATGTTTTATTCAATAAGTCTGAACTGGTTACACACGTATCTTTGTTTATGTTAAACTCCTCTTGCTCTAAAGTTGTCTTCATGTATTCTCGTCTCTTGCATCTAGTGACTAGTCGTTGTGTGCACATTTTTGCCTGATTGTAAGGCAAGGGCCTATGTTTTGGCCTGTAATGTCACAAGGCGTCCGTTGTTAGTTTTTATAATATCGTTGTTGTTCCATGTGTGTGGGACAAGGTGAAACTAAAGTTAACAGAATGAAGTAGCAGATAAATACCTTGTTGCGACTTTGCTTGTCAAAAGTGATATAATTTCAGATTTGTCGCATTCCAGCTTCTTGGGACTGTCTTTCCATCATGGGACACTAACTCGTAGGCTCCTTGTCCGACAACTTTTGTAATCTAATAGGGTCCTTCCCAATTAGCTCCGAGTTTGCCAGCATTCAGTTCTTGAGTGTTTTGAAAAAACTTTCTCAACACCCAATCACCTACTTGAAATACTTTTGCTCTGACGCGTTTGTTGTAACTTCGAGCTACCCCCTGTCTATACGCCTCCATACGAATCGACGCCTCATCACGTAACTCGTCAACAGTATGTAAATGATGAAACAAGTTGGACAGATTTGACTCTTCGGTAGCGAGACCGTATCGAGCTGTAGGCAAGGTTACTTCAACTGGTAACACGGCTTCACACCCATACACTAGAGAAAAAGGCGTATGCCTTGTAGCAGTCTTGGGAGTTGTCCGATCTAACCAGAGGATAAGGGGTAACTCGTCGGCCCATCCTCTCTTGGCCTCTTTAAGTCGCTTCTTCAAATTGTTGATGATTACCTTCTTACTTGCTTCTGCTTGACCATTGGCTTGAGGGTAACGTGGCGTAGACATCACCAACTGAATGTTATATTGCTGGCAAAATGATCTTGTTTTGTCGCTGATGAATTGGGACCCGTTGTCATATACTATGGTGGATGGTACACCGAATCTACTCAGGATATTTCTCTTTATGAAGGAGATAACCTGAGTGTCTTTTACTTCTTTGAAGGCTTCGGCTTCGATCCATTTAGAGAAGTAGTCAGTCATGGCTAAGATGTAAACACGTTGTCCTGAGGCTGGAGGGAGTTTCCATACAATATCCATTCCCCACTTCATGAATAGCCAAGGGGAAGTTATAGGATGTAATAACTCTGGGGGCTGATGTGGTATAGGTCCGTGACGTTGGCATGCGTCACACTTCCGAGCAAACTACACTGCGTCTTTGTTCATGGTGGGCCAATAATAGCTCATCCTACTTGCCTTCTTCGCCAAGTTACAACCCCCTGTATGATTTCCGCATTCTCCATCGTGTATATCCTGCAACACCTTCTGTACTTCTTCCTCCCTAACGCATCGTGCGTACAACCTTGACGACATCCACTTGAACAAGACGTTATCTTTAATGGCGAAAGTGGAAGCTCTTACCTTAAGTCGTCGAGCTTCCTCTTTGTCATCCAGTAGGATCCCATCTCGTAACCATCTTAGATAAGGGGTTACCCATGAGGTAGTCACATCATAATCCCGTACCTCTAACATATCTGCTTCTTTTATTATGGAGGGTGCATCTAGATATACGAAAGGTATCTTGTCGTATTTTCTTGGGTCGATTGCGGATCCAAGATTTGCTAAGGCATTTGCCTGTGTGTTAGCGTCTCGAGGTACTTGCTTTATCTCAAAGTGCTTGAAGTTTTTGATAATTTCTTGGACTTTTTCCAGGTCCGCCTTCATCTTTGAATCCCTGGCAACATATGAACCTGTGACTTGATTGACAATAAGCAATGAATCACATATTACCTCAGTTTCTTGCACATTCAAGTCTTTGGCAATAAGCAACCCTGCTATGAGTGCCTCGTATTCTACTTCGTTGTTAGTGGCTTTGAATGTACATCGAATAGCCTGGGCTATCCCATCCCCTAGTGGCGACTTCAGGACTACCCCCAGTCTTACACCTACTTGATGCGACGCTCCATCGGTGTGCATCATCCACTTGCCATTGCCTAGTGATCTTGCTACCTGTAACATTTCTTGATTTTCTTCTTCTGGCATGGTAGGAGTGAAGTCAGCCACAAAATCCGCCAAGGCTTGAGATTTCATCGCTGTTCGTGGCTCATAATTGATGTCGTATCCGTTGAGGTGAATTAACCACCTCATCAGTCGACCTGATAACTCTGGTTTTGACATGATACTCTTCATTGGAAAGTTAGTCCTCACAGTAATAAAATGACTTTCATAATAGGGACGTAATTTTATAGAAGCCATTACCAGAGATAGTACGAGTTTCTCAACGGGTGAGAACCTGGTTTCCGCATCAAGTAAAGTTTTACTCACATAATAGATGGGTAATTGGTTCCCGTCTTCTTCTCGAATCAAGACGGCACTTATGGCCGCTTCTGTGACTGCCAAGTATACGTACAACACCTCCCCTGGCATGGGTTTGGAAAGTATCTGAGGGTGGGATAAATAGCCCTTTAATTCTTTGAAGGCTTCTTCATGTGCTTCTGTCCACTCGAATTACTTGTTTTTCTTCAAGATGTCGTAGAACAATTTGTTCCTGTCTGAGGATCGGGATATGAACCGGTTGAGTGCTGCTACTCGTCCTGTCAACTTCTGAACGTCTTTGACACATCTTGGTGATTGCAGCTCCATTATTGCCTTGATCTTTCAATCCCTCTCTGCGTTACTATGTATCCGAGGAATTTACCTGATGTAACCCCAAAGGAACATTTGGTTGGGTTCAACTTCATTTTGTAGCTTCAAAGAATCTGAAACGCGTCTTCCAAGTGCTGGATGTGATCTTTCGCCTTCAAAGACTTGACTAACATGTCGTCAATGTATACCTCCATTGTATTCCCCAGTTTTTCCTGAAACATCTTATTAACCAATCTCTGATAAGTAGCACATGCGTTTTTCAATCCGAAAGGCATAACTTTGTAACAATAAGTTCCTTGATTAGTTACGAATGCAGTTTTTTCTTGGTCGTCAGGATGCATCATTATCTAATGGTATCCACTAAACGCGTCCATGAAAGTTAAAAGCTCATGTCCCGCCGTCGCATCCACCATCGCGTCAATATGAGGCAAGGGGAATGAATCTTTAGGACTTGCTTTATTTAAATCAGTAAAATCTACGCAAACACGCCATTTACCGTTTTTCTTTTTCACAAAAACTACATTCGCTAACCAGTCAGGGTACTTTACTTCTCTAATTTTACCAGACTCAAGTAAGGATTTTACCTCGTCGTTGATTACCTGATTCCGTTCGGGCGCGAACTTACGTCTTATCTGCTTAACTGGTGGAATCTTCTGATTGCCATTGAGAGCGTGTGTAATCACGTTAGGGTCAATTCCCACCATATCTTCATTTGACCAAGCGAAACAATCACTGTAGGACTGTAAGAACTCCACCAATTGCTTTCGTAAAGTGGGCTCCAAATCTGCCCATATTCTGATTTTGCTTGATGGATCGAGTGGATCAAGGGCCACTTCTTCGAGTTCCGGTGTTTCCGGCTTCACGTAGTAAGTGGGGGTCTTACAGTCCTTTAATTTCTATTCTGACGACTTCTGTTCTGTTTCGATATGCAGGTTCTTTGAGGTCATCGCTCTCATGGTTACGGAGTAGCACTCCCTTGCTATCTTTTGTTCCCCCTTGATTTCTTGTATTCCCCATGGCGAAGGGAATTTTACACATTGATGATAGATCGAGGGAATGGCCTTCATCCCATGGATCCAAGGCCTGCCCAAGATAACATTGAAAGGTGATGGGCAATCAAGTACTTGAAATTTTACCTGGTAGTTTACCCCTCCTGCGATGGTTGGTAACGATATTTCCTCTAACGTGTTACGAGATTCGCCACTGAAGCCTACCAAAGTCGTAGACCTCTTAATGATGTCATCCAAACCGAGGCCTAAACTGTACAAAGCATCAAACATAAGCAAGTTAGTGGAACTTCCACTATCAACTAATATTCTTTTAACGAGGAAATTTGCTATTGTTAAGGAAATTATTAAAGAATCATGGTGAACTTCCTCTTCTTCGATATCATCGAAGGTAATGGGCATCACGTCGTGACTCTTTCGAGCAGAGATTGTGGGCTTTTCTCTCCGGGTATTCCTTGCGATTCTCTTGGCTGCAGAATAGGTTACGCCACAGATTTCAGACCCCCCCAGTGATGACGTTGATTACTCCTGTATGCTTTGGGGGTGGTGGTGGAATGGCCTTCCCTTTGTTGCGTTCTAGTTGCTCCCTTTCTCTTTCTGATATTAAATCCTTGAGGTATCCCCTGCGTAGTTGCTCGCTTACCTCTTTCCTCAACGCGATGCATTCGTCCGTTCGGTGGCCGTGATCGAAGTGGAAATCACACCATCTGGATTTATCTTTTTGGTGTGAAGGTGTGTTACTCTTTCTTGGCCACTTGACAGTATCTCCCATGCCATTAAGGGTTCGGACCACTTCTGTCGCATCTACGCAAAAGTTGTAATGAGACAGTTTGGGAGGCAACCTTGGGTCTTCACATCGCTCGTTTTGCCTAGCAAATGCTGCGTTCACAGTTGTCTTGGCAGGAGATGAGTTGGGATATGGAACGTATCTGGTTTCTCGCCTCCCTTTCCTACGCTCTGGTCCGTGAGGACTAGCAACTTTGATGGTGAAGAGGTCATCCTCTTCCAATCGCACGTGCGCTAATGCTTTTACCTGTACCTCATCGAAGTTCGAGCAAGGATATTTAGTTAATTCACAATATAGATCAGGATTACCAGCTGAAATGCCTCTCCGAAATGCTTCCACAGTTGTAGCAGCATCGCATCCTTCTATGGTAACCAATTCTTCATTGTACCTGTTAAGGAAAGCTTTCAAGAACTCGCCGGTCTTTTGGACCATGCGATATAAGTCGCTTGAACATATTTTAGTGTGTCGACTGCATGCGAATCTTATCCTGAACTTGTCGATCAACTCAACAAAAGATGAAATGCTCCCAAGAGGTAAATGAGAATGCCAATTAAGCGCGGGCCCAGATAACGTGTTTCCGAACCAACGGCACATAACAATCTCCTTCATGTCGAAGGGAACTGTGTTAATATTCATAGCTTGTTTAAATGCAGCTACGTGTTGGTCCGGATCCGTAACCCCTTCGTACTTAGGTACATCGGGGACATGATATTTGCGAGAGATGTCTACCCTTGCGATAGCGGGTACGTAGGGAGAATCTGTATAACCATCCCTCCTTTCCACTGCTATCGGTTGGGGTGCTCCTGGGACCTGAGTGATTCGGTCCTCCAAAGCCTTGAGGCGTTCTCGTAATTGGGCAACCTCAACATCCTCTCTAACGGCCCTCAAAGAATTACCATTTACCTGATAGCCAGTTACTGGCCTAGTACCGTCAGGTGTTACAAGATTTGGGTCGTCCATGTCCAATCGTCGAGCGACGCCATCCGCTACATTTGTCACGCATTGACGGTTTGGTGCTGATTGTACACGAGATCGAAGCAAATTACGTTCATTAGTTAAAGTTTCAATTTGGCTCTCGTATACCTCGGTGAACTTGGCATGAGCTTCCTTTTGATTTTCCAAATCTTTTTGAAGAGCGATCATGGATGCACGGAGTTCAGTGATAATGTCGGAGTCGACCGCTCGTCCTCGTTCTGCTGCCGTGGAAGTGGTAGGATTGCCATTCACATGTCCAGAATCTTGCTCGACTCCGTCTACGTTTCCAGTTTGCTGGTTATCTCCACCTTGGTTGATTTCATTGTTCTCGGGATCTTCCACATGACTGTAGGTAGCATGAATGCCTTCCATCTTGTGTAGGTAGAGCTTATAGTTCTTGGAGACGCGACTTCCTTTTGGCTAGGGCCCCACGGTGGGCGCTAATTGTTTTGGGCAGATTTACTACGCGAACGTGTTACCTGCTATAATGAGGGAAACCTAACCAAAAAGTATTCGTAACGCGTTATATCTAGTAAACAAGATGAAGATTTAGAATGAAAGAAGTAAAAAGAAAATGAAAATAGATAACGTGACTATTTTGTGATTGATCTGGTGCAAAGTTCCTCCAAAGTTACAAGTAAGCAATCAGATGGAGCTTGTGAACAGAAAAAGAATGATTCAGTTTGTGAGCTTTTTCTTGAATTACAAATAGCAATTGAGCTTATCGATGTTCCCCTCTTCCTTTCCCTTCTTCGGTTTTTATATCCTCCTTTCTTTCGACCGTTGACGTGGTTATGGAGCGTTGAGAGATCCCGAAGATTTCGCCACCCACCTTAATGCCTTAGCCGTTATCGAAATCTTCCCCTTTATACCGTTGCCATGGCGCATCTTTGCACGACTTGATTAGTGGGCCTTGCTAAATCGTGCTTATCGGGTTTTCGGCTTTGGGCTAATTTCTAGGAGGCCCAACATGCCATAACTAAAGAAGCGGCCATATTACCCTAGAAGAACATATACTTGTTTGGGTTGACTCTTTGACCTGAAGCAATACAAAACTCATCAAGGCGATTCTTAATAATAGAAATTTGCTCAATGGAAGCTTCCGTGAAGAGCGCAATGTCGTCAGCAAAAATAACATGGGAAACATCTGGATCACTTCTAGAAATCTGATAGGGTTCCAAGCATTCAAGCTCACCAAAAGATTAATCATGTGGATAAGGCGCTCCACACAAAGGACAAAGAGAAAGGGTGAGATCGGGTCGCCTTTTCTCACACCCCGAGAAGGAAAAAATGTTCGTGACTTCCCCATTCAAAAGGAGGCGGAACGAAGTAGAGGAAATACATTTATGTATCCAATCAGCCCAAGATGACATCAAGGAGAGTATCTATAGTAAAGTCCCATCTAAAGGCAATCATAATCCTTCTCAAGGTTCAACCTCACTAATATCTAATCCTTTCTACCTTTTTTTCGCTTCATAGTATGCATCGCTTCTTGAATAAGAACAATATTTTCAATAATTAGACGACGCAAGAGAAAGCTGCCTTGATATACAAACCAATAAGGAGCAGTAAAATCCTTTGCATTCTATTCACCAAGACCTTAGAAATGATCTTGTAAAGCACAATACAAAGGCCGATGGGACAGAATCGATTGATTCTACTAGGATCATCCATTATAGTAATGAGAGCAATTAAAGTCTCATTGAGACCAACAAGCAAGATCGACCTAGAGAAAAACGGCAAAACCGAATCAACAACCGACTTGTCAACCGTTTCCTAACATTTTTGATAAAAAAAAATAGGTTGAAAGTCATCAATACCTGGAGACTTTAGCTAACCCATCTTTTTAGCAGCCACAAATATCTCATCCTCAGTCACAAATTTATCCAAATCATGCTAATTATTTTGCTGAATAATAGAAACACATCCACGCAAGAGAATAGAAGGTTGCGGCATATTATTGTACAAATCTTTAAAAAAAATTACAACATGGTCTTCCAAATCATGTTTCTCCATTTATACATGTTCTGTTATCATCTTGAAGCATATCCATTCGATTTCATTTCCTACGAACAATTGTCGACATATGGAAAACTTCATGTTTTGATCATCCGCTTTCAACCTTTGGATCCTCGAATTTTGCATCCAAAGAAGTTCTCCCCTTTCCATTATGACGGCTAACTTAGTTTGTAACACCTTCTCCCTCTCCAATAAATGGTTAGAAGGATTAGAGCAAGGATTAGAGCAAGTCAGCTTTTGGAGCCATTAATTTGAGAAATAAGCCTCCTCTTCTTAGCTTTAATGTTGCCAAAGACACATTTATTCCACACCAAAAGCTCAATTCGAAGATCACCAAGAGCCGAAAACATATCTGCATTAGTATTCCAAGAATCATGAACGAACTTCATAAAGTCAAGATGAGTCAACCAAGCGACCTCGAAATGAAACAACCTACAATTTCTATCAAAGGTCGTCTTTGGTTTAAAAGCGAGCAACAAAGGTGTATGGTCCAAAGACAACTTAGGGAGAAGAGTCACTCTCGTATTAAGCCATAAGAGGCCAGGGCCGTCCAATGGTTTTCGGGGGTCCTGTGCAAAAAATTAATTAATATCTAAAGTCGATTAAATGTAAATTTAGTTACTAATTTTCGGCTATTAAAGTTTTATTATTAGTAAACTTGTTGAACCATAACTATACTGTTAATTTATGATTGTTGATTAAAATAATTTAATTTTATTGATAATGACTATGATTGTGGGAAAAAGTTAAATATAATTAGTAAAAAGGAAATTAAAAATTGAAATAAAAATAGTAAAAATAAGAGGCATAAAATATTAATATTACACTATTAAGTAAATAATTAGACAATAATTTCAACAATCAACTAATAAATAATATTCTAACTAGCAAATATATATTTATTATTGTTTGATAAATCAAAAATGGAAAAATTTACAACAAAAAATACCATTTATTGATAAGCTAAAAAGGTTAAAATAAATTAAACCCCTCGTCCACTAGTTAATAGAGTAGAAAATGTAATATTAAAATGAGGGCATGTAAGAATTGCAAGCAGGGAAAAATAAATGAAAAATGAAATTTTAAAATTTGGGAAAGGGGGGAAGCACGAATTTGAAAGGGAAAAAAAGGGGGACCTACAAGTTTAAAAATTGCAGAACGGAAAAACAATAACCAAGAGATTCGAACCCAGCTCCATTGCCTTTTATCGAGCACGCTTCACCACCATCTGGACTAATTGAACAATATACTCATTCTTCCACGCTTGTGCACTATATTATGTTTTTAAAATTTTTGGGCCCCTAAAATTCCGGGCCCCTGTTCCATTGGGCTGTTTGCACATGCCCATGGACGGGCCTGTAAGAGGCCTCCCAAAATATTAGTAAGAACCTGATCAAGCCGTTTAGCCACAAAGACCATAGCAGAATTTCCAAAAGGCCAAGTATGAGGCTAGTCGACATAACCAAGATCAATGAGCCCAAGTCGGTCGACAGTCCGGATGAAAAGATTAGTGTCCTCAAAAAGACGACCCGATCCCCCAATTCTTTTTGACGAGTGCAAAATGCAATTAATGTCCCCTCCAATAAAAAACGGATCCGAAATACCATGTACTTCCGTAATCATCTATGTCTAAAAATTCCTATGATGACTCGGAGTAGGAGGAGCGTAGGCGAAAACTAAATGCATACAAGACGTACCCTCCTTAATAATAACGTGAATAAAGTGCGCTCCTAATTGAAGAATTTGCAAGTAAACCTTTTCTTTCCTTCAAAGTAACCAAACTCCACCCGAACGTCTTACAACTTTCACCTTGGTACAACTAGTAAAACCTAGTCTCTCACGTCATTCACGCGACTAATCACTCGAAACTCTGTGCTGAAAACAGTTAAAACGTCAATAGAAAAATGTCTGACCATATATCTTATGTCTCGTTGGAAACTAGGCTTACCGACAATTCTAAAATAAGCAATTCGTAATAAAACAAGAAAGAGAAAAGTAAAGAGAAAACTATTAGTAATAAAACAAGAAAGAGAAAAGTAAAGAGAAAACTAAGACATGAATGAATTGAAACAAAGGATGGGTCGAGTCGGTCGATATAAGTCTGTTCATCTAGTTTGTACGCTTTGCCGATTAGTTTACGATCTCGAAATTTGCCACCAAAAATGGGTCTCGTTAAAAAAAAACGAAGAACAAAACGGTTTCATTTTAGAAACATATACAAACCGGGTCACTCCAACCCTTGTCGTTGAGATTCACGCATTTTCTCAATTCTCTGCCCATCTTCATCAGTCTTCCCAGATCAAATCGACGTCCAACGCCCAATCCTCTTCACGGCGGTGAGTCCGGTGATCGAACCCTCGTCACTTGCGATTCCCCATTATACTCTGTTGCCAAGCCGAAGCCGAATCAGTCGAGATCCACCGTCCACGACTCCACGAGAGTGCGTCTTTGCGAGCTCAGGTAACAATTATGAATTTATGAATGCGTGGATGGATGCGGTTTAATTTGTAGCTGAACGTGTCCATTAGAAATTAGGATTCGGTTCCTGTTTAATTTGCAACTGCTTGATGATTTGGGACTGGGTAGTGTTAGTGTCGCTTCCTGGTTCTAAACTCCAATAATCTGGTTTCCTTTGATTGGTATTATAAATAATTTTAACATATTCGTCGAATTGAGGCAAACTGAAATTGCAATTCTCTTCAATTGAAATGAAATTCTGTTGTTTTGTATAATAACTGAGTTTGAATTGAACTCCATCAGAGTGGAAATTGTAATTCGGGTCCCTGGGCCTCCTCGGAACCAACACAACCTAGATCCATCACTGCTCCCATGGCCATCGACGTTGTCGAAGCTGCCTCTCCCACCTCCCCGTCGCTGTCTCACTCAAGGTCGTCTTGCTCGCAGTCTCTTTTTAGCTTTTACTTTATCTACCTGTGTAAATTTCCTTTCTTTTTACGTCGTTCACTTTGATATATCTTGGTGATGCAAATGCTCGATGAATCTTATGCAGTCAACATCGCCATTTCTACCTCGCCGTTGACAGGCTCCAATTCAAAATGGTAGGTAACTCTTTTGTTACCTAATTGAATGCCTCACTAGCCATTCATTCTTTGATATCCACTTCTTCTGAGAACAATGATATGTCGAAAATTGGATGGGACTTGTAGGAGACCCTGGTTGATTTGCTGGGAGTGGTGGGCCGTCGATCTTGCCTTCCAGTGATAGTGTGTTGCAGTTCGCGTGACGAGCTAGATGCTGTCTGCACCGCTGTCTCAAGTCTTCCGTTTATTTCTTTGGCTTCATTGGTACTTGATTTCTCTTCAATTGATTTCATTTTTCTTTTTGATGGTTTCTTAAGTTTGTTCTTTCTTCAACAAATGTTAGACCAAATTGATAATATTTGTTTCTGCAATGATATAAAATGTAGTTATTATTTCAACAAATATAAATGGCAGTATTTTTACTTGTTCTTCTACACAAGTTTCACATTTCCAGTATGCTTATGAACGTCATTCATCCAGTACAGTGATCTTTCGGAGGCTGAACGCGCAACAATATTGGAAAACTTTCGGAAGTTAACATCAGAGTGGTACCAAAATGTGGCCGTTCAATCAGAAAATGATGAAAACAACGGGAAGGATACCCATAAGTCTCACATGATAGTTGTAACTGATGCTTGCCTTCCAGTTGTTGCTCCTGGCGAGTCTCCACTCTCTGCTCGCGTTCTCATAAATTATGAGTTACCACTGAAGAAGGTTATATCTCTTTTCTATTTTAAGATTATTTTTTTTGGTAGATCTATTTTACGAATTATATGCATATGCAAAATGCAGTGTAATTGTTGTTATACCTCCCATGTTCTACATAGCTGATGTGAGTATCTGCTCATATATACAACTGAAGGTGGTTTCGTCTTGTTCTGTTATTTCATGTAAAGTTTGGAATATGTTTGAAAAATCTGAATGTAAGATGATGAGTAATAAATATGGTAGGATTCATTAACTGTTGGTTTGACTGATTGGGTGATAATGTGCCAATGCTTGTGCACAGATTTTGCAATTTTTCAGTAATCATGATTGATCCAGCTCTGGTGAGAGAATGCAGATTATTGTTAATTTTGAATGAATGAAGGGTGTAGACTCGGGGGTTGTTTGATGTGTGTTTTTATTTGCTATATACACATGATAATATATAAGAACTGAACAGCATCATATGTGGAGCTACGTCCTCCCTTGTTTGAAGTCAAATCTTATGTAAGCTATGTTTTGAGTTTGACTTTTGTTTATAAAGTTGATCAAATCCTAGGACAGTTATTTTAGATCAGAGGATGTAGTGTTTTTTTCAAATTTTGAGAATTATAAACATATGCAAAATGCTGAATGTGATTGTTGTTTTTGATGTTTGACTAATCTGAATGCTAGATGATAGGTGATAAATGTGGTAGGATTCATTGACTGTTGGTTTGATTGATCGGGTGATAACGTGGCAATGCTTTTAGCCATTTTTTCAGTGATCATGATTGATCTAGCTGTGGCGAGAGAATAAAGAATGTTAATGTTGAATCAATTAAGTTCATAAACTCGGGGGTCATTTGATATGTGTTGTTATATACACGTGATAATATACTAAGAACTGAACAATATCATATGCAAGCTACTACTGTCAAGTATTGTACTGACTTTGCTTTCATGCTTAGATCTGCATTTTTACCATGTTTCCATTCATGATGCTTTACTTGCAGGAAACATATGCAAGGAGGACAGGAACTTGTTTAGCTGCAGGTGCTTTTTTATGTGTAATCATTATACCAATTCTTTACTAAAAACAAAATTTAAGATTGTCATCGTTGTAGCATTGTAACTTGTTTATCTCGAATGAATTTCTTATAGATGGTATAGTGATTAATATGGTGGTTGGAGGTGAAGTAGTTGCCCTCAAAAACCTTGAAGAAACAACTAATCTCGTCATTGCTGAGATGCCTATTCAGGTAATTATGTGCTTGTTTATTACTGTATTTCCATATTCAGGTAGTCTTGTCATTGCTAACGGAGGAATGATAATGGTTCAGGTTTCTGAGATACTGTGAAGATGTTATTCTTCCTGCGGGATGAAAGCTTCTTGAGTCATGAGCTACGGATACTTATCTATGGTGTAGTCTTAGTTTTATTTCATCGGTAATATTCAATGGAAGCTACTGCTATGGTATTCGCATGATTTATAAATATGTTATGCAGTATCAGGACTTATTTTGTAATTTTTTTTTATAAGGTAAGAATTCGGATACCAAATAAACTTGGTAATCCGAAAAGTCGTTAGAAAACGGCAGCCGTGAACGGCTAACAAAATCAAAGCATGCAGGAAAAGCAATAAACATTTTTACAAAAATGTTTATTTTGTAAATTGTTTTTGGATTGCCTTAGTTATAATTGTCTTATTTTTTCAAAAATAAACATTTTTACTTACATTTATTGAAATTCAACCCACCGATTTCTCTCTCCTCTTCAAATACTCTCTAAATTTTCTTTTTTTTTGGGGTGGACGAGAAGCCGCAATCTCCGTTCTCTTGAGAGGAATTTTATTAAACGAAAAAAAAGCGGGCTAAGTAGTAATCATATGGGAGATAGCCCTACCCCTAACCTCATTAAGCAAAAATGAATTAACGTCCTCAGGAGAGTCAAGCAATAGATGAAAGCATGAACTAAAAGAAAAAGTAAAGGATGTAAAGTAATCTGCTATGCAATTTGCTTCTCTCCCTAAAGATATGACGAAACTAAGCATCCCAAACCCTAAGAATTAAGCCTTGGTACTAATGCACCAAGCTAGCCAAAAGATGACTATACTCCATAGGTCGACCTAAAAGTTGAATCACCAACTGAGAATCAACTTCGAAGCTAGGTAGCTAACTCTCTTGTACTCCTTGCTCTAGGTAAGTTGCAATCCTTGAGCAACACCCCAAAGTTCAACCATTCAGACTGTACAAATATCAATATTATGAACAAAACCTACTTGTCGCTTACCATCCTCATCTCTAATAACCTCCGCAACAGCTACAAGTCCACCATCTCTAACTGAACAATCGATGGTCAAATTGACCCACCCTTGTCGGGGGCACGTCCAAGAAATATAAGTCACCTCCACCACTCGTGCATGTGATGAAGTCTTTAAAGCCGCTACAACTTCACCATAATCCTTAGCTAGCTTGCAAAGAAAGGACTTGTCCTGGTGATGTGAGCCCCACCAGGACGGCTAGCCAAGACGAGGAGGACTTGTCCGTGCGCTCCGATGGACCAATCACACGAGCTAGGACTCGGGCCATAACCCGAGCCACTGCGTCCATCATCGCGCGCGCCATCGCAAGCCACGGCGCAACCACCGGCGCGCCCAGCTCCACATGCCTCGTCACCATAGGCGCGCCGAGTCTCCAGCCCGACGCCTCGCACCGCAGCGCCGAGCCACATGCCACGCCGGGCCACCCCGGCGTGGGAACTTGAGGTTCCTGCGCGCCTCGGCCTCGACACTCGAGGTCCGAGCGCGCGCCAGCCTCGGCACGCCGATGCCGTGCCGCGCGCTTGCCAGCGTCGCGACACGCCCTTGGCGCGCCACAGCCTTATCACGGCCTTGTCGCGACACTCGCGACTAGGCCACCGTGACCTATTTTAGTTTCTTGCTATTTTTAGAACTATTTCCATTCCGAAACATTGCTACTTATGTCTTTACTATTTTTATGCATTTTGGGCTTGGGCCAAGTGGTTGGGCCGCATGCTTGCCTCCCCCTTCACTCGTCCACGCCGCTAGGGTCTTTCTAGGGTTAGGCGCGCCTCCTTCTCCTATATAAGGAGCACGCCTCTCATTGTTTTGCTCACGCTTTGATTAACATACCGAATTGCTGTCGAGATTACTCCAGAAGTATTTACTAAGGCGTCAACCAATTTCTCTTCTCATCTCATATTCATCAGTTCTCCCTCAAAAGAGAGCACCTTCTCATCCTTTCAATTCTCTTCTCATCAAAGTCTAGTCGATTCGACTCTAAAACCTATCCAACCGTGCGTGAGACGACCATTTACGAGTCCATCTTCGATCCTCTCGTGAATCTCCCAACGGGGTTCACATCAACTGGCATCAGAGCCTCGGATTGCGTAAGTCTTTCTCTCGCTTTTACTCGTTTTTTGCACGATTTTTTTTTTCTCCACCATTTTCATTAGCTTCCGCCATATCTACCATCATTCACTTAGATCCATCGTTTTTTTTGCTTCACAAAAAAAATCAGAAAAATTCAACAAAAAAAATCGCCAAAACCCCACCGACTTGCACATTGCATTGGTTCATTGAATCGAGTTTTCGAATTTTGCTTGCATCTTACTTGCTTTGTTCGATTGATTTGATTGTGTGTGTCGTGTGCATAGGTTGTTTGGTGCGAGATTTGGTCAGATTTGGCCTTATCTCAAATCTCCTTAGTTGTTACAAGAATCTTGGGAAATATATCCCATATCTTTGTTAGTTACCGAAATTAAAAAAAAAAAAAAAAAATTTGGCTAAGGAAAGCCAAAATAAGGCAATCTTATCCTTTCATAAATTTAAAAAAAAAAAGATTTTGTGGGGACACACAAGCCAAAATAAGGCAAGTGTTCCCATAAGGCAATCGGCTCTCTCTCTCTCTCCTATCCCACAAAATATTCTCTTCATTGATTTGCAACTAATTGATTGATTGCATATCTTTGTGATTGATTGCATATCTTGTTTGTTTCTATCATACAATCTCGCCTTCCCCTTTAAGGCCGAGATCCCAAATCTTATTCTTTCCTCTCTCGTGCCAAGGCTTACCCAAAGCCGACGCCACATCACTTCTCTTCTTACTTGCTTGTTTGTGCTTGCTTGTTCTTACTCTCTTTGTTCCATACTTGTGCACGTCGAGATCCTAGCCTCCCTAACCTTCGAGTACTTTTCGTGCAAACTAAGAGTACTTGCGTGGTGAGTCTTACAATATCTCGGCGCTTATACTTGCTTGTTGTTGAGAATTTTTTAACCCCTTTTCTTTCATGTCTATGGTTGAGATTGGAGACGGAAGTATGGAAGGGGATGAACATTCAAACCAACAAGGAATTCAGCCACCGAACCCACTGCCGGCGCCAAGTAGCCTTCTCGGCGCGCCGAACGCAGCGGCGCAAGGGCTCGCCCCCGCAGCGAGTCTCGCGGCGCTTGAGGCGCGCTTTGCCAACCTCGAAGGATTAATGACGAGGTTCCTCAACCAGCAGTCGGCGCCACCAGCCGTAACCATTCACACGCAGCACGCGCATCCGAGCGTAACGCCACACGGCGTCTCGGTTCCGCGGGCTTCGGCGCAAGAAAAAGGCAAAGGGACTTTGGTGGACTCGACTAACCCGAATGGGATCCAACGCTTGGAATCCATGAAGGACAGCCGACCCACAAATCAGGCTCAACAGGTGGACGACGTTGTTGACGTTCATTCCGATGAGGAGTACGACTCCGAGGAGTGGCGGCGTCAACAATCGAAAAAGAAGAAAAAGGCGGTCCATACGACGCCTAAGAAAAACAAATCCAAAGGCCGAGATGACTTCGATGTCGATGACTATCGAGGCTATCAAAGCCCCACAACTCCATATTCGGAAACCGAGGACTCTATGACGGAGTACGAGGAAGCTTCCGAGGAGGATTTTGACCACCCTCCGGTCCATGATTCGGAGGAGTGGATAGATCGGGATCGGGATTGGATTCCGAGACCCAAGTTGCCCGTGAACCGCGCGGAATATGATCGGCTCGAGGGCCGTGACAACCGCGAACGGCCTCGGCGCAACGGGGATCGGCGTCGCCAAGACCGACACCGAGAGCACCAGCGGCGCCCTCGGCGCGATGAGGACGAGGACCCCAGCGACGGAAGCGACGTCTCCAGCCGAGGCCCTCGCCGCCGACGCACACCTCCTCCGCGTGCCAACCGGCGCGCCGCAAACGATCGTCCGGCGCATGTATCACGCCGCGACGTCAAGGTAAAATTTGAAGAATTTTTTGGTAATTACAACCCTGATGAATTTATTTCTTGGTTACAGGGTACCGAGCACGTGCTCAAACATTGCCATTATGAGGAGCACGAGAAGGTCGAGGTGGTGACACTTCATTTTAGAGGTGCCGCTCGGATGTGGTGGAACCGATTCGAATCGGATCGGGCCCGAAAGGGTAAAGCCCCCATAACCGAATGGCATCAACTAGTGTTTATTATGAAGAGGAAGTTCATCCCGCCCGACTACAAGGAGAAAGTGAGGATCTTGATCCAAGACGCTCGACAAGGTTCTCGGACGCCCGAGGAGTTTTTTGCATACCTCGAAGACTTGTTCTACAAGGCTGGCATTAGCGCTTCCCCGGGAGCATTGAGGTCTCGTTTTGTGGCGGGGCTTCACCAATGGATCTGAGATCGGTTGGTTGTCTTGCCAATCAAAGATTTGGGACGTTTGATACACACGGCCATGGAGCTTCACACGCAATTCAAGAGGCCGAAGACGTCCACTTTTACAAGGTATAATTCTTCCCCTAGTCCATCCGCTTTAGGTACTAACCGGTTTGTTCCTCCTTCCATGTCTAAATCCAAGGTAGGTACCCCAACGACGGACACCAAGGGCGCTTCGGTTGGCCACACCCGTGACAAGGCAGCCCCTCCCCCACAAAGGACTCGAGACATCGAGTGCTATTTATGTGGTGGCCGAGGGCACTTGAAACGCGATTGCCCTAACTCGAAGCGAGTGCTTTTTTCGGCTCAATCCGCAGCGTATGAGAGTGTGGATGAACTTGAGTCCGAAGAGGAGGACGCCGCGCCAATCGAAGACGGTGCATATTGTACGCCATCGGACATCGACGCCGGCGTCGACAAGTTCTTGCTAGTGACGCGCCAAGCGCTTAGCATGAGGGAATCCGTGCCCACCGATCAACGGGAAAACATTTTCCGTACTCGGTGCTTGGTACAAAACAAGTCCCTTAGTGTGATCATAGATTCGGGATCGTGCGGAAATTTCTTATCAAGGAAAGTGGTCGATCATTTCAAGTTGCCACAAACGGATCATCCAAGGCCGTACAAGCTTGCATGGATCTCCAACGATGGCGACCATTGGATCCGTAAACAGGTTAATCTTTCCTTTTCTATTGGTTTATATTCCGATTCTATACTCTTTGATGTCACGGACATGGACGCCACCCATATTCTTCTTGGCCGTCCATGGCAATTTGACCGTCACGTGATTTATGATGGCCGGTTGAACACTTACATGTTCAATTACCATGGTAAACGCGTGACCATCTTACCTATGTCTCCGAGTGAAGCATTGCAGGATGAGGCCGAAAGGCAACAAGCAAACGCTCAGGACAAGTCCCCGGCCGCGCCTACGCCAAATTCAAGTTCGAACGGCGCTTCTGGCCACGGACACAATTCTGTCGGCGCTCCTGGTTCCAACACCCAACATTCTGAATTTCAAGAGGATTTGAACCAAAAACGCCGAGCCAAACCTAAGACTAAGCCAAGGACGCCGAGCTCGTCCTCGGCTGCGCATCGCAGCGCGCCAGCGCCATTGTCCAGCGGCGCTGGCTCGATCCAGCGCCCTTCCAGCGGCGCGCCCGGTGCCGAAACTCATCCCTGGCCAAGCACTGGTGGCCAGCAGATTAGTGCCCCTGGAGCACCTCGGGTGCGCGAGGACGCCGAGCCACCTCTTCTCGGTTCGGTGCAAGACCGGCTTTTCCTATGCCGTCGGCGCGATGTGGTCAAACACATCGAGGGGAGTACTACTTGTTTTCTTTTGTGTCCATTGCTTAATATTTCCATTAATTCGACACATGTATTACCTCCTCCTATTTCTGACTTGCTGCAGGAGTATTCTGATATTATGTCTGCCGAGCTCCCCGACGGGTTGCCACCTATTCGGGGGATCGAGCATCGCATCGATCTCATTCCCGGCGCTTCATTGCCAAACCGGGCTGCGTATAGGGCGTCACCTAAGGAGACTCAAGAGCTTCAACGCCAAGTCCAATCTCTTTTGGACAAAGGCTATGTTCGAGAGTCACTTAGCCCGTGTGCGGTTCCGGTTATCTTGGTGCCGAAGAAGGATGGTTCTTGGAGGATGTGCGTGGATTGCCGAGCCATCAACCAGATTACCATCAAGTACCGTCACCCGATTCCCCGCTTGGACGACATGTTAGACGAGTTGCATGGAGCCGTGCTGTTTTCGAAGATTGATTTGAGGAGCGGCTACCATCAAATTCGGATGCAAGAAGGGGACGAGTGGAAGACGGCTTTCAAGACCAAACATGGTCTCTACGAGTGGTTGGTGATGCCCTTCGGCCTCACTAACGCTCCTTCTACTTTCATGCGTCTTATGAACTTTGTTTTACGTAAATTTTTGGGACTTTTCGTCGTCGTGTATTTTGACGACATTTTAGTTTATAGTAGAACTTTAGACGATCACGCGGGGCACCTTAGGCAGGTGTTAGATTGCCTCCGCGAACACTCTTTATATGTAAATCTGGACAAATGTGTGTTTTGCTCGGATACGACGAATTTTCTTGGCTTCGTCGTATCCAAGGATGGCCTACGAGTGGATTCTGACAAAATCCGGGCCATCCGTGAGTGGCCAACCCCAACGACCCCGACTATGGTTCGTTCTTTTTTTGGGCTAGCTGGATTCTATAGGCGATTCGTCAAGGACTTTAGTTCTATCGCCGGGCCACTACATTCTTTGACCAAGAAGGCAGCCACAATAAAGTGGATGCCGCATCATGAGGCCACCTTCGAGGCCTTGAAAGATGCTTTATGCCGAGCCCCGGTCCTGCAATTGCCGGACTTTACTAAGCGTTTCGAGATCGAGTGCGACGCTTCCGATTATGGTATTGGCGGCGTACTCCTTCAAGAACAACGGCCTATCGCTTACTATAGCGAAAAGCTAGCTGGGGCTACACTGAATTATCCGACCTATGATAAAGAGCTCTACGCTCTTATTCGGGTCCTCAAGACGTGGCAACATTATCTCTGGCCAAGCGAGTTCGTAATTCATACGGATCACGCGGCCTTGGCTTATCTTAAGAGTCAAACGACTCTAAATAGGCGCCACGCACGTTGGGTTGAGTTTATGGAGACGTTCCCTTACGTCATTGCTCACAAAAAAGGAAAAGAGAACGTCGTCGCCGACGCTCTCTCTCGCAGGTACATTTTACTCACCCAATTACATACAAAAATGCTTGGTTTTGCTATGATCAAGGAGTTGTACGCCTCAGATCCGTACTTCTCCTCAATCATAAAGGAACTTGAGCATTCGCGGATCCATGAGTCCTTCTTCTTGGACAACGGTTATCTTTACCGAGCAGGGAAGCTTTGCATTCCGGCATCTTCGGTGAGACATCTATTGCTCCAAGAGGCTCATGATGGCCGAGGCCACTTTGGCATAGCCAAAACGTTGGCAGCACTGCGTGAGCATTTCTTTTGGCCTCATATGGCTCGAGATGTTAACAAGTATTGTCAAAGTTGTGTGCCGTGTCATACTGCCAAGTCTCGGTCCCAACCGCATGGACTTTACACGCCACTTCCAATTCCGGACGCCCCGTGGGAAGATCTTTCCATGGATTTTATTACGGGACTTCCGACGACGAGGCGTGGAAAGGACTCTATTTTCGTAGTCGTGGACCGGTTTTCCAAAATGGCCCACTTTATTGCTTGTAAGGGGACAAACAACGCGGTAGAAATCGCTAATTTGTTCTTTGAACATGTGGTAAAGCTACATGGTATTCCTACAACTATTGTTAGTGATAGGGATACCAAGTTCTGCAGCCATTTTTGGAGAACGCTTTGGGGGAAGTTAGGGACACGACTCCTGTTTTCAACTGCTTATCACCCCCAGACCGATGGTCAGACTGAGGTGACCAATCGGACCTTGGGCACTCTTCTTCGGACGATGCTCAAGGCAAACCCACGTCGGTGGGAGGACTTACTTTGCCATGTTGAGTTTGCATATAACAGGTCCTTTCACTCTGCGACGAAGATGACCCCTTTCGAGGTGGTCTACGGGCGTAACCCTCACACGCCTATGGATTTGGTGCCTTTGCCCTACAAGCCCGAGGAGCAAGTCGATGCGGCCAACCGCGCCGACCACATCCGACGATTGCATGAGCGCACCAAGGCGCAGCTGCTGCGACGCGCCGACCAATACGCGGCCCAACGCAACAAGGGGCGCCGCGCGTTGATCTTCGAGCCCGGAGATATGGTCTGGCTCCATCTGAAGAAGGATCGTTTTCCCCGCTGCTCGGAAGACGAAGCTCCACCCACGAGGGGACGGTCCCTTCAAGGTTCTCCGGCGCATCAACAACAACGCTTACATCCTCGACCTCCCGGGTAAATACAACGTTTCCGCCTCCTTCAATGTCTCGGATCTATCTCCATATGTCGATTCCGAGTATCATGACGAGGAAACGGGGACGTTTCCCACCCAAGGGGGGGAGGGTGATGTGAGCCCCACCAGGACGGCTAGCCAAGACGAGGAGGACTTGTCCGTGCGCTCCGATGGACCAATCACACGAGCTAGGACTCGGGCCATAACCCGAGCCACTGCGTCCATCATCGCGCGCGCCATCGCAAGCCACGGCGCAACCACCGGCGCGCCCAGCTCCACATGCCTCGTCACCATAGGCGCGCCGAGTCTCCAGCCCGACGCCTCGCACCGCAGCGCCGAGCCCCATGCCACGCCGGGCCACCCCGACGTGGGAACTTGAGGTTCCTGCGCGCCTCGGCCTCGACACTCGAGGTCCGAGCGCGCGCCAGCCTCGGCACGCCGATGCCGTGCCGCGCGCTTGCCAGCGTCGCGACACGCCCTTGGCGCGCCACAGCCTTGTCACGGCCTTGTCGCGACACTCGCGACTAGGCCACCGTGACCTATTTTAGTTTCTTGCTATTTTTAGAACTATTTCCATTCCGAAACATTGCTACTTATGTCTTTACTATTTTTATGCATTTTGGGCTTGGGCCAAGTGGTTGGGCCGCATGCTTGCCTCCCCCTTCACTCGTCCACGCCGCTAGGGTCTTTCTAGGGTTAGGCGCGCCTCCTTCTCCTATATAAGGAGCACGCCTCTCATTGTTTTGCTCACGCTTTGATTAACATACCGAATTGCTGTCGAGATTACTCCAGAAGTATTTACTAAGGCGTCAACCAATTTCTCTTCTCATCTCATATTCATCAGTTCTCCCTCAAAAGAGAGCACCTTCTCATCCTTTCAATTCTCTTCTCATCAAAGTCTAGTCGATTCGACTCTAAAACCTATCCAACCGTGCGTGAGACGACCATTTACGAGTCCATCTTCGATCCTCTCGTGAATCTCCCAACGGGGTTCACATCAAAACCCCACCCCATCAATATGACCCTGATCAAACATAAAGGAATTACACCACTTCCAAATCCACCATAAAGATATAGCGAAAATTTCAACCCAAACGAGCCCATTGCCACAAACATGATTACAAGTAAGATTAACACGTAACCAGATAGCAAAAGAGGAGTCAAAGAAGACTTCCATTGAAAGAGAGGGTGAAGACCATCCCAAAAGCATATTGTAATGGAACAATCATGTAGAAGGTGGATCAATTACTCCTCGTTCGTACACCTTGAGCACAGGGCGTCAACGACAATATGTCGCATAACCCGCTCTTGAATAGTAAGGATAACTCCTTTAACAACAAGCCATAGGAAAAAACTGAGCACGTTCTGAGATATTAAGCTTCCAAATGGCCACAAAAATTAACATGTCAACATAAACATCATGTTGAGAATTAGTAACAAACTTGTAAGTCGAGGCAACAATATAGTCGCCCATGGTGGACAAACTCTAACTCAACACATCAGCTTGGTTCACATCGTCCACCAAGGCTGTTGAGGCAAGCCGAAAAGAAGATAAGTAAATGGAAGAAGTTGTTGCAGATCACTCCACTTCCAGCCCCTCGACCAATAATCAGGACGGTCTTGCAAAGGGCACCAAAATCAACAAGATTTATGGTGCACTCGGCCAAGCATTGATTTGTTAACCAGCGATCAAACCAGAACCTCGTACTCGAACCACTCCGCACATACCATCTTTTCCCTAGCACCACCACTTTATTCACCCTTGTCTTGAGGCTCCTCCACACATAGGATGGATTCGCCCTTTCGCCAAGGGAGGTTCGCCCATACTTATACCTTAGAACATCAATCCAAATCTTGGCATGCCCCATAAGGAACAACCATTCGAGCTTCCCAATTAATGCTAAGTTAAGATCTTTCATGGATCGCAAGCCTAAACCTCCACATTTCTTAGGCTTGCAAACCTACTCCCAACAAACAAGGGGAAGGCGCTGACGATCTTCCAACCCACCACACAAAAACAACCTTTTCAAGGCGTCAATTTTAGCAAACACCTCTCTCGGAATCACCATTATTTCCATAGAATAAACGAGAATCAAAGATAAACCTGTTTGGCCAAGGTAAGCATACCCACTAAGAATCGACCTTGCCACCCTTTCAACTTGGCAGTAAACTTCTCAAGAAGAGGCTCAAAGGTCATAATCTTCACCTGGTCATGAAACAACGACATTCCAAGATATTTTCCAAGATTAGAATTCAGATAAAACCCACTCTCATAGCTCAAGGCCTCTAGAAGATCAACTTTAACATTATCGGAGACAAATATGCGTGACTTGGCCGGATTAATTCTTTGACCAAAAGCCACACAAAACCTACCAAGAACCTCCATAATAATCCGAATTTGATCAAACGATGCTTCCGCAAACAAAATCTGATAGTGCGTTGTTAGCTTCCGCAAACAAAATCCGAATTTGATCAAACGTTGTTGGTTAGAACAATCTGGCCAATCAAAGTAGTGTACTAGGAGATAAATCTCACTTATCAATTGAGAGATGGAGTGCGTTGTTAGCGACGTTGAGTACGGTGACAACCTGGTGGCAGATGATGTTAGGAATGTAAATGCATTAAGGGTTAGCTTCTTTAAGTTGTTAACAAGGGCCAAAAGGGGAAAAGAGAATGTAAGAGAAGTGAGAGTCCGTTAGAGTTTCACCATAAATAAGGAAATGTTCCCTATTAGGGGATTATCGAGAAATTAGTAAGGGAAATCCAGGCTTAGGCCTTAGGCTCTTTGGAAGTTATCTTCCACTAAGCTTGGGTCAATTCGGAGTGTCTTCCAATTGGGAATTACCTTGTTTTTCTCAGTTTAATCATAGAGTTGGTATGTGTTTTGGTGTGTGCGTGCGTGCGTGCGTGCGTGCGTGCGTGCGTGCGTGCGTGCGTGCGTGCGTGCGTGCGTGCGTGCGTGTGTTAGGATAAAATCGGATATGGAACAAGATATCTCAAATGGATGGTAAAATCATCCAAGTGAGCCAAATTTCAATGGAGAAGAATCTCCAAAGAGCTCAAGGCACAAACACCCGATCCTTTCTTACTTCTCTCCCCCACTCAAAAGATAACAAACTTCTTATTTATAGACTATCCTCATTGCCTCTCTTTATCCAGCTCAATAGATCATTCTTTCTAAATGACTCCACCTCAAAAGACCATTTTATCCCCTCTAACATATTCCCTTGTTAACTAAGGTTTAAGCATGAACATTTCCTAACAATACCGCCCACTTCAAACAAACTTTGTCTTCAAGGCTGGATTATAAACAAAGATCTAGGGATTCAATTTTGCAGATGCTAAGTGTAGGATTAGATTTTTGGTGATTTCAGGCTGGTAAAACTTTGAAATTACTTGCAGTTGCAATTCATTGTGAGACATGTAATCTTCCTCTTTAACTCCAACATAAGACCAAACATTGCTTTTTTTGCAACTCTTCATATTTGTTGGAGTCCAGCGCATTCTTCCTTCCTTTTTAATGGTCAACTCTAGAGGAGGATGATGATGATGACAAAAGAATTCGAGTTTTTTTTATCCTCCTCATGGTTTTCTCATGCTAGCAACAGATTGGTGTAGTCACTCGCTCTTGAGCATCTATCTCAGTTCCCAGATTATAAATCTAAGCATATGCTGCTTGTGTCCCTTCACACTAATCTCCAAATCGGGCAACCCAATTGGAGGAGGCTTTGCTGGAGGTGGTAAAGTAAAGCCCTAACACTTAACTTAGCTCCCAATTGCCCTTACCGACCTCTTCAAACAATCCTTTTTCTCAAGGCTTTCCACGGAAGAAAAAATGGATGCCAAGGACAAAAATTGATGAAATCGAATATACCTTGGGTCGTCGCCAACGGTGTCCTCCTTCTCGTTGATACGGAGAGAGATGGAATCAAAAGCATCGGGAAAGAAGAAACCGTGAGGATGGAATCTAACCTTGAGAGCTTCGAAGGAAAACTAAGCGGTAGTGGAGGCGGTTTTCCTGACGGTTTCGGAGGTGGTGGCGACAGTGGCTCGAATCTTCGGCGTCGAATTTGGTAAGCGATGGATTCTGGATGAAGAACATGTCCGATGTATACTCCCCCATATTTCTCTCTAGACCCAATAATTACTAGGAGAGAATTAGGCTCGATTGTTTTAAATGAAGTGTTAGGCTGCGAGGGTTGGCCTAACATTTCAATAATCGGCCCAAACTATAAGTTGAAACCCATTCTTCCCCAAATTGAACTGATCTGGTTTGATTATCCAAACCCAAATTATTCCATGAAACTATCTTGTCTGCCATGTGGCTGTTACTTGCGAAGCTCGATGCCACTATTTTGCAGCGATCTCATCCTTCCTTTGTCTCGCCCAAGGTGATGGCCCTCCATGCTTCATTTCTAGGTGGATTCCAAATTCACTTGTTTCCCTCACCAAGAGAAAAACTAGCTCGAATTTCCGATCAACTCCTAGCACTAAAATCCAAACAGCACCAGTCGATTTCACTTCACAACATGTCACCATCATCATATTCTCAAAAGCCTTTTTTGTTCCTCTCGATGCAACCGCCGACTAACAGTGGAGTGTCTCTTCACCGTCGGAGCAACACTGTTGCGTTTCACCACTTTCTCATCCAACCTCTTTCCTTCCGTCTTCACCACCATCAATTCGCGAGTGCAGTTCTCAAAGTGAAGATTGTTTATTAAGCCGATTTCCATTCCCCTTTGATCGATCTTGATCTCATATCCCTCCTTAGCAACATATTCGACCTCTGTTGTGATGACTCCCCTGGAATCTTCTCCCTCGCAGATTGAGAATTCAACCTCCTTCTCATCTCTATTATCTCCTGACGAGGTTTCCATCGAATCTCCCATGACCGTAGAAGTTTGGAATTCTTCACTAATACCGGTATCTTCCTCTTCCGTTCTTCTGAACTTAGCCAACTTCCTTCTAACACAATTTGTCAACAGTTGGATCCATATCCGGAGGTTGAAAACTACTTTCTTCTGGTATTTGAGAACTAGGTAATCGTTACCATCCTTCTTAAATTGATCTTCAGTCATCTTCAAAATCATCTCATGTACCCTCAATTCCATCTATAAACAAATTCATGTTATCTTATATTTGAGATCTCCCTCTTTCACCCATGCATTCACTTCCTTAACCAGGTTACTCCCCTTACTCTCTAATTGATAAATCCTCTCTTCCTGATTCTTCTTTGTCTTCATTGTTGATTCACTCAACAAGAGCACCAATTGATAGAGTATGAATCAAGAAACACTAATCACAAATATCACACAGATCTCACAAATGAAGCACAAACTTGTATTAGGATAAATCTAAAATTGGAACAAGATATCTCAAATAGATGGTAAAATCATCCAAGTGAGCCAAATCTCAATGGAGAAGAATCTCCAAACAGCCTAAGGCACAAACACCCAATCCTTTCTTACTTCTCTCCCTATTTACAAAAGATAGCAAACTTCCTATTCATATACTATCCTCACTGCCTCTCTTTATCCAGCTCAGCTACTAGACCATTCTTTCTATTTGACTCCACCTCAAAAGACCATTTCAGCCGCTCTAACATATTCCTTTGTTAACTAAGGTTTAAGCATTAACGTTTTCTAACAGATGATGACATGATATGTGCCATGATTGCTTCTAATAATGTGTTTGTCCCTGTATGCAATGATTATTTCTTCGAGATTACAACTTATACAATGATGTCTTCCTATGTAGGTAAGGTTTCAAACGTGTAGGAACATATTCTTTGGCATTGTTGAACTGCTTACTTTCAACAAAGGTCGGATATCATTGGTAGGCTTGGTTGATTTGCATTATAGAAATATAGGGCCAGCCCACTCGTCTCTAGAGTGGATAGCACCACGTGAGGCTGGTTTCATAGGCTCGGTTAATTTGCATTACAAAAATAAACTATATGCGTCTTGTGGAGGCAGTGCAAGAATGTGTTTGTAACAATATGTTGGTGGAGTCAGTTTTTTTTGGCGATGAGCATCTTAGACTTCCAACCCTAAAAGACTTACAATGCTACCTGTAGAAGAGTCTCGTGGATTTCATAGGATGATGGATAAGATTGTTTGTATGCATTTAGGGATGGAAAATTTTGCCCGGCTACATAGAAAGGTTAATATGCATGTGGAGGTTATGGAAATTTAACAATTATATTGAAGGTTGTTGCATCATATAACCGATGCATTTTTTGGTGCTAGGTATGTGTAATGATATTCTTGATCAATTTTTTTTAACAATTTCTAGGTGTAATGATATTAATGTTCTTGATCAATCTCCTTATTTTTATGACAATTTCTAGGATACAACTCCAAATGTAAGCTTATATAGTTAATCGACAAATATATCATATCACTTATACAATGTATCCGCCTAGCTATCTTGGGCGATATTTGTTCAATCTAGTAGGCTCGTTTGAGCTACTAAAGTAAACTATTTGATCAACGCTAAGAGGATGCCCACAAAGATGCAAAAAAGGTATTTGGAGTTTTACAAGCTCGATTTTCAATACTTTGTAACCTAGCACTTTGTTAGGATCTTATAAAATTGAAAATATAATGAGACCTTGTATAGTTTATATAACATGATTGATGAAGATTCACAAGATGAGTACACTCATCATAAATATACACAACAACAACATTCACCTAGCTAGTGCAATTCCTTTGCTGGAGAATCTGGGTGTCAAGATTGGGCATCTCTGGCTAAATGCAGTGAGGTGCTCGAAAGACCCGACGGAAAAACGAGAAACGAAAACTAAACAAACAAACGAAAACCAAACATAGCGTCGAAGCGCTGAGAAACCGACTGTTCGGGTGACTAACTGTCCTCCACTCGAATCTTCTCCCTCCAACTATCCCTGCATAACACCAGCTTTGTAGAAATTCCCAACTGGATGGTATCCTGCATTATACTATCCTTGCAATATTTCTTCGGTCGTCCCCTCCCTCTACGTACGCCCCAAGGACCAGGCTCTCACATCTATGAATTGGCTTTCCTAGACCTCGCTCGCCTCTACACATGATATATCAAACCAACACAGTCTCGACTCTCACAACTTGTTCCCTATACTGGCCACCTCCACCCTGCTTCCGATCGCCTCATTTTTTGTATTGTCCATCAACGTGTGCCCGCTCATCCACCTTATCATCACCATCATCTCCGCCGCCATCAGTCGTTGTTCATGTGCCCTCGTGGTGGGCCAGCACTCTGCCCCATCATAAATATAATATTCGTGAATTTGATAAAGAAGAAAGTGGAGGGTCTAGCTCGAATTGGACATACTCAACCAATATGTTGAATGATAGGAGCATCGTACATATTAGCAACTTCATCGCGAACAAAATGCAACTCTAGAATAGGGTTACCCATCAACAACTTAAGTCAAACTTGGTGGAAAACATCTGATAAAAATTCGTCTAATGATGATGAAAAGTAGGATATTCAAAGCTCAAATTGCACATGCACTCTTAGCATGTGCAAATTGAGCTTTGAAGAAGTGCTTATTAATTTAATGTCAATTACATCATGTAAAGGAGCAATGCCCAGATAGGGTAAACCAAGAGCAGAACAAGGCCGAGTGTGTTAGACAAGCCGTGGCTCCTGGTCAAGGAGTCTCTGAAGCTGCCGGTGGATCGAATGTGCTCCTGGAGAAGGTAACATCCGATGACGAGCAGCACCACCATCCCACTCCAACTCTCCCTCACGTGCTCCGCCAGGAATCCAGGTGCCATCACCAGCAAAAGTACCATGCCTCTTGGTATCTCACTCCAATCTGCACCAAGAGGAGTAATCCGCTGAGTTATATACTAGTCCAGTTAAGTCTCAACTTTCAGATGTGGAATGAACATTCTAACGATCATCATCATCAATAATAATTATAAAGGATGGAAATGGAATTCCCGTACCTGGGAAATGGCGGTGGAAGAAGAGCCTTAGGACTACTACGACAAAAGCAATCCACTCGCCCAACTCACCTCTACATATAATATCGCGAAAATACCAATACTAAGAGAGGTTAGCTAGGGTATTGATTCTTGAGGCACAAATTATATTAGTTAGATGATGTAAAATATATTCATATGATGGATCAACCTTATGATGTGGAAAATCCCAGAAGGAAGGCTGAGGAAAATGTAAGGGACTAGAAGTGCAGTCAGCATGTTGGTTCTCCAGTGTGTTCTATCCAGAATCAGCAGATATCTGCCACACATGTAATAACATTACCTTAATTAATGAATACTTAAGATTGATCAAACCAGCTCAATAATACCTAAAATGTGATTGAATGAGAATGCAGAATCCCTAACATACATGGCAGCAAAAGAGGAGATGGACTCCAAAAGTCCAGTGGTGAATCCCGAGTGTCGTTCAAACGTGCCCATGTGCCCGATCACCCTCGCCGTTGAGTTGATCAGCTCGTTCACATTGCCGTCGATCAAATTAGAAGCCATAGCTTCGTCTAGTTTCATTCCCAAGTACTCTGTCCCCCCTCTTCCCATTCTGAAATCTTCTTAGCGGTTGGAATGTATCGTCCTAATTGTTGTTACCTAGTTAGTTTCTTAATTGAAGAGCTACAAGAAGAACCCAATTAAGGTGAGAATGTGACAATAAAGAACCAACAGCAACGCAAATTGCTGATCTAAAATGAGATTGAATTGTGACTCGTGGCGCAACGAGCAAGGGAAACGGAATCAGTCAAAATGTTACGCACTAGAACATCGGAGGAATTTCATCGTTGATGGGCTCAGACATTGGCCCAATTGTTGAAGGCCCATTTACAGACCAATTGCCTTTGTATGTATTTTATAAATCTGGGGTTGGTGTAAAGGATAATCTTGGATTATATAATACATTGTCAATCAGTAATATCATAACGGTGAACATGTAATAATTTTGCACTTGAAATGGTCAATAGAGTAGAAATGAAGTGATTTGATTGGCATATAAGATTGTTGTAGTATGAGAGGCAGATGATTCGTCCGTGTAAAAAAGGAGTACTCAATCAATTAGAGTCATTCATCCATCCTCTTTAATGAATCTCCATTCCTACTTTCTACCAAACCATGTCAAGAAAGTAAAAAAGCAAAAACCCATTTGTGCGTTACAACTAATCATGGAGTTTGGAAGAAGAAGAAGAATAGTAATAATAATAATATTCGGAAGAATGTTGGGTTCCATGGGAGGTGTCCATGAAATCATTGCATCTATCTCTTTTTGGTCAAAATAGTTCTTTTTAAAAACAAAAACAAAAAATAACAGCATTTGTCAATACTTGCTGAGGAATTGCTGCATTTTATAGGCATGAATCATGATTATTGTTAGTACAACCTTTTTGACCCTAAAAAATTCCCCTACCTTTATCCAACCTTTGAAAAGCAAGAATCTTGTGAAGCTAAAAGCTTGTAGAACATGAAACTGCAAGCCTTCATCATTAGTGAAATTGCATTCTGTACTAACTTTTCCCATCAATATGCCACTCACTGCTTAGGGGTCACTTGCACATTTGTTCATTGTGCTAGCTCTTGTACTATCTGCTCCTATATGACTATACATCCATAATTATTTCGATCATTCATGTAGTAGGCCAAGGGAACAAACAAACAAAAATGTTGTCGTATTCAGCTTATTACTTAGCTAACAATGATTCCACATTTCGAATACATCAACCAACAAAAGCCCGAAGATAATAATCACACAAAACCAGCCAGTATGAGCAAAAACAAAGCAATGATATAACGAATACTGGTTGATCACAAACATGGTCATTTCATAAAGGCCAAAGAATTTTGAAGGGCACCTAAAAACATCAAGCATCATACTACAGTGATCGTAGTCTTTGTAGCTAAAACTGTCCATTCAAATTGGCCAAAGAATGCATAGTGTACAAGTATAGACAGCACATACCTTGAAGTCGAAACGAATTTGATTCCAATGATCCTCATTTATTTGTTACTACGACGTGCATTGCCAGTTGAATTCCTTCCCCTCCTACCTTCTACAACCGTCGGTTGATGTGAGTCACAAACTTGGGTCTTGAACTTGCACCCGAACTTCTTCGTGAACGAGCTCTTTCTCTTTCCTTCTTGTGGATCATCTTTATCGATCCTCTCAATCACCTTCTTCATTGTGGAGCACTCCCGCTCCAGCTCGTGCAACCGTGTCTTCATGCTGTCCATGTCTAGACGCATCACCTGATTCTCCCTTACAACCACTTGAGCTCCTGGAAGCTGCGGGATTGGTCTGCCTCTTTGATCATCTTCTTCATCATTATGTATTGAATTGGATAAGCGGCCTACAGACTCCAATGGAGCTCCTTCTGCTGCAAGTAGAGTGCCTGCTATGGCATGACGCAGCTGGAGCTGCTCGAAAAAGAGAACCTGAACCACCGCGCGTAGTGGAAGCCGCTCGTTCTGCGCTGCGTGCGTGCACGCCTCCAATGTGAGCTTTTGACAGTCCATTACCCTGCAAATCATCTCCCTGTCTGGTTCTGAAACCCATGAATGTGCCTATAAAAACCATACAAATTGATTAATTATAGTGTTTCAATACATATATATACTTGTAACTTGTAAGTTGAAAGTTCAGTATGGACCTTGAGATACACATCCACGGCTCTGTAGAGACCATCATCAAATAATCTAGCTTGATCAGGCAAAGACAAAGCCAAACTGGAGAACTTTTCTGGTTTCAAATTGGCATCTGAAGCAATCTCAGATAAGTATCCATCAATCAGCTTTCCCACAAGCATTATTGATGGAGACCTTGCAACACCAGCCTCCGAATTGTCTGTCAATCCTTCACCAGATCTACCAGTAACACTCTCCAAGAAGTGTCCAAGGATCCTTTCAACACAATCGACATCATACAGCGTTTCGTCTAGATACGAGTAGCTTGGAATCAAGAGGTCGTCCAAAGTAGCCTGCTCCAATTGAGCCCCGATCTTCCTCTCCAGAACGCACTTGCAATGCTCAGACGCGCCCAGGATATTGGCTGTTCGGAGTAATCCAAAGAGAATCTTCGTTGATCGGGATGAGCTCGAGCATTTCTCAGTCGGTAGATTACTCAAAATTGATTCAAGCAGCTCCTTCTGGTCTGCCTCCGAAGCGTTGGAGATGGAGGCTGAAGAATTCGCCAGTTTTCTGCTTGAGCGGCTGATTCCGGGAAAGCACTTTTTCGCATAATGGAGAAGGCATCCTTCGATGACTTCGGGGCTTATCTCCAGAGCTTTCATGGCTTCCAAAACGCGGTTGAAGAAATCGTAGCAGAGCACCGAGAGATCTTCGAACCACGGCTCCGCCCCGCCGGGCTTCGATCTCGGAGGAGTTTTCGGTTTCTTGTCCTTCGAATCTCTACCCCCAGCAATCAATAGTGACAGGTTTGAGTCTCCAGCGCGTGCCGAATCATTCACCGGCCAACCGAAGAGCGAGGGATCTACAAGCGATGCTTTAGCGGAGATTGTATCGATACATCGCTGGACGATCCCCAAATCTTCCGTCATAGGTATCAGATTTTCGCAGGATTTGAGCGCGCTGATGGAATCCTTGAGGTTCCGAAAGACGGAATGGGAGAGAAATCGCTCGGTGCGGGAGATAAGGTTGTCCTCAGAGTACTCCTCGGTCATCTGAAGCACCTCGCCAGCGCAGCGGAGAGGGGCGGCGTTGGTGGCGGAAAGGTCGATTTTAACACCGTAGCAAAACTTCGCTGCCACCTCGAATGTCTCCGAGCCGCCGGGAAACTCTGGAAGCGTAATGTGCAAGCTGTTAACCTCGATTTCGGACTCCGCGTCGGCTTCTCCACCACCGCTTTCTTCGCCATCGCCGTCATCCTCTGCCGCCTTCACCTCCTCTGCTTCTTTCTTTTTGCCTTTTTCTGACGGCGCTGAGGCGGCAGCTTGGCGTCTGCCTAGGAATTCAGTGTTCGTTTTGGCCTCTTGATCTGATATCAGATCGTTGAGTTTTTCGCTCTTCGACATCAAAGGAAACTGGTAGCATGAAATTGCAAATAAAAAAACCGCATAGAAATTTGTAAGATAAACGAAAAATCAAACGGATTTGAACAATGCACCAACAATAGTGAACGAGAGAGAGAAATAGTGATGAATTAATTGTGACCTTGTGGAGATGAAAGGTCATTTCGTCGACTTCGACGACGATGTCACTAGGTAATCCGGTAGTGCAAAACCTGTAATCAGATGGAAGCGAACACAGAAAGGGAAATCAGATACGTCAATTGCTGGAATAGAAATCGCATTTATTCATCGAATCACCGAGAAGTGAAAAATCAGTTGGCCGAACGATAGAAAACCAACTAACCATGCTTGGCCTTTGGAGCTCGACTTTTCAGCTGCCATTTCTGAACTCTCTGGTATGCTATAGATCTACGAGAACCATCAAAACTTAAAGCTTTGGCTTTAATGGCGGTCCGCAGTTTGGTGCTCGGTGCAGTGTTAAAATGAGCAGACAAGGAGGAGAAAAAGGTATAGTATATATTAATAAAATAATATATACTTTTTTTTGGTAAACTTAATAAAATAATATATAGAGACGTGGAAGAAAATATTTGAGAGTTACCTCAAAAAAAAAAAATACTCATTTGAGAGTGGTTGAAATTCGTAACAGCTTTTTCATCCAAAAACTCCTTCTCACAAGTGAAACACACCCACTCACGCGAAGAATATATAGTCAATAAACGTTAAAATAAACTAGTTGTACATTTTGTGTCGTACACAATTACAATTTAGTATTACCAGTACCTCTTGTCTAGGGTTAATTAACATTGGTAGCTTAATCCTTTGTCCAAAGGTCTCAAACTCTATGGCGATGTGTATGCAGCAGCAGTGAGGCTTGAGAGTAGCAACACCCTTAACGGGATCCAATCCAACTCCGGTCCGGACCGAGCGAGGCTCAGCCCATCCAAAAAAATTACAATTTAGTATGTTTAGATATATTATAATAAATTATTATTAAAAATTTAATATAAAACTTAATATAAGTAACTATTGTGCGTACCACATATAAAAAAATAAATTAAATCTAAATTATTAAATTTAAAGTTGAAAATAAAGATAGATTATTAAGATAAAATAATATATATTATTTTTTTTGAAAATATTTCATAAATATGTTTAATTTAAAAGAAAAAATAAAATATGAATAAAATAAAAAAAGATATATATATTTTTAAAATATGGATGAGATAACAGTTTAAAAAATAATTATTAATTTAATAAATAAGATATAATTTAATATAAAAGATAAAGATAATTTATTGATTCAAAATAGTTAAAATATAATTAATTTAATTTATATTGGGATTAAAATTATGATGATATAGTGATAAAGTAAAGATTAGATAAGATTAAATATTATATTATGTCTAATTTTTAATTGCTTTCAACGTATGTAAACTTAGAGATTACTTAGTCTTGGTTCTTATGCCCTACACAGGTTTTTATAGAACTAGTGTATTATTTATTTATATTTTTAAATTTTTATTAAACTGATATAGTCAAAGATATTTTTTATAAAATTATGTTATATTTTATCTATAAAAAAACTATCATTTTTTAAAATAATGATTAAAAATTGATAGAGGCAAACATATTTTTAAAAAGTTATAAGTACATATCTTATTTACAAAAAAAAACGATCATTCTCAAAAATAATTCTCAAAAACAATTATTAAAAATTAATAGAGGCAAAGATATTTTCTTACTAGTTACTCCTTCCTCAATGAAAAATATATTTTTTACCACGTACGTGTTTTCGAACTATGACAGTCAAGGTTATCAGGATCGGGATTCTAGGTTGAATCGTGGAGGGTCTTTTGGATCGGATCACTAAATCGTAAGATCCTACATTATAACTAAAACTATGCAAGGGTAACCTAATCGATTGTATATTTTGATATATATGAAGTAATAAAATGATAAACATTATTAATTTTTTTATTAAAAATATTGTAGGATGTACTATTCAACTATTTTAATGGAAATGATATGTTAACCTTGAAATTATTAATAATATATAGTCATAATTATCATTTTATAGGATCATAAGAATCGTTTGTAGAATCGTTATAATCGTTTATACTTTATAGGATCATCAAAATCGTATGTAAAATCAATATTGGATCGAGATTGTATTCTAAATCATTTAAGATCCTACTCCAATAAGATCCCACTCCAATAAGATCCTACTTGGGATCGTGGATCGTTTCGTGTGTTATGGATCATAGGATCGCTAAAATCATATAATCGGATCGGGATTTTGATAACCTTGATGAAAGTTAATGCCATAAGTTTAAATAACTAGACATTTTTATATATAGTTCACAATGGCGAATAAGGATGGACTTCTGTCTTCCATTTTGATCACATGGTTGAGATAGAATTTCAAGTCTTGGTTCTGTGAAGATATCTATTAAGAGACTATGTTGGAGATAGTTTCCCCGATGTTGATCACATTAGTGAAATAAAACCACTTAGTTCTTCGGATTCAACCTTGTTTACGAAAAATTATTTTCTTATAAGAATTACAACGTATATATTATAAAAGGAGGCTCGAACCACTTCTCAGTTATTAATATGTTCGAGTATGATATCATATAGATGGTTACGCCTTTTCTTATGATATAACCATTGCTTGTTCCGTTAGTAACATCATTAGAAGTTCAAAATCGAAATTCTTCTTCCAAGACATGGATCTCACATATTCAAACATCCATTCCATCTCGAAATTGTATTTAATATCCATCTTAAAAGAATTCATCTGCAATGACTCTATTCTTGAAATATAGAATGGATTAGTCATTTTCTCACTCGCTTCCTAGAGACACTCTAGTACTCTTTTGAACTGCCTACTTCGCTAGCAAGACCAATTGGATTTTCAATCCTTTTCATTTTGGATTCATTTAAACCACAAAAGTACATGTGTGCGAATCTTTCCTAGAAATACTAATGTAACGACTCCTTAATACAAAGGTGCAATAGCAATTCTTGTACTCGTTTTTTCAGATTCATCCCTAATCGTTTGGAAAGCAAGGGGACACTTGCTTCGTTAGTAACTGCAAAATGATAAAAATTCTTCTAGAACTTAAATTAGTCATGAGGACCTTGCACTAACCCGAAGGAAGGTTGTTGAGTGCTTAGGTGTGACAAGAGTATTATGTTGAGTTGATAAGAAGAAGCCTAAGTTCACTATGGGTAACAAGGTCTCGTATCCCTCAAAAGGCGTGTTTCACTATGGGAAAAGAGGAAGGCTAAATCATCGCTATGTTGGACCTTTTGAGATTCTACAAATAGTAGGTAGGCTAGCTTATTGCCTTACGCTACCTTCGTCAGCACACCCAATCCATAATGTTTTCCACGTGTCACTCCAAGGCAATGTATTCTTGACGAATCCCACGTACTTTCGATGATGTGGAAATCCCGTCAGATGGCACCAATGAGGAAAGACCTTTCAAGATCATGGAACATCGAGTGAAGAAGCTACGTAATACAGAAGTGCCCCTAGTTTGGGCACTCTAGTCAAATAATGGTGATGAAGGTACGACTTGAGAAACTTGGGAGACTGAGCAAGTGATGCAGAGTCGTTTCTCCAAGTTATTGTCGTCTTAACTAAAGAACGAAACGTTCTTTAGGGGGGTACTAGAACTTTTGTTGTATCCTCACAATTGTGAGTGGTTTTAGTTATCTGCCTAATCTAGCTTAGTAACACCCTATGTTTTCCCTAGTTTATTTTTAAGGGGGTACTATTGTAATAGCCGCTATTTTCTAATAAAAGAAATATTAAATTTAACAATTTAAATATTTCTTTTAAAATAGTAAGATACATTTTTTATGATTTTTATATTTATAAACTCTAATAAAAATCAATCGTAATATCAAATAAAAATTTATTTAATTTAAAATACGAAATGTTAATTTTCCTTTAGCATGTATTTAAAAAAAAAGTGGGGGAAAGAAGGAAAAGAGGAAAAAATGCTAAAAATGGGATTTGAACCATTAACCTCTTGTATTTTCTACAATCTCTACACTCCTCTCCCACCACCATGCTAGAAGGCTTTTCTTATCATATAAACAGGCTAAGTTTATTATATTATTTCATATCTACGAATCTTCCAAGAAACACCAAATGATGTCATCCTTTATACATCATGTGAGGTCATGGAGTTACATCACCTCCATCTTCACCAATCTCTCTTCTTCTTCTTTTACAAGGCACATCCACATGTAACCAATCTCTCTCCTTTCTCCACTCCTACAAGGCACCAAGTAATGATAGTGGGAGAGTGGATGCTCCCATCATCCACCATATAAAGGGGTGTGGACAAGAGCTAGATGCACACTACTCTCCTCTTCTCTTCTCTTCACTCTTGTTCTTGCAAGCTCCAAAGAAATCTCCTAAGTGAATCCTCCACCACACTAGAAATCCTCCCACATTTTTGCTTCTTTTTCCTCCCCTCTTTCGGCTACCCTCTCTACCGCCGCCGCCGTCCACCGCTAGTTGTGCCGACGTCGGTCGATCACCGAGGAAGAAGAAGGAAGGAGGATAATGATCACTAGTAAATAAATCTTTAATAAATTTCTTAAAAATAATTTTTGGTATATAAAATTATTTATTTAAGGAGAATAAATATTATAAAGGATATTACTAAGTTCATAAGAAAATAATTTATATTGCATGCTCACTTAGAGAATTTATAATTTCCAAAAAAATTATAAATGGTTCTCTTAAGGAGTTCATAATATTATTCTTGTAGCATGCAAACTAATTTATTAAAAAGCAATATTTCTAGAATAAATCTCATTCATATAAAAAGAATTATATGAATTAGATATAAGAAATGAAATATAAGAATTAATATATTTCATTCCGTTATCCAAACTCGGTTATTAGAAAAATTCTCGTGAGCGTTATCCGTCCGTGGTTTCGAATCGCTCTCAAGACAAAACCGAGGATAAGGCAAGTGGATATTCTCCCTCCTAACCTTTTTAATATTTCGATTCCGTTAATGATATTTTTCTATGTTGGAAACTACTTGTTTGTTAAATAAATGAATTTAGGTTTATTTATTTGCTTAAAAATAATAACATATTGTTATTATTATTCGTACACGCTAGTACTGGATTTTAGCAACGATGATTGCGGCCTTGTTTGTTTAAAGTGTCTCGTTTAGAGACCTTGCTTGGAATAGCATAGGAAAAAGTGTTGGATATAAGTCTTGAATCACTTTTTATAACATCATATTATATGTAGGTCATGACTCTACTCTTACTCCGTTGACTAAAGTCTTAAGCAATGTCGGAAAAAAAGGTCTCGTCTAAAGTCTAAAGCAATGTCACACGGAAAAGAAATGTTGGCTGAAGTCTTATAGCAATGTCGAAATAGAAAGGTTTCGTCTAAATTCTTAAGCAATGCCACATGAAATGGAAAAGACAACTAAAGTCTTTTGCTATGTCGACTTTCAAAATCACGAATTAGGCTAACGTCTATGCTATGCCGACTTTTAAATTTTATAATAAGGTTACAGGTCTTGCCTTATTCAATCCATTAATTAACTTATACTATGTCCTAGCTAGGTGATGGAACTCTGTTCCCATTCGTGGACCAGGATCTTTCATATCCCCCATACCTAAAAATCATCAATTGAATGTAACGTTTTATGACTTAATAAAGATAAGTGTGTAGTACACAATAGTAAATGACCCATAATGGATCGAGCACAAGTTGGAAAGTCCATTCTTGCTCTAGGCGGTCGTCTTTCCAATCTGAATGCTTATTTGGGCTTATCTAGGTGGGCTTGGTACTTAAGCGTCTTCGGACTACCTCCCCAATCTAGAGCTCCGAATATGATGAGGTTGGTTGAGGTCCGATAAATTTACGGGAGGATTTTAAAAACTTTATATGAAATAAAGCGTTCCCAACAACATTCATACTCAAAAAAGAACTACAATCTCGTAGTATCTTTCTTCTTGTAAAATAGTTTATCTCTCTTCGGGATAAATAGCTTCCATTCATATGAGCTCCACAAAGATGTTCTTGCTTTGAAATAAATCTTCTCCATTATCTTGTTGATAAATTGATGATATTACCAACCCTTACCTTGGAGAATTTTCATTTTCACTTGCTTAGTCTCCTTAGACTAATTCCATTTGTTTCCGCACTTTTGCCTGGTATTTCTCTCCCTTTGCGAAAATATCATACTCTAGGAGAGTTTGCCATAAGGTTGAAGACGAATGCTAGAAGATTTGAAAAGAGTTATTTAAGGATAGAAGATCAAGGCAAGACGGCGTTGAAGGAAAGAAGAAATTTTCCTAGAGCAAAGCATTGAAAAGATGGTGCACCAACTCTTCCATTTTAAGCCAAGCAAGTCATCATCATATGACTTCTCTTGGAAAATATCCTTTTGAACAACCCTTTTATTGTACGGGCTTTATATTTCGTTGCTACATCCTTTGCAAAACAACTACCATTGTAATGAATGGATGTTATTATTAATGAATAAAAATTCTGTTTTTAGTTAATTCTCCTTTAATTATGTTTAATTATATAATTTAAAGCCTTAGGTGACTTTGGACTGAAAAATCTGAGGTCATTAGCGATAATACTCATTGTTGCAAAATAGGGGTGTTACAAGTTGCATATATTATTCTTTTTTTTTGCTGTAAAGATAAATTCGATTAAAAATAAGACCCTACTAAGAGGGTGAAACAATCAACAAAAAGTCAAGCATAATGGAAAAGCACGCAGGCCCTCCAAACATGCAACCAAAAACGTACATGGAAAAGCATGCAAGCCTCCCATACTACGCCAACTAAAACAAATTACAACTTCTCAACCATAGAAAGCGGAAACAATTCATGCAACAACCGAAATACATGAGTAAAAATCAACCGTACAATCACCTCAGGTGAAATGAGGTTCCTATCAAAAATACATGCATTTCTAGCGTGGCATATGTAATAAACAGTGGCTGAAAGTGCAAACACACGAGCCTTAGCAAGACGACTTCGGCCACGAGTATGGTGACGAAGCCAGCGCAAGGCCCGCCGCACCAAAGACGCATCGGCGGGGATAAAAAACCGGACACGGACCTCCCTCCGAATAGTGTCGGCGTAGGCACACTCAAAGAACATGTGATCGTTCATTTCAAGCTTCGCGCCACACAAGCGACAACTAGGATCCACATCAAGAAACAAGAGCTTGTCGTAAGTAGAGAGACGACCAAGATTGGCCAGCCACAAGATAAACATATGCTTGGGGGTATTATGTGCCAGCCACACCTCCCGAGCCCATCGAACAATCAAACGCCTAGGCCGAAGGGCCTCATTAGCGCGCGCCACCCGAAAGCGGCCATCCTCAGTCCAAGACTCAAGCATCTCACCAACACCAACCTCTCTCCCCTCATGGTTGACAATCAGATTTCGAGCATCAATAATAGCCTTAATCAAAGGAGAGTCCCGTCTATGAGCCACCCAATCAATCGGCTCTACCACACCAAGATAACGGTGGTGAACCCATCGAACCCACAACAAGATAAGTTGCATATATTGTTCTAGCTTTTTTCTAAATGTAGTTGTATGCTTACGAAATGCATAGTTGAACACATACAAAATACAAATTTTTACTTGTGAGTGGAAAGGTGTGTTTTATTTCTAAGTAAATAACTTATCTTAAACAAAGTCATAGTTTACTTTTGACCTACTCTCACCGTCCCATAAAGATTGTCCAGTATTTTTTCAGACGTCCTAAAAAGTTTGTTCACCTTTTTACCTTTCCTTTTATATTAAACTTGTCTTAAAATACTACCCCCATTCAATCTCATTCTATCCAACCAAAAAAAAACTACTCCCACAAACTTTTTGGTTATTTCCTCTTTTTCTTCTTTTCCCTATCATTATCACAACATCTCCCGTTGCAACCCATGCACCCATGACTCCACAAGACATTGAGGACTTGACTCATATTCCCTTTGATGGACCGATCCCTAGAATCCGAGCCAAGAAATTGAGTAAAGCTACAAAGGTTCTTCTAACTCATATTATTGTGGACAAACCTAAGGAGCCTAGATGGGTCACTTCTATTCACCTTGTTCAAGTTTGACTTGGACAAACTCACATGTAAGAGTTGTTTGCATGCTTATCTTAGAACTTATTATTTATACTGTTTTTCATATTTTCTTTTCTATTTTATTGGCTTTTCTACATATATGGACCTACCCCTAACTAGGGGTGGGCACGGTCGGTTAACCGGACATCTGTTAACCGGAACTTCAGTTAGTAAATTTCAATAACCATAATCGTATCATTCGTTATCGGTTAACCGTGAAACTCAGTACGGTTTATCGATTAACCGACTTGTTTTAATTTTAATTTTTTAAATAAAAAATCAAAATTTTAAATCAAAATTTTCCTTATTATTTAATAAAATAAACTTAAAATTTAAATTAAATACAAAATACAAACAAATTCATAATATATGAGCCGAGAATGGGCTACTGCAATTTCACTTACTGAAGTGGTTTGCCCGAAGAGAAGAACAACAAAATTGTGCGTATCAAGAATAGTCTTCAATCGTATGGTTTGCCCGAAGAAGAAGGGGCGACAAGCTAGCCTGCAACTTGCTAGGACTCTTGGAGCTGGAAGAGTGGAAGTCTTGAAGAGATATCAATTTTTAGTTTGGGTTTGGATTTGGGAACAAAGAAGAGCAGAGAAGGAGCGGTGGGTGCCTTTTAGGTCAATTTTTAGTTCAGTAAACTAGCAAAGCATGTGAACGGCTGAATGCGTGAATTGCTTTGTTGAGTTTGAGTTGCTTTATCTGATACTCTTGAGTATTGAAAAAAATTTAAACTATAAACAAAAACTATAATAGGTAGTTTATTATTTATTAAAATACATTTATTTTAACTAAAACTAATTAGATATACAATTCCCTTTTTAAAAACATATAATATATATTAAAAATATTATCGGTTCATCGGTTAACCGCCCGTGAAAATATCGATAACCGTATTCGAATCGTTGGACCGTTAAAAGTATCGATTAGTTAACCATAACTGCTTAATTTTTTTCGGTTTGGTTAACCGTAAAAAGTGATCGGTTTTTCGGTTACGGTTTTTTTTGTCCAGCCCTACCCATAACTAAAAAAGTATCATCAGATATAAAATTCCGAATGTCCCCGAATAAAAGATCAAATTGTTGTCACTAGAACCATTACTCCAACTATGAATGTTTTTTTCTGTATAATTTCGACTCATATTTTCACTGTTGGGTCAACATTTGATGTTATTGTAAGTTGTCTCCCATCCACAATTAAATTATCTTAAATTTCAATTATTTGATTAGTCTCCATGGTATTGACATTAACTTCACAACACATGCGGTCATTAGTTAAATACCTCTTATTCTTTACATTAAAAGGAACTCGGTATGTTTGGCATTGAATTGACGGAGGTAGGCTTTGGATTTGGAGCAAATCTCAACTGCCCATATGTGATCGCAAGAGCATTGGGTCCATGACAATCAATCTCTTCCAACTACAATGATATCTAACCAACAATTTCAAGTGTCAATTTCACAAAATAAATTAGGGAGCATTTGAACCATAATATAGACGAATGTTTCGCTAATTTTGCATGTTTAGAAGGATATGTTTGTGTGGAAGAAACAATTTTTTTTTGATAACGAGGAACCTACCAATCCAAGGCTTGTGACGAAAGGACCACGACCCAATGGAAAAAAAAGATAGTGAGACATTTTTTCGGAGACAAGAATCGAACACAAGACCTCCCAACATCCACCCATATCTCCTACTACTAGTAGTGCGAAGGAAGAAACGATATTGAATTGCAAAGAATGACAGAAAGAACGTGAGATTTGAGGAACAAGATGAAGGGATAGAAGGGATTAGCATTAGCAAAGAGCAATTATTTACATGATTAGGACCCACTAGACGAACACAAATGGATGTATAGTTGTAAACCATGAATCTTCCTATGAATGCAAAAAAGTTGGAGATTATAATAATTCGATTTTTTTAACCTATGTCCTTAGGCCATAGGTTAAGCGCCTAATTATAGCAAGAAATCAATAATTTTATATTTAGAGTTCTTTTATTTTATTTTTACAAAGGGTTTATGATTTCCAAAATAGGATTTTAGTTTCTAAATTCGGACTCTTTGGATTCTTATCCTATGTCCCAAGGGGCATAGGAACTTGGGACATAGGATAGAAAAACTGATAATAATTATAACTTTTTCTCCTCAACTTTGGGCCTTGGTGTTGTAGGTGCGTATGGAAACACACATTGCCATATCAAATCAACTTTATTATGACACAATCCTTATTGATCAAATAAATTAACAACATAACGACAACAGAGTAATAATACGATGATTCACAAGAAAATTATAACTCAAATTTGAATTTTGAAGCATGCACATCCTGGACCTACAGCAGCGTGCCTAACCAATCAAAAGCTTACCCCCCATTAGAGCAACTTGTGGAGCTTCCATTGCTCTTAGTTCTTCCCATCTTCCCCCAACCAATTCCCATCTTTCTTCATTTAAGATGGTGCCAGAAGGACCAAGCATTTATTGCAATCTTTAAAATATTTTTTCGAGGAACCAACAAACAATGACATTTCATGTGAAGAATAATGATACCACAAGCTCCATTCATATGAAGATGTTACAGAATTCAAATTCATTATCAACGTGTCAATACCTGCCAAATAAAGTTGACAAATCAAGTACATGCATTGATCTTGTTGGTCATAATCTTCCTACGAAAATGTCACATTTTCTTATGTATACAAGAAAATGGTTTCACACGTTCTATTTCCTTTTGAAAACAGCCCATCCAAACACCCCCTAATTGTTTATTAACTTTCATGTGATCCATGTGGGGTGAAAAGATCAAAACAAGTCAGGCAAATCTATATTTTATCCTATAAAAAACAAAAACCTTGACTTCTTATAATGTGTACAAGAAAACGCCCTGCAAAAGCTAAAGAAAAACTCTAATCATCTATCAAGTTCCAATCCCATTTCCAATTTTAACCTATATCCGAAGTTTAGCCAAACACCACCTGAGATATTGGGGGATTAAGGAGCACGCCTTCTATCAGAGACAATTAAGATTGCATTTAAAATTTATAACACTAGTACTACCATGCCAATCCACAACAATTAGAGCTTAGAAGAGTAGCAGCTCTGAAAGATGTTAGCATACAACTAGATAGAGGACTTTCCCATATAAGATGACGTATCTAAAATCCAAATATGTTTTTTTTTTTACTTGAAAAGAGTATTTAACCTAATAGACGAATATAGCTCTAACACCAGCTCGTACAGCATAACAATTACATCAGCAATATGAAAAGGCGAAAAGGTGGAGAGACAAACCAGTCCAAGCATCAGTCTTGAGAGTTTAATACCTTCAAGCTCCATTACTACCGCCTTGATCAATTGAAGGGTCAAGTGCGGGCTTTTTTGTTGAGCTAGAATCCACATCGCTAGTGGTTGTTCTGACACGCTTAACCCCCCTGCCAACGACACCTAAATGTGTCACTCCAGAAGCTGGATTTGTATGAGCAGTGGACATGGTTGAAGAATCAAAACCTCCTTCACTATTTGCAGCACCAATCCTAGAAGAACTCACAGAAGGAGCCGGTGGACCCTGGTCACCAGTCCTAGCCTTGGCAGACATCAGACCCAGTATATCAGATAGTATAGAAGATGGATTCATAACAAGCTGTTGCAAATCTTCAAGCTGGTAAAAGGATAAATTATGAGTCAAGGGAAGTCATAAATACACAGTGACTAAGTAGAGTAAGGTTATACACTTATACTTGCCTTCTTCTCCAGCTCACCCAACAGACTACTCAGAGTTTCGATTTCAGATTCTTTATCTGAAACAGCATTACCAGGGGCAACACCATCAGATGGGAGGTTCCCTTCTTCAGGAGCAACTTCAGGCACACTCTTCACTTCTTCCATAAGTCTCTGCATCCGTGACTTGCAAACAGATATTGCCCTCTGGCAGTATGGAATAGCTTCGGGAGCCTTACAGCCAACTTCCAAGCACAAACAGATCCGGAAGTTTCTGCAATCTTTAGTCAAGGTTACAATAGCATAGAACAAAACATGACTAAAGATTTTATCCTTGACCTTAGTAGTTCTTCTATCTAGGAAGATTATAACAAGTTCAAAGTTATCCATTTGGATACATGTCATTTGCATAATACACCTAAACGAAGCTTGCAATGTTTTGAAAAATGAAAAGGTATATAAGGATTTGCCTAGCTTTTTTATACTTTCAGAGGATGAAGGAAAGATCAAATCCTAAGTTCAATTACAAGCAATTAATTTTATAAGAAAAGGCAACCACACAAAGGATACAACTCAGCAATATGGCGACTGTCTGGTTCAACAAGACGCTCCAACATGGCCAATGCTTTATGATAATCGCTTAGAGATGTCTCCAGATCCTCTGTGCATGTCCAAAATAAGAGAGAAAGAAATGACAAAATGATCAATTAAAATGCCAATTAAACTTGGTGAAACAAGACCGACTATAAGAAATTCTATATTGGTAGGTACCTCTTTCCAAAGCAACTTCAGCTAATAATGACAAAATATCAACTTTTTCCAGTGTATCACCAGGGTTTTTCTCAGCAATTGCACGGGCAAGATCAAGCATTTTCCAGGCTAAATCCAGGTCAGACTCATCTTCATCCCCTTCACCCACATCATCAGTATCACTCCCTTCACCTTCATCTGCCTCGTCTTTCTCATTAGGAGCTATCTCACAACAAGTGAAAAGTAAAATTTACAATTACAATCCCAAACTAATAAATTCCCCTACCAATTATTTAAAAGAGATAATGAGAAGCAAAAAGAAAGAAAGGATGTCACATCCATATGCTAGTAGACAACCCCTTACACAGTTTAACCAAAATGATTGTGCTTCACATTCAAATCAGCTGATGGCTAGTATATATCTGATGAAAGTGTGATTGCATTTTTTTTCTTGATTTTGAAAATTATGCTTCAGAACTCTCATCTTTCCAAAAAGTTGCTGTTACCAATTACCAAAACCATGAACAGAATGACAACAACAACATTGGCCCAGTGAGGTTCCACTACAGTGGAATCTGGAGGGTCAAGATAGGGGAGAAAAACTGAAATTCAGCTATGTGACAATAATAATTGAATTTAGTTAGAATGCACCAAAATTGATATAGGGACTAAATCCATCTCAAATGCAGTGTATAAAAGCCAATGAACATGAGGATGTGCCCCAACATGAACAGAATGACAAAGCATTATATTACCATTCTCTACTACACTCCCTTCTGGATTTGAACTCATCTCTTTCTCAACAGTACTAGAAGCAGAAGCAACAGAAGATGCACCATTTGTGATGTTCTTGACAGAAGCATCCTTATTAGAATCTCCAAGAGACTGAGTATCCTTCTTTGGCATAGAACCAAGTGGATCAGCCTCCTCTTGAGCTTTATACAACAGTGCACAGCCATACTTGCAGTATGCATTAACACATTCTGGTGAAAGCTCACCATAATGCCCAACCCTGATGGAAACAGGAGATTAAAAAAATGAAAAATACCTATACTGTACATAATATGTGAAGGACAAACAAACATATGAAATTAAGTATGTTCTCTAACCAAAAAATCTCCAGAGACTGGAAGTTAATAACTATCTACAAATATATAAGAGAAAGCATCAAGGAATTAAATGAATGAGCGATATTTTCTCAGAATATAAAGTATACACAATAAATATGTAATTAATGTGAAGCTGATAGACCCTTGGGCACTCATAGTTTTAAAAGGTTGTGAGGCCGAGGGTGAAGATAAGAACTACAAAAGCCTCAACATTATTCATAACATAGACGGCCTTGGACTTCACTTTAGGCATTTCTTTTGTTCACTCTGCTTATTCTACTATGTTTCAAACTGACGCTAAACATCTTCAATTGCAAATGCTTTTCCTTGACATTCATATGGCTGAACTAGTTTTTACCATTATTTTGCTAGAATAGCTGTTGAACCAACTGTGTCAAAATGGCATCTAAGCACCCAGATACTAGACTTATTACCCAACAAGACCCCTAACACCCTCTGAAACTCAAAGAGGCACATGGTTTAGCAACTTGGGTTTAAGGTTCTAAACTCCTAACGCTGCCAATGTTCCCAATATTAGTACCGAAACTACAAATAGCATCAATTAGCAAATTTATTTAAGAAAATATCCTCATTTGTCTGTTTCGTACACCTTGAATCCGCAATTTCAACTAGAGCCAACCATTCCGATATAACTCGCCAAATCGTAATTTATTAGCACTATTCAAGCAAGAATCAATAAACTATCCAAGAATCAAGAAATTTCGACGGCAAATCAAACGTAAAAGATAAAGACCAGCAAAAAACCTTATTTCTAGGGCACGACTGAAGCAATCAGTGGCCTCAGCGAAGTCACAGTCCTTGGAGGCCTTACTTCCTCTTTGCATGAGCTCGTCGGCGAGCTTAAGCGAGTCCTCACGATCAGTGGATGCGCCGACCTCGTTCTTGACGGAGGGCTCGGAGCACTGGGGAGCATTAGAGATGACGGTGGCTTCGCGGCTGGAATCCGACGAATTCGGATTCGGGAGCGAGCACTCCACCATCTTGTTAGGTTTGAAACCAGAAGGATCTCTTAAAGAAGGAAAGGAAGGTCTGAGCTGAAATTCGGAGATCGGAACAGAAAAGAAGTGGAAGAATGCGAGAGAGAGGAGACGGGGGAAATCGAACTATGCGGATTTTCTTCGCTCTGTCGCCCTTGACACTTCTTTCTTAACGGGGATTGCCGCCCTCGTTCTTCTAAGGCAAAGGCACCATTTGGGGCGAAAAATTTTTTTGTCTACTTTTTTTTCTGCGATGAACATTTTTCTTTTCTTTTTTTTTTGAAAATTCCTTTGCATCGCAAGTAAGAGAAAATCCTTGTCGCACAAGTAAATAAAACTTGTCATGTAAAAATAGAAGTACATTTTTCTTTTTTTTTTGGAAACTTGTCAAGAAACCCACAAACTTATATTGGAAAACAAGTACATAAAAGCAAACAGATTTTTCTCAACTATTTTTAAACTAATTATTAAGCTAATAAATTCTTTTTTTCCCTTTTCTTTGTTAATTTTTTTTACTTAGATTTCCCCTGCTTGAAGCTCAAGCAAAAAAAAAATTTCATTTTTTTTTTCTAATTTTTTCTTTTTTTCAGCTCTACGAGTGTGCTACAAGGCAGGCTACCAATGGTCCACAGGCGCCCGATATAGTCAATAGAGACGTCGGTGGCAGATGATGCGACCCTAGGGTCACAAGGGGCGGATCTAGGCTCGAAACATTCGGATCTTCTCCAACAAATAGTAACCGGATAGATTTGAGGCCGAAACCTAGACTTTGAGATGAGAGGTGATGTGAAAGGATTGAGAAGGGGGCCTAGTTTGACGTAGGCCAGGAGAATATGGGGTCGGAAAAAGAATAGGGTGACGCCCGGGCCAAAGGGGAGGAGAAACTCGACCCAAAGCTCTGGCTTAATTCATTTTGGACGTAAATAATACAAGGGGGCGTGGCTCCTTTATATAGAGGAGGCCACACGAAACCCTAGAAGCTAGTTGGGGGTGGACTAGGGTTAGCAACATGCTAGGCCCAACATCCAAGCCCAAAATACTACTAATAGTAACTACTATAAAAGGAAAGGTGCAACAAACCCTAATGGCCTAATGGGCCTTATGATAGCTTAATGGGCCGGTCTCTTAAGCATAAGAGAACACACGCCCAAAATAGAAAAGACGGAATGTAAATGACGAAAATAGAAATAATATAATAAATACATAAAATGAGACTAAATCCTAAGCCAAGGGGGTCTCCAAGGTCTAGGCCGTCTCGGAATGGTAGGAGCTGGGTCCGAGCCTAGGCAGGGTCGCATCATCCTCCCTCCCTTAGATTCGAAGCGTCCTCGCTTCGACGTGGTGGGGACGATAGAAGAAGGATGCGACCTAATCAAAACCATGCCATCGACGTGGGTCTTCTTGAAGAGTAAAATATATTGTGTCGACACAGGGGCAGATTCGATTATGGGCTCGGGGTCGGCGTCTGGCATCAAAGACAAAGGCATGTCGATTAGGGTGTCCGACGACATAGGCTCATCTAAAGTGGCCGGCGGCGCGGGTGAGGGCTCGACGTCAAGCTCGGGTGGGCTCTCGACCTCGGGTATTGGCGCTGCTGGTGTGGAGTCCTCGATGGGGACTAGCTCGCTCGGTATGGGTGTCGGTTGCGGCTGTGGTGCCAGCACGGTCTCGATGATGAGCTCGCTTGGCACCGGCGCCAATGGCGGTTGTGGTGTCGGAACGAGTGTGGGATGGAAACGCGCCATGTATTCAACCAATTGGCGCTCTAAGGCCGCGAGCCTGTCCTCGAGGCTAGGACTCTCGGCCACGGGAGAGGGCGAGGGTTCAGCCGAAGGAACCGATCTTGGCACATGGTGTGCCGAGGCAGGCCGTGGCCTAGGTTGGTGCCGCGGGTCTGGTTTGCAAACTCGAGTTGGTGGGCGCCGAGGAGACGGACTCCAATTCCGCTCGTCATAGGAACGATGCCGGGATCTAGGAGTTTCTCCGTAGTAGCGGGCCCGATTCTCGGGAAGCCGGTATGGTGGGATCCAATCCGGGTGGTTTCTTGGAAGCGGCTTATAGGGACGAGTCAACACTCGTCGATGTGGCCGATCCCAAGAGTCCGAATCATCCCAAATTTCCGAGCAGGTCCAAGACATGGCTCGGCCCCTCGGTTTTTTTTTTGTTTTTTTTTTTACAATATTACGAGATCTTCCACAATCCGAAAGATCCCGTTAAGAACGGAAATAATAAACTATCCTAATAAAATAAAAATAACTAGAAGATCTTTTATAATTAAGATCTTTTACGAAAAGGAATAAAATCAAAACAAATAAAATAAAAAAAATAAAGATATGTATCCGAAAATAACCCAAGAGATCTTGAAAAATAATAATTTTTTTTTTTCGAAATCTGGACAGAAGTCGAACGTGTTTTTTTTTGTGAAAACGGAGAAGGAACCGTTAGCTGCCTAAGCTCTGATACCAATTGATGCGACCCTAGGGTCACAAGGGGCGGATCTAGGCTCGAAACGTTCGGATCTTCTCCGACAAATAGTAACCGGATAGATTTGAGGCCGAAGCCTAGACTTTAAGATGAGAGGTGAAGTGAAAGGATTGAGAAGGGGGCCTAGTTTGACGTAGGCCTGGAGAATATGGGGTCGGAAAAAGAATAGGGTGACGCCCGGGCCAAAGGGGAGGAGAAACTCGACTCAAAGCTTTGGCTTAATTCATTTTGGACGTAAATAATACAAGGGGGCGTGGCTCCTTTATATAGAGGAGGCCACACGAAACCCTAGAAGCTAGTTGGGAGTGGACTAGGGTTAGCAACATGCTAGGCCCAACATCCAAGCCCAAAATACTACTAATAGTAACTACTATAAAAGGAAATGTGCAACAAACCCTAATGGCCTAATGGGCCTTATGATAGCTTAATGGGCCGGTCTCTTAAGCATAAGAGAACACACGCCCAAAATAGAAAAGACGGAATGTAAATGACGAAAATAGAAATAATATAATAAATACATAAAATGAGACTAAATCCTAAGCCAAGGGGGTCTCCAAGGTCTAGGCCGTCTCGGAATGGTAGGAGCTGGGTCCGAGCCTAGGCAGGGTCGCATCAGCAGAGTGGGCAAATAAGCTGACGACGAAGCATCAAGGTTGAGATGGGCAGGGCCTCGTCGGTGACGGAGTTGCCGTCAACAATGGCCATCACTAACCACCAAGCATCGGAGATATTCCAAAACAGAAAGTTCTAATAGTAAATCAAGTTCAAAGAAGATTTGTTGAAGGGAAATTATTCTAAAAAAGATTAGAGTCGGAGGGATCCGGATCTACCCAAAATTGCATCAGATCTGGAAACACGAGTTTGGATCAGAGAAGGCAATGCAAAGAGATATATCTAAAGGGGCTTCTCGCCCATAAATCACATGGGCTTCTTGATGCGTCCCTCGTTCGGGATGCGACAGATCGACTCGGTGTTTGAGTATTGGGTCTCGAACGTACACAGTGGAAGGCTTGTAAGACTCGAAACAATGTTGGATTGTTCGAACCTTGATGAAAAACAAGAGAGCAATTGCAAGCAAAAACACGAGAACTTTGATTGTAGTAGTGGCGGCGCAAGCACAAAGGGAAAATAAGGAACAAAACCTCGACTTTAATTAACCCTAAAATGGGCGCTCAATAATAAATAAGCTCGAGAGCTCCTTATAAAGATCGAGGAGGCTCTCGAAACTCTAGCAAGCAACAAGGCTTAATGGACTAGGGTTTGCATGCAAGCAAGGCTCAAAGTCCAAAAGCCCATAAAACATAAATAGCAATATTAAAAATTGCAACAACTAAATTAAGAAAGACATAAATGAAAATATGCTAAAATAGGGAAATACATAATATATGACTAAGTCCTACGCCAAGGGGGTCGCCAAGGCCTAGGGAGTCTTGGGCTGGCCGGGATCGGGTCCAAGCCTAGGCAAGGTCGCATCATTCTCCCCCGCTTAGATTCGAAGCGTCCTCGCTTCGAGTTGGTGAAGGAAAAGGCGACCAAAACAGCAATGAAGTGGAGCTTGTCATCGACCTCGGTCTTCTCGAAAGTCACTATGTATGGTGTCGATGTAGGATCAAAGTGGATCTCGGACTCGGTGTCGGAAAACAAAGGTAAGGGTATGGGAAGTGGATAATCTGGCGTCGAAGACAAGTCCAAGGAAGGTGTCGGTGCTGGTAGCGATTGTGGCGCGTCTTCGACCTCAAGAGCAGGACTCGAAACAGAAGGCGTGGTGGCCTCGATGTATGCCAGCATTGGAATCAACTGTGGTGTCGGAGTGGACTCGGGTATCGACTCGAAGATCGACATGTTCACGGGCGTGCCAACATACTCGGTTGGCTCCTCGGTGGCCTCGACCACGGGCACATGCGGCGTGGTGATGGGCGAGACAAAAGGCGCGACTAACTCCTCGGTGTCCTCGACCACGACCATGTGTGGCGAAGCCATGGGCGTGACCACGGGCAATGGTGTCGATGTCACACGACCTGTGCCCAACGATGCTAGCTTTGGTTTCTTCGCCGTGTCGAACCTGTACATCCCTCGTCTTTTGGCCATGCGCCTTAAAAGATACTCTTGAAGGGCTACGGCGTCCACATTAGGTGCAAAGTCTCGAGCCATATAGTACACAAGTTGGCACCATGTCTCAATTGGGGGCCGCTTCCTATACCATCGATCATCCTCCAAACGCTCAAACCAATCTCGAGCGTAGCTAGTGAAGCAACCAATGACAATGTCACATTGCTCAAATTTGTCGTAGTCTCGTTGGCCGAAGTAGTTGGCCATGTGCTTTGCCCAATCCAAACACGCCTCGGGGTCATCATACCCGGCAAAGCGTCTTCGGTGAAGTCCTGTATGAGACATGACAAGACGAGAGTAAAAGCAAACCAATGGTATAGAGACTCACAAATCTATGCACACGAATCAAATTGTCCACACAAGGTTTGGCTAGGCTTGAACGTCGTGGGAACGGATTAAGGCTTGCACAATCATGGTGTTAGACAAAAATCTCCAAAGCACAATCCAAGAAATCAACCGAGCTATACACCGGAAAATTGGAACGGAAGGCAAAAAAGAGATATTTATGTATGTTTTTTTTAAAGGAACTGAACTGTTTTTTTTTTAATTCGGCTACACTATTGTATCCAATACCAATCAAGAGATCTGTGCGACTCGTACAGGGAAAGAAAAAATCAAAGTGGGCTGGAGGTAGAATCCGTGTAACTGATAAGATATGAATGATATTGATACGTGTAATTGATAAGGCAACAAATTAATTTTGGGAATCAAATCAGTTGCACAAATCACCGAACCAAAATTTAACAATAAATTAATCCCAAAAAGATATGTGTGGATTTGAGAAACAAACAAGAGCATATTATCTCTCTGCATGCATGTGTGGAATGAATTACAAGGAGATATGGAAATATAATATTTGGAGATTTATTTGATGTGGCTGTAAACGAGCAGAAAAGCAATTCGGCAATTTTAACCTAAAATTATGCAATTAAAGGTTTATTGTTTTCACACCACGATTTTGTTTAAGGAAGGGCGAAAAAATTCGGTGCAATTCTTGATTACAATCTGAAAGGTCTCGGTTTTTTTTACAATGGATCTAGCAAACAAGCAAGATAATTATGGGATAGATTGAATCAATAGAGCGTGAACAAAATGAATCGAGCGACTTACAAGACGTGAGACTTACTCGAACCGTGGCTCTAATGCCAGTTGATGCATCCATCATTCGGGATGCGAAGAATCGACTCGGTGTTTGAGTATTGGATCTCGAACGTACGCAGTGGAAGGCTTGTAAGACTCGAAACAATGTTGGATTGTTCGAACCTTGATGAAAAACACGAGAGCAATTGCAAGCAAAAACACGAGAACTTTGATTGTAGTAGTGGCGGCGCAAGCACAAAGGGAAAATAAGGAGCAAAACCTCGACTTTAATTAACCCTAAAATGTGCGCTCAATAATAAATAAGCTCGAGAGCTCCTTATAAAGATCGAGGAGGCTCTCGAAACCCTAACAAGCAACAAGGCTTAATGGATTAGGGTTTGCATGCAAGCAAGGCGCAACGTCCAAAAGCCCATAAAACATAAATAGCAATATTAAAAATAGCAACAACTAAATTAAGAAAGACATAAATGGAAATATGCTAAAATAGGGAAATACATAATATATGACTAAGTCCTACGCCAAGGGGGTCGCCAAGGCCTAGGGAGTCTTGGGCTGGCCGGGATCGGGTCCAAGCCTAGGCAAGGTCGCATCATTCTCCCCCGCTTAGATTCGAAGCGTCCTCGCTTCGAGTTGGTGAAGGAAAAGGCGACCAAAACAGCAATGAAGTGGAGCTTGTCATCGACCTCGGTCTTCTCGAAAGTCAATATGTATGGTGTCGATGTAGGATCAAAGTGGATCTCGGACTCGGCGTCGGAAAACAAAGGTAAGGGTATGGGAAGTGGATAATCTGGCGTCGAAGACAAGTCCAAGGAAGGTGTCGGTGCTGGTAGCGATTGTGGCGCGTCTTCGACCTCAAGAGCGGGACTCGAAACAGAAGGCGTGGTGGCCTCGAAACAGAAGACATAAATGAAAATATACTAAAATAGGGAAATACATAATATATGACTAAGTCCTACGCCAAGGGGGTCGCCAAGGCCTAGGGAGTCTCGGGCTGGCCGGGAAGTTAGATCTCTGAGTCTAGTTTAATCCCTCAAAATTTCAGACCTAGATGATGAGTGGATTGAAAGATATGTCTATTTTACTGAGGGGGGTGCAGAAACCACCGAGATGGATGATGGATCGAAATGGGAAGAACAAGGGGATATGGATGCTTGACAACTTGGATATGACTCACCAAGCTCTCAAACAAACTAGGATGCCCGAGATTGTCGGATATTACTCACCAACAACTTGAACAACGAGAATTGAACGAACGAAAAAAAGAACAAGTACTTGAATTGAAAGATGCAAGGAAAGTAAACAACAAGGTTTTTCGTCCAATCTCCCGAAATGAGGAGGAGGAGGCCGACCTTAAACCTAACACAAAGCCTTACAAAATCAACCCCCTACTTAAGAAAATTACATAAATTAACCCGAAATCCCAAAAACTTATAAAGTGTCCTTAACCGTAGAAATGTCACTTAGAACCGTGAAGCACAATAAAACTCCAACCTTCACCGTCATTAGCCATCGGAAACTTATGAGCCATGAGCTCCTCCTTGATTTTGTCTAGTATAGACTTAGCTAGGGCTCGTGTGATGCGCCCAAGATAGGGCATGGCTCCTTGACTCGGCTTCTTAGCGCCTCGAACATCGTCTTTGGTTGCTTGTCCAAGTATTGGTTCCCCTTTATCGTGCACATTGGGCTTGTCTTTAGGGATGGAATCTTCACTCAACTCATGGGGCCATGACTCGGTAGATGGAATCACATCAGAAGGCGTGGTGGCCTCGAAACAGAAGACATAAATGAAAATATACTAAAATAGGGAAATACATAATATATGACTAAGTCCTACGCCAAGGGGGTCGCCAAGGCCTAGGGAGTCTCGGGCTGGCCGGGATCGGGTCCAAGCCTAGGCAATGTCGCATCACTTCTCGCCCATAAGAAAAATCTTTTCTTCACCATTGAAATCATAAGATTTCATCTCCTAGGGTTTGGGCCATTTCTGTTTCATCTCAATTTGTGGGTAGAATTGAACCAAATTGGTTCCAAATTAATGCCACAAAGCCATTTGCATATGGTTTGAGAAAAGATTTGAGCAAATAGAGATCAGGTGAGGGTGAGAATGGCGGATTTGGGTCTAATTTTTATTCGGGTTATTTTGTTCACTCGGGGAAAGGGGATAAGGAAAGGGAGGTTGGGGAGCGTATTGCGCATGCATTTTTTTATTCATGTGAATTGTGAAAGTATACTATTTGTAGAACTAGAAGCTAATGTGAAATTTAGATTTTATTTTAATATAAAGACATAATAAATCTTCCACCACATAACCATTCAATCTTAAATATTTATAATAAGTGAATGTAACATTTTTAATCATAAATATTTAACCTTTATGTTAGCTAGTTATATTCGCCATGTCATACACGATTATGACTTAGATTTTAAAATTATTTTTAGATATATTATAAATAGGATATTAATATAGAAAAATATTAAAAATGGAAACACGCTAAATGAAAAAATGCTAAATATGAATATAAATTATTTTTAGTAGAACCCAAATTACGCAAGATAGGAGGAAATACGCTAAATGGAAAAAACCCGTTGTGAACTTTACTAAGCTTAATTTTGATGTTGCAGTGAACACTGATGGTATGGCCTCGTTCGGGGTTATTCTTCGGGATCACGTTGGCTCCCCCATTTCTTTTGACGGAGGACTAATTGGTCGACAGTCTAATTTGACATCTCAGGTCATCGCCTTAAGACAGGGCATCCTTGAGGCCACCCGGCGTGGCATATCCCATATCCAGATTGAAGGCGATAACTTGTAGCTGGTCAAGGCCGTTCTTGGTGACTGGCGTTGTCAGTGGGAGATCGAGATATTGTGGGCGAATATCCATTGCTTGCTTGCCCAATTCCGGTGTTGGAGTATTTCCCACGTCGTTTGAGAGTACAATTCGGCGGCGAACTACATTACGAGTTCTTTTTGTCGTGTCTCGTCTGTTCCTCTCACTGTTGATCTAGGTCTTCGGAACCTCCTCCGTTAGGATGCTCTAGGACGGCCGCTAGCCTGTTAGTGGGTTGTCCTAACTACTTTCCTTATCAAAAAAATTAAGATATTATAAATTTTTTTACTTTTTTTATTATCAAAATTCGATTTAAGAAAATTCTTTTACATAAATGGATAAAAAGATAAAGATAATTTATTTTTCATTATTTTTAAATCAAATTCGACTTTTTAAAATTTTTTAATATAAATAGATAGAAATAAGTTTAATCAATATACTATAACTAAAGTCGAATACATCTATTTTATATGTTGTCGTCTTAACTATACCACATAAGCATATTTACTTTTTCATTTACCTATTTGCCCTTTTATTTTTTTAGTATTTACAATACTTATATTATAATAATATTTTTTATAATAATAATGTTACCATATCTCTATATTGGATATATTTGGAAGACATAGATAACTCTTTTACTCTACTAAAAAAATTACGTATATATTTAAAAACATTATCATCTTATATAATTTATTTATTTATTATGGTGATTGTAAAATTATCCCAAAATATCTAAATCTATTGCTACTATTCATTTTATTGAGATGTCAACTACACATTTAAATATGTCAATTATATGGTCCATAATAGTTAATAGATTATGATTGGTTAGTACTTAATTGAAAACATTTACTTTGGTTGAACCTCACATATATGATTAATTTATAAATTTAATCTCTTTCTTTATCTTTTCATAATTATTTAAGAAAATATTTTTTCCTATTAATTGAAGTCATAAAATTAATAAAATAATTATTATTTTAAATGATAAGGATATGAGATTTTTTTATAACTTTATGATTTTAAATTTTTATTCAAACATTTTAGTATTTATATGATTATTTGTAATGGATGATTGAAATAATTGAAAATTGAAAATTAATATTTTATTTAAGTAAAATACGTACAAGGTACGGGAATACATACTAGTTAGAGAAGCTAAAAATATATGAATAAAAATTGATTTATTAAAAAATAAGATGAGGCTAGAATCAATATGGTGGTTCATAAAGATATGAATTTAAGGCAATTTAGCAGACATACACCAATTACAAACTTTTTTTTTTGCAAAAATGCCTGCTTTATAGATAAATTAAAGTGGGTACCAATGTGGGCATTTTTGCTAAAAATTTAGGCATGTGGGACCCACTTAAACATTGATTAAATCTTTTCTTTTTAACTCGAAAATGAAAAATGATTTTTCAGAAAAAAGGGAAAAGAAATTTGGACTAGGTTTAAAAAATGGAAATTGTTTAAAAAAAGAGAGACAAAAAGTAAATGAGAAGGGGGGGGGGGGGTTAAAAAAATCAACTGCCCATTAGGCCATGATTGAGTGAAGGAATTTTGAAAAAGATGCTTGTAACACCCATATTTTTGCAACGATGTGTATTACCGTCAGTCACCTCGAATTTTACCGTTCAAAGTCATCAAAGGATTTATAAGGTATTAAGCTTAAAGAAAATGCGAAAATTCAATGATAATATATGATATTAAAGTTGCTCAAACTTGAGACTTTAAATATTGTCATTACATCTTATAATGTTTCAAAAGAACATAGTACGATAGAGATAAGCAACGGAATTAATAAAACATTGTTCTTGCAAAGCGTAGCGAAACCAAAATACGAGAGAACTCGAGAAGACTCGACCTTCCTTCCTTTAACTTCTTGATTCTTCGTCTTTAAGCCTTCGAGGGAAGTTTCCTAGAGTCTGACATTTGTCGCAAAGGACGAGAAATACCAAGAAAAAATGCGGAAAATAGCGGAATTAGTCGAAAGAGACTAAGTAAGTGAGAATGGAAATTCTCAAGCGTAATTTGGCAATTTAACATTTCATCAAAGAGATATAGGAGTTATGTGTTTGAGATTTATTAACTTTATGTGGAGCTTAAGGGCGGAAATGAGTCCATCTCGAAATGAGATAACTTTAATCCGAAAAGAAAGAACTACGAGATTGTAGATCCTCTTAGAGTACAATAATGGGAATGTTTTAATTACACAACAAATTTTAGAAAGCCTCTCGTGCCCTTTTCGGACCTCAACCAACCTCATCTTATTCGGTGCCCCAGATCGGGTAGGTGGCCCGAAGGCGCTCAATACCAAGCCCACCTTCACAAGTCTGAATAAGCATTCAGATTGGAAAGACGATCGTCCAAGAACTGAGAGCCGGGTTGGTCTTCCAAGTTGTACTAATCCAACCCGGTTCAATTTAATTTAATGTGCACTAGCACTTATCTTTATTACATATCAAAACATTTCATATCATTTATGACTTTTAAGGGTGTGAAGGCTATGAAAGAGTCGAGTCCACATAAAGGAACAGAGTTCTGACACCTTGCTAGGGTGTAATATCCCTCCAACGAATAGGAGCGGATATAGATCATGATCCTTAAGTTGCGGGAAGAGAGGGCGTAACGCCGTACCACTCGACATATTATAGAGAGATGTTCGGGGCCAAACCCACATCCCTTATTATATATTAAATCCATAACGAATCTCGAAAAGAGATTTAAACAAGCAAGACCACATAAACAAGCCTAAAAAATATATCTATTAATAGTAATAACAAGAGGTCGATATTTCTAACAATCGATTTTTCCTATATTTATTTATTTTAACACACAAGTTGTTCCCAACATAGAGAAGTTTAACGAAATTGAAATATCGAAAAGTTTCAAGGAGAATATCCACTTGCCTTGAATTTCATTCGATCTTTCACGAGGCTCGGAAATTTAGAATGACTTACAAAACGCAAAAGTTTTGACCTAGCAATTCGAGATAATATAAAGAAACGAATTTATATTAAAATTCTTATTTCATTTCTTATACAACCTTTTCTTATTTTCTTTCTTTAAGAGAAGGTATTTTATTCTAAATTATTTATTTTAATAATTTAGGTAGGAGATCCAAATAATATATTCCTTTATTATTTTTTTTTTTTTTAATTTTTTTTTTTTAAGTGAGGTCTTAAATAATTTTATAAAAATTATAAACCAGCTAGATGGGCATGCAAATGAATTTAATTCCATAAATTTCTTTTTTATTAGCCCACTTGTAATATCTATTTTTGTAATTTAAATAAATATTATGTATATGTTGAAATTATTTTATAAAGATATTTAATTAAAATATGAGTCGGCAAATTATATCGAGACATAACGAGACGGAAATACGCTGAGAAATCGAAATGGGCGAGTTGTTGGGCTTCTCCTTCTCCTTTTTCCTTTAATAAAATCAGATGGGTTGATTAAAAAGCATATGAGCCTAATAGAAATTCAACCTAACAGCCCAAAAATAACCTAAAGGAGCAAGCCCAACCTACTTCTCTTCTATCTTCCTTCTCTTCTTACGCCATGGAAGTAACCAGAGAACACCATGACGGACGACGATGGCAGGCGAGCACCAGCGTGGTGGACGATGGTGGTCTCCTAGGCGGGCGGGCGGGCGGTGCACGCGCGGTGGAGGTGGCTTCCGGTAGGGGCGTTGGAGCTCCGGTGGCCAAGAGAAGGGAGAAAGGATTTTTGTGGATTTTTCTAAAAAATCATATTTGACAAAAATTAAAAATATGGAATTTTAGGACAAAATGGATGAATTTGAAGAGAAGAAGGAGCAGGATTGATTGGTGTGATCTTCCTCTTGCCTCTACCCCTTTTTATAGCGGGAGAAGGGGCTTCTTCAATCCTCCACCATGGGAATTGACCACTCATGGAGGAGAAGGTCTTACTCCATTGGATGCATGTGTGTTTGTTTGAAATGAAGAGATTGATGAGAATGGAGGTGGAGAGGAAGAGTGAAACTGGAGGTGAAAATGGTTGATAAAGCATATAGATATAGGTTTTAGAGCATGTTTTTATTCTTGTTTTATGCATGTTTAGCTAGAGTTTCGCTTTAAGTTATAGTTTAGTTTTGTTTCGGTTTAGTTCGGAATCTACGCGCTTTTGTGCTTTATTTCAGGTTGGAAGGTGAAACATGGTGGATATGAAGCTAAGGGACGGAGCTTAGGGGACTGTGGTGGAGTTTGATGAAGCTTAGAGTGATACAAGTGAAGATTGAAAGAACTAAGGCCCAAGAGCTTGTGTGAGAAGAACGCTTAAATCCGGGCTATGCATTGGCATTCTTGTGTGAGAAGAACGCTTAAAAAAATGGTCTTATAACAGTCTTAGCTTGGTAGTGGCCTAACCACGATCTTCACTCAAGTACAACTTTTGGAAACTTTTCTTCAACTTCTTCGACTTCAAACTTCTTGATCCACTTCTCAAATCAACTTCCAAGAAATACCTGATGTGTCGTATACAGACGGTGGACACCAGCCGGCCATGCAATTGAAAAATTCAAGCTCACAGTGGTTATTAATATACACCGTCTTTAACAACCTTTTAATCAATTAACCTAGAAAACCTTCTATGTCAAGTTGATCATGCAATTAAGTTTAAAGCATTCAATAGAAACATAATTCATGAATTCCACCGTCTATTCATGAAGTTTTGTGATTAAATTCCACCGTATTTAAGCGTTCTTCTCAGACAAGCTCTTGGGCCTTAGCTCTTTCAATCTTCACTTGTATCACTCTAAGCTTCATCAAACTCCACCATAGTCCCCTAAGCTCCGTCCCTTAGCTTCATATCCACCATGCTTCACCTTCCAACCTGAAATAAAGCACAAAAGCTCGTAGATTCCGAACTAAACCGAAACAAAACTAAACTACAACTTAAAGCGAAACTCTAGCTAAACATGCATAAAACGGGAATAAAAACATGCTCTAAAACCTATATCTATATGCTCTATTAAATTCCCCCATGCTTGAACCTTGCTTGTCCTCAAGCAAGACATAAAATCAATCACACCACAAACAAGCAAGCCATGACTTCCATTCATTTTAAAGAAGCTCAAAATTAACCATGAAATCGTTGCATACATTTATTGAAAGCTTCAAACCAAGCTATTAATGCATTCTAACCCTCACCAAGGTATATGTGTTTGCACTCAACGCTCAAGTGTTTAAAAAGGTATGTGTTTTCGCTCAAAAATCATCTTTGAATGCCAACTACCATATGCTTGCATCAGTGTACTAAATCTTCACCACGAATGTTTAAATGCAAAACGTAAATCATGAGGTCTTTTTCAAGGTTGTAATGAAGCCAAGGTATAGACAAGTAGGTGGGGATCATTATTTGGCCATGTGGTGCTAAATCCGGGAACTGGAATCAACTAAAACCCAAATTACAATAACACTCACTCTCAAAAGCACCTTACCAACTTACTCTTCCCTTTCTTCCATTACTTACTTTCAACACTTCTTTCTTTCTTTTGCTCCTTTTTTTTCTTTCCACAAACCCAATTGAGATTCATTCTTTCTCATTCTTCTCTCACAAGAACACTTTGCAATTTATACATAAAGCTCATCTCAATCAACCATTCATACCAAACTTTCCCTCAAAGGATTTTTAATGAACATTCCCAACATCCTTAACTTTCTTAACAATTTTTCACTTTCTCCTCAATTACACCTTTTCAAACTTCCTTACAAACCCCAAAGTACATCATATAACCCACAAAATTCCCCTAGTCAAATCCTAATTCCCGGATAATGGTCAAGCTTATTAGGCTAGGAACAATTTTTGTGGAGCTAATAAACAAGGCTAAGGCTCAAAACAACGTGGCTACAAAAACAAAGGTATAATGTAGGGTAGATAAGGAGATAAATGAGCTAAAGAAAATTTGCCTCAATCATTTTTACATCATGCATTTAAATCATATAATGTGGCCTCGAAAAAGAATCTAAACGCAAGTTCTAGAGTTTAAACAATCAAAGAGATGCACTCAAGAAATTTCATGCAAAAATAGCATATAAAGGCTCAAAAAGATCTCACAAGGCAATATTTGGTTAGAACTTCATAAATAACTCAAATTCTCACTTTCATGTATAATCCTTCATAATTAAGCAATTCTTTTTTATTACTTTCATAAAAAACTAACAAGTCATGGGATATGAAATTATGCTCACTCAATAAACAAGTGGTTCCAAGGGGAAAATGAATCCTAAAATGCAATAAAAATTGTTTTTTTCCCCAAATTGTCTGAATTTTTCAAATTTTTATCGGATTTTTCAAACTTTTAATCAATGCATAACAATAAAATAAACATGCAAATGCAACTACATGAACTATATACAACTAAGCACTTATGACAAAATAAAGAATCCCCTTCCCCCATGCCTAAACTTTACTTTGTCCCCAAAGTAAAAGAAAAGATAAAGAGAAAAAGAAACTAACCTCATCATAAGAGCTTGACACACTCAAGAATCTACTCCACAGGCGGTGGTGGTGGTGGGTATCCCGAGTATGGATAAGCAGGTTTTGGGTATCCGGGATATGAGCGCGAGGGCGTCTTGGCTTCATCGAACCGCGTGTACCTATTTCCCGACTTTACCTAAAACTAAGAACAAAACGAACCAAAACCAAACAAAAACAAACCGAAAACCAAAACGTATCTAGAAAGCAAAGAAAAACTAAACTTAAAGCTTGGGTTGCCTCCCAAGAAGCGCTTGTTTAACGTCATTAGCTTGACGTTTAGCATGATTTGACAAGATTATACATTGTCAATGCCCTTAACAACCTGTCAAAAGCTTGTGAACACATCTCATAAGAAAATAAGTAGCACAAGGATAATTTCAAATTGAATAACCCATTTAAAAACCGCTTCAACTTATCAAACTTGTGAGACCAATTTTCATGAAATGGCATATGCTCAAAAAAATTCAACACAAGTGGTGATGTCAGAAAATACTTACAGTATGGGTCAAAGTACTTGTCACCATCACCACTTTCCTCAAAGATGAATTGTGAGTATTCTCTAGTACCAACCTTAAACTCACTTGGTTCTATAGGCTTCTCCATGTCAATAGAGATTGAACTTGGCTCCTTGGTGCTCTCTTCAAGTTGAATAATAGGAATAAAGTCATATTGGACATTAAAGTCACCCTCATAACCCAACTCAACTCTAGCAGATTCCTCCTCAACTTGCATTTGGGTGTCTAACTCAAGGGCATTTGATTCCAATGCAACCTCTCCCATCATTGGATAGGAAATTGGTGGAGATAATTCGACTAGCATACATTGATCGCTCATGTACCAAAAGAAGTCCCAACACTCTTCTGGTCCCATACACCAAAGCCTATAATTGCTCATGTACTCTGCGAGCCCTCGAGTCTGAGAATTCAAACCGTCCTCACATAATTCTCTCTCACATGGATAATAACCCAGCAAAGTACCATATTCATGAATCTTTTTGTTGTAGTCTAGAAAAATATTCATCTTGTAGTTGTCTACATGCAAACATAGCCATGGATAAGTAGCACAGGTGTTATGAACCGTAAGATAGGTTCACAACACCAACAAATAGTAATACTAAGTAAACACAAAGAAAATAGCCGAGTCCCCGGCAACGGCGCCAAATTTGACCAACACTTTTAATCTACTTCAAAACAATGTCCTAGCATTAGACAACTAAACACACATGGTCACAAACAACGGACCTAAATCCAGCTCTAGCGCGAAACTGAATAAATAACAACATTGTCATTATTTCTAACAAAACAACCTATCATATTTTATTAATCACACAAGTTGTTCCCAACACAAATATTAAATGGGATTCAATTCCTCTTTTAGTAATGTTTATGCAAAAGAGAACTGTCCACTTGCCTTATATGAGATATCTCCACTTAAAGCGGTTAGTTCCATCTCGAACTACGTTCATCCAAGACTCGAGTTAGCGATGCGCTTTCGAGATTTGCTTGCACATAAATCAAGGCGGTAAACGAAACGAGGCAACATGTGAATCGAGACGGTCCATCAGAATCCATGGCACGCATTCCGAGGCAAACCCGGCTCCACACATCTTTCCCTTTTTCCTTCTTTCTTTCCCTTTTCTTTTTACTTAAATCCATAAAAAGGCCCGAAAAAAAATCAGTGAGCGACGAACCAACTTCGTCGATGTCTAGCGACTTCGTTTGATATCCGTTCGGGGTGATTCATGCGACAATTGGAATTCCTCATCACCCTCTTTCTACTGTTGGCAATGGATCTTGAATTCGTTGAGGGAAGACGAAGAACGGAGGCGATGAAAATTACTCCCTGAAACTGAATTTCTGGGCAAAAGAAACCAGGAGCAACGTTGGTCGCGAACGCCTGTTCACCAACTTTTGTCGGCGATACCAGGGACAGGGTGGAGCGACTATTGGCAACATATGAAATCCCATGTTTCCACCTTCCATATGTTGGCAACGACCCCGATATTACTGTCCGAACTACGGAGAACGAAGCCCGTGAAAACCACTCGTCACCAACCTTTAAAAATCTGGAAAATTAGTTTTACGATCTGATTTGATGAGTTTTGGCTCGTTTCTTGAATCATTTCCCCACAATTGATTGAGTGTTATGGTAGATAAATCCATCCTCGACATTTAGAAACTTGAATCATCAAATTTGGTTAAGAAACGAGTTCCCAATCGATTTTTGAAAGTTGTGTGTTTCTAGGTCAAAATCGGGGGAGATTTCCGGTTTCTTGTTCCAATTTGACAACTAACCTCATATTTGATCCAAAACAGCCCTTTAATAGGCTTTTCCGACTCCTTCTCGACCTCTCCATGCCACTCACGATGTCGGAGACGTGCACACATGGTTGCATCTCGTGGCACCACCGCTGCAAGTCAAACAGGGAAGGGTAATGGCTGGCGCTCCCATGGTTTGCCACCAATGGCGGCTACGGGGTAGGCTCCCTGAGGTGGCAGCCATGACGCCGGGGTGACGCCTAGGTGACGAAGGCGGCACAGCCTTTGGGGCTCGAGCTGCTCATTTTTAGAACAAGACAAGGTACAATGCACATGTTATAACATACTTGTTTCCTTATTAGACTTGAAAACAAGTTAGTGAAATTGGTTTGGACCATCTTATCTCCTAGCACGAGAGCTCGGGTTCGAGTTTCATCACAAAATTTTATTTTTGCAAATTTTGTTCATTTATAACTGAATTAAATTAAGTTTAAATCTTCACTTATTATTAACTCGAAAGAATTAAAGTAATATCTCTTTATTAAAAAGAACAGATATTACATTAGTACCCCCTTAAAAATAGTTTCGTCCTCGAAACTAGAAACGAATTGGGCGGTACATAGGAATGCCAAAATATATATTCAAACCATTCTCTATCCAAAGAGAGAATGAATTTATCACTTAAGTACCCCCTTAAAGAATGTTTACCATTCTATAACTAAGGTAAGATAACTCAAGAAAACACCTTTGCACAACTTGCTAGGCTCTTCCTAAGGTTCATGTAAGAAACTTCTTTGTCTTTAAACTTGAGGTCTCTTTACCACCACACTTGAACCAAAGTATCCTTACTAATGGTTCTTCCTAACACATAATTTCTTAACATGGACTTCTTAGAATCCTTACTCAACTTACTTTTTGGATGAACTCTTGATATAGCCTTCACCAAGAACGTGAAATTCATCCAACTTATCTTCTCACGATAACAACATTTAAAAGTTGCTATGGATTAGATAACACAATAAGTATGACAAGATAATAGCCTGTCTTGCCAATTCATTCCAACCTTTCGTAAGGTTCAACATAACGAGGATGAAACTTATCTTGTTTCCTTATAAACAAGAATACATCCTTTAATAGAGTCACTTGACAAAACCTATCAACCATGTCAACTTAGCAACTCCTTGCTTTATAAAGACATAATACTTTTATTAATCTTTCACCATCAACAACTTGGCTTGGATGTACTTATATCCATTTGTAATTATCTTATCCAGCTTAATTCAAAACCATCTCCTCAAAATTATCATTCCAACATATTGCACAATATCACTTCCAATCCAAGGAATTTCTAGCATAATTGTTTCCATTGACAATTATTAGTCTTTGTCATTGAAGAACAGTTAAAACTTCACTTGACGTCCTGACTTGTTGAGCAATCTAGCTCTCAGGATTAAAAAATATCCTCAAGTGTCCACTCTCTACATCTAACTACTTATCAGGCTGAGATTGAACATCAATACTAATCTACATATCCAAACTCCAATCCTATTGGAGCTCTACTTAAAGTCCTCACTCGACAAACTTATCTCAAAGAGATTTAAGTCTTTCGGGCAACATGAAAACGAATAGCAACTAATGGGGAAATACTAGTATATCCTTTGTTCCAAGGAGAGAACAGATATCTCTTTATTTTTGCAAATTTTGTTCATTTATAACAGAATTAAATTAAGTGTAAATATTCACTTATTATTAACTCGAAAGAATTAAAGTAATATCTCTTTATTAAAAAGAACGAATATTACAAAAGCATAGTTTTCATGGAGTCTATAAGCGATATCACAAGTAGAGGATGTGAAAAATAATGGAAAACAGGAAAACAAGGTTTATGAAGGGAACATGAAAACAAGAACCATCATGGTTACAGAAATATCAAATTTAATGGCTTAAGAATAAAGTTTATGACAAGATGGAGGCTGATCTCTTTCAAAAGTATGAACTCGAGGATGAATCATTACAAAGTACATTGGGAGAGGAATTGGGCCAAAGCTACACGATCGCGATGTGGAAAAGGGGACATACACAACGTACTTGTGCAAGCCGTGCATCCATACCTTTGTCACATTTGGATGTTGCTTTTCTTTTTATTGAATATACTCTCTTATTTTTTTTCATTGTCAAGGTTGGTTACCGCAATTGTTTTTATATTATTCAAAGTTGATATTTTGCATTATCTTGTCAAGAAACATAACCCATCTTGTTATGAAACTAATATTTCCTGTCACATTACCTCTATTTACTAAGGATGTTGGTTCTCTGGTTAGCGATCTTAGTTTGTCTTCAAATTTTCACGGTTGTTAGCCAAAGTTATTTTTTTATGTGGTTGGAAAAAATTTCCAATAATATATTATGAGATATCCTATCAAGTACGTATTTTATCATGTCATACAACCAAATATATCTCGTCGTCATATTATAACGAGTTAGTAAATATTTGTACTTTGTTCTTGGTAAACTATTTACTATATTTTTTTGCAATTTGTCAAGTTTGTTGTCGATAGAAAAAAAGTAGAGCATGTCATACTTTCCTATTGCCTTGTTGGGCCATTTCGATTTCAAATCATGCTTGAAGATAGAACATACCCACTACATGCTCAACTTTGATATATTGAATGCCTTTCCATTTTAGGTTACGTTCTAGTCTTTAGATATGATTAAAAGTTTAAAATCAATGGCCCTAAAAGTTGTAGAGATGAAGACATGCATAAGACTAGGGATTTATCCTGTCACACAATGAAAATTTTGGAAGAAATGTATCTCATGGTATGGGAGAGATGGGAAAAAGGAAATGGGTTTATATAGTATAATGGCCCAAAATTTTAGATTCTCTTTTTCCCACTATAATTTTCATTCTCCCGCCACAAGTTTTAAAAAATTCATTCCTTTGTCCTAAAATTTTGTAGTTTTTCAGTATCTCACCTCAAATTTGGTAAAAGAGGTATCTTGTCATGTCACGTAACTTTTACTTTACTTTAGTTGGAAGATAAATGCAAGTGCAACCATGTGATTTGAAGAGAAATGCAAGTGTAACCATTTGGTAATTCATAAGACAATACGTCTAAGTATAAAATAAGACAATATATGATATCATAATAAAAAACATCCATCCATTTGATAATTAAAACACATCAGAAACATACAACCTAAAACCTCTCCTCACACATGAAACTATTAAACCAAACCAAATGCAAGTAATATCCTGTCACTTAATGAGCAAACTGCTAAACCAAACAAAATGCAACTTTTATCCTATCAAATGGATGGATGTTTTGTATTATGATATCATATATTGTCTTATTTTATACTTAGACATATTGTCTTATGAATTACCAAATGGTTACACTTGCATTTCTCTTCAAATCACATGGGTTTGATTTACCTTAAACCTTAAACCAAACCAAATGCAACTATTTTGGGTTTGATTTACAAATATAGCATCCTTAAATTCACGATATTCATGTACATGAGTCATTTTTCTTCTAGCGATTTTGAGTGCTATGGTGTCTCGTTTCCTCCGCGTTGATCTCCTTATTGATGGAGGCTCGTCATGCTCGTGGTCATCAACAAACACCATATTGTTTCATGTTACTTCCACTGATTTTATATTGGAAGTGAACCCAATGAAAGAATTCCTCCACATTTGATCAAACTAGAAAATAGTCAAAATACACATAATAGGAAAAATATTTTTTTTGTAACTCCCATTGATTAAGGACTCAAATTTGTTCCTTCCATTGAAGAATAATCCTTTTCGGGTATTGGAGAAGTCCATTGCTGAAGGCGATCTGTAATAACTGTGGTTTTAAGGATATTTTTGAATTTTTCTCGGATATCCTTTTAACCTCTTTGTCCGTTTTAACGCTTAATCCAATATTTTTGGCGGAATTTAAATCCTAGAAAATTGTTGGTGATATCCTAAAATCACAAAGAAATGATTTTATGGATCGGTATGAATTCTAGGATTTTTCAGTGGAAAAATAATATTTATTGGATAAGCCGTCTTTTTAATTATGTACTGTAAAGGTTTTAAAATACGAAACGGAAGCCTTAAAAATTGAAGGTAGCAAGATAAAATCATGGAAAATTGGTTTTATTGGTCTACATATTTTACGGGACGTTTTGTATTCAGTAAGTTTTTCCACCCGAGGTACATAATTTTACCGCTTTAACGCGAGTCCCGTTCCGAGACGGGAAGTCCCGTGTTAGCCGACCTCCAATTACTTAGTGGGGGAGGAAAGCTGAGTTTATTGGATGGGCTCTGCGTGTTTTTTGGATAGAATCAAAGGGAGGTACGAGAAAGAATTAGGACGACGACGAACTCGGCGATTTCAAATCTCCACCGCAGCATACCTTCCCTTCCCCTTCCACCTCCTATCTTCTTCTTCATCTCATCTTCTTCCTCTTGGTGATTATGAGCTCGTTGCTGTTGCTTTAAGCCAGAACCAGAGGAGAAGAATCAGGAGGAGCGACGTACTCGGGAGGAAAGAATTCTTACCGTCGGCTCTCTTCTTTGCCTCGCCGTGCGACGCCACCGGCGACCACCAGCTTGTCCGACCACCACCCACCACGAGAGCCACCACCGGGCAACACTCAGCCACCCTTGGGCTCGGGGATCGAGCCACTATCGAGCCATGGGCTCAAGTGAAGGTAATTACGATCGAAATTAGTTGCGGAGCCACCGTAAGGACCTTTCGGTTCCGCTTTGCTAATTAAATTTATGGTTTTTATAATCTTGACGTTGATATGGTCTCACAGGTTCAAACCGCTCGAGAAACGGACGTCAGGATCTTCAGTTATAGCAAATACAAGTTTTGACACCGATTGGCAGGTAAAGGACTTCAGATAATTACTCGGAATTCGTTGTTAATCCGTTTGATCCGAGATTTGGTCACCTTTAAGAATTGTTGCTAATGATCAATTTTTATTTAGAAAATTGTTCCGAAAGTGAAGCGGATAATTAGTTATAAATTCGCCAAGATGGCTCCTTAAAGCATGATAATTAAGGATTATTTATGAATCGATATTCGGAAATCAAATCGTTTATCAATTAGGAAGTTGTAGGAGTTGAGTATACAACTAAGAAGTGTATCCATGAGCTCGTTGTTGAGAAATCTTTTGTTATATTTGACAGAAGGGTGATAAAGATTACTGTTGAATTGCTAAGGACGTTGAGCACGCCTTCTAAGGCAAGTGGACGGTTCTCTCTTGCATTATTGTTATTAAATGAGGAATTGAATCCCATTTAATATTTGTGTTGGGAACAACTTGTGTGCTTAATAAAATATGATAGGTTGTTATATTTGTTAGAAATAATGATCATGTTGTTTATTCAGTTTTGCGATAGAACTGGATTTAGGTCCGTTATGTGTGACCTTGTATGTGTTCTCACGCTGAGACATTGTTGTTGAATTAAGGTAGTTTCAGGGAGGAGAACGTGGTTCCATATCCTCTCTTTAAAAAGATTACATTAGGAGGGGCCTAATCCTAATGGTGGGTCATGACTCTTCCCCTGCTCTTCGTGTGAGAGGGGTGATGCGCACTCTAGCTAAGTGCAATTGGTACGGTGCAGTGTAGACGACAGGGTAATAGGCCTCTCTGATCTCTACATCACCATATGCAAATGAAAGATCAAGGATAGCTTAAGTCCTGTGATCTTGGTACAGGGTAGATGACCATGGATGAGATACTCCGATGATCTCTACAATACCAAAATATTTCGGCAGTAGTTCGAGCCGGTTATGAATCACCAACCTGTTTGTGAAAAGTTTTGAAAGTAATATAAGATAAGTGCGTTAGGCACATTAATATACCTAAATGGTTCGTCCAGTCGGAAAGCCATTCTTGCTCCCGGTTATGAATGATTCTTAATCAAATTTTGATTAAGTCAATCTGAATAGTTGATGGAGGCTTTTCAAAAAAATGTTGTGTGATTAATATGAGTTCCCAACAATTGTTCATGTTTCGTAAAGGAACCACAAATTGTGGTGTCCTGTCTCTTGAATATGCATTTCTCATTCTTATCTTCTATGGGACTGCTAACTGTTGGATCATCGACCGGTTATTATTCGGATTACGATGCCAATATGTTTAGTCACTACCATAAGAACCAGTCATTTTGTTCACTTGCTTAGTCTTTCATTAGACTAACCCGACCACCTTATTCAATTGCATGGTCGGCTGGTGTCCACCGTTGTATACAACACATCAGGTATTTCTTGGAAGTTGTTTTGAGAAGTGGATCAAGAAGTTGAAGAAAAGTTTCCAGAAGTTGTATTTGAGCGAAGTTTATGGATGGGCCACTATAAAGTTATGTTGGGAAAGAAGAAGCTAAGAGTTTACATACTAAAGGTTTTGTTCAGATAGAAGATTGTTCTATCATCTTGTCATAAAAGCTAATGTTGTTTTAAGACCATTTGTATTTATTCCGTCGTAATGTCTTCTTAAACTTTGTAAGGTTGAAGTAATAAAGATTAAGTTCTTTTGCAACATTTTATTTTTTTCTGGTTATGATTTAAATGAATCCAACTTTTGGATTTTTAGTTTGTTCAGTCAGTTTAAAGCTTTGGGTAGCTTCGGTTTAGTCTTAATCGGGGTTACTGGCGGTAATACCTCTAGGGTAGGAAGGGGGTGTTACACGATCATCCCAATTTACTTCCTCCATACAAGCCGCTAGGGGGATTCGAATTTCGAACCTCCCAATGTTACATGCCTTTTGCCTGTGTATTTATTTATTAAGTTACGGATCAAAGTAATCATGTCATGACAATGTGTGTATCTTACAGTTGAAAGCTTTGTTGAAGATAAAACTTAACACAAGGACACATAGTGTTGACTACTCATATTATAGTAAAGCAAAGCTTGACTATTAAAGCATTCTTTTCTCCCGTTTGAAAGCAAATCAGAAGCATTTGAAGTTGTAGAATATGAAAAATCCTCTAGCATGTGATGACAGGGAGAATCAAAGATACTCTTGGAAATTGAAAGAATAAGATATTTTACAACACAACCTCTAGAACTCAAACAAGGGCTTCAACTCAGTAGCTTGGGTGCCTGATGAGGCGCGCGACTCAATCAAGGCAGACGTTCGATAAAACATTTCGACAACAATGCTGCAAAATTATCCAAACAATACTTGAGGGCAAGCCTAATGTCAGTGGTCTGCTATTCATGCTTGAATTTCTTGTAGAGCTAATTCACAACCCCGAGGATCGAGTTGATAGCGACATCAGCCTCCACCGCCTTACAATGGGAAAATTTTAAGCCCTTATACACACCTACCTAAACACATCTATTTGAAAGAGCATAATGCAGTGCTAGTTGTGAAACTTGGATTCCTTCTATGATTGCGATTTGCAAAGAGAAACTAAAGCATAATAGTTGCTGATTATTCTACACAAAAGCAATACATAATGTCTCCATTAAATGTTTTTTATGCTTTTCCTACTGATCCAAACAAAATCATCTTCTCTACAACCACAACTTTCATGGCATCCTTGGTTGAAGCCTAACATGGACATTTCCTTTCCAAGATTGCTTAGTGAGTCGATGTATGCCTTTTGCACTTTGGTGTTTACATTGAATTTTGTCACTCCGAGATCTATGCAACTCTGCTCAAGACATTTCTAATACATTATCACATTTGATTTGCACCTTAGTTACTTACAAATTCATAATCCACCATGGATCCAATCAGTTATGAAAGTACAAAAGAATATGTTGATATGGACCAAAATCATCTTCTACATGTACACAAAACTAAATTAAATAAAAACCAAAACTGGAAATTAAAGCTGAAGAACCTAGGAGTAAAAGCTTACGAGAAGAAGTATTTATTGGTTGTATTACTTTACATTTTACAGATTCTCAGTCCTTGAACAACTTCCTCCTTGGCCACCTCTCTCCATCTTGATCCTTCGAATCATACCCAAAAAGAGCCATTGTAACGTCAGCAAGCTCCTCCCTTTTGTCCTTTGTAAAACGACGTCATCCTACTTTCTTTATAGGAGCATTTGGAGCTCTCTCGCCTTCTTCACTGTTGTTGTTGTGTACTTCGAGTCTGATTGGACTCCTGAAAGCAGACACCCATTCCAAATTTGCTTGTGTAGGTACCTTTGATGGATTCACAAATGCGAAATGCAACTATCTTACGATTTTAGCCAACATTAGAACTTCCGAAACGAAATTGATATTTTTAAGATTGATTCAGGAATGAGAATTTGATGAAATTAAATTAGAAATGTACTCACAACTTCGTTAATTGCTTTGGATACGTGCACGAGTTACTTTAGGTCTTCGTGGTTGACGCCACAAATTATCTTAATTTGTAGACAAATTGCAACAATAAACTTGAGAATTTCATCAAATTGAAGTAAATTTGAGAGACTAAAATTTGAAGGAAATACCCCATCAACCTCAACACAACCCCTCTTCGCCTGCATCATAGATTCAAAATCGGACCCATAGTCAAAATCAGAACAATACGATTCCATCACTAAATTAGCGCTTTGGATAAAAATCTGCATCCTACTAAGCGAACTTATAATCATTAGTAATCTACCTTGATTAGTTCTTTGGGTAATCCCGAAGCTCCGTGCAGGACTAATAAAACACCTTTCTCTAAAGCCAACACATTTATATATTGTTGAGCATGAGAAACAAGCTTCATTAAAATGAGAAATTTTCTACAACAAAATGCAGAAAGACAAAAGGTGTGAAAATTGTCTACTACAAACTATAGATAGACAAAAGGTACTACAAAATCTTGTTGAAGGCCATGCCTTGGGTGAATCGTCATGTCCAATCACGACGAGCGCCTCGCGGAGCTGCGACTAGATCTGGGGAGAATCTTGAAGCATGAGGGTGACAACTAGGTCTTTAATCTGCTCCTTCTCAGGGTCAGGGATCGGATTGGGAGTGGGGGCGTCGTTACAAGCGGAAGCGATAGGATTCCATCGGAACATTAGGTGGTCCTTGAAATTGATGGCCACGGCCTAGCGGATCTAGTCATTGACGAATGGCTCGGAGACGAGGTTGAGGACGACAAGGTCGTTGTTGGAACCGTCGACGACATTCTTCAAACTCGAAAATCCACCATTCTTCTACAACATGAAGCTTTTCCAAAAGGATCAAAACATACAATTGGTTTATACCCAAATCTCTAATATTTTTACCCAAATCTTTTTTTTAACCTTTTTAATTGATTTTCAGTATTTAAGAAAAAAAATAAATAATATTACGATTTTACCTTTTCTTAAAAAATGAACAAAAATCAAAAATAGATGGGGTTTATTCTTGCTAAAAAGGGTACCCACTTTATTTTTTTGGGTATTATTTTAAATGTCTAAAAAGTATAGCTTATTTGGAATTTTGGCTTTTTTTGGTGTATTTACTAACAATTTTTCTAAATTTAATATATAATAATTTTCAATGGAAATTCCATACCCCATTTCTATGTTATCTATCGTGTGTCATTTATGGTGATGGTTGAGATTTCTTTTTATTCTTTTATCAAATATGTGACAATATCACTTAATAATTTATAATTATATTTAAAAAAATCACCATAAATGAGACATGATAGGGAACAAGAAAATGAGACTGAAAATTTCTACCGCTCTTATGTAGCATTGTTAATTGTAAAATGGAAAAAGGAAAAAGGAAAAAGGAAAAAAATCACGAACAATAATTTTTAAAAATAATTAGATGATTGTAGTTTAGTAAAAAAATTACCATAAGAAGCTAAAGTGAATTGTACATTTTTATTTTGATGTAAAGACATAATAAATCTTCCACGACATAATATTATGTTACAGGGAAAATTGTAACAAAGAAAATAGGGTAGAAATTTTGAGAAGAGAAGAGAGCATTATGATTTTTTCAAAGAAAAATGAATGTCTATTATTGATCATCAAGCCTCTTTAAATAGAGGTACATGTGTAAGGTTTATAAAAGAATATTATGTATCATATTTATTACCCTTTCTTATCTAATAAGCTAAGATAATATCCATTGATTTAAGGAAATTATTATATCTTGTAATATTCCCTCACAATTTCCCCTTCAAATGTTCGATAATACTATGTCGGACGTTTGAACTTTTCTGTGACTTTGTTTAGCCATTTGTAAACTTGTATTTAGACACCTTCTTTTTATCATATTTCGTGGTCGCTCACTAGTACTTTGGGGAATAACAGAGATGACAACGACTGAGGCCTCGTAAAAAAACCTTTTAGTTGGGAAACCACGTGGGGGAAAACCACACCAAGAGGAAAAAGAGTATCTCTATTCCATCTCTTTCTTGGATACTAGTGACATTTGAGCGAAGAGTCTCCTCAACCTTGCCGTGTTCCATGCTCGAGGTGCCTTCTTTTCATCTAAATTCCTTAGCTCGCACATTCTTGCATCGTCATTCTCGTCCGCACGGTATTAACCTTTAGTTTCTTTTCTGGGCGTCCCTCGGTGTTTGTATACCGGTGTCGCTTCGTGCTCGCATCCTGGTATCCTTTAATGTTCTTGCCTTTATGTTACTCCTTGCGTGTGTTGCACAATGTAGTTGGCAAATCAAAGTTGTCGAGGTTGTACACTCTTGTCATGTGCGTGCTTCAGTCTTTGGCTCTTTGCTGGTATGCGGTCAATCAAATTGCCTTGATCTCTCTTTACCTTGTCAATCTTTCATATATTGTTCAAGTAGTGTTTGGATATCAACCGGACGTCAATAAAATCTTTTGTTTAAGATTGTTCTTGTGCCACTGCATACTTGCAAGCAATTTGTACAAATAAGTAAACAAACAGAATAGGCATACACATACATAATCAAGCGAACAAACAAAATAGGAATGCACAAACACAATCAAGCAAACAAAAAACAAAGGAGGCAAATTAATCAAGTTCAATTTTAATTTGCATTTTAATCACAAATTGCCTCTCGAATGTCACTGGTTTTCGCGTGAGAACCGGACATTCGATTCATCTCGGGAGCAATTTGGTGAGCGATCGTCACACTTAAGCTCGTATGCTTTTTCGTAATTTGTTTACATCCTCTTGGACCACTCGTTCATATATTCTTATATGGTTCATTTCGCACGCTTTCATGTACATCCATGTCGTTTGTTCATATTTTTTATAAATGGCTTGTTCACACGCTTTCATGTACATCCATGCTTTTCCCCGCAAAAAAATTCATGTACCTAAACTATTTGCAAAACATATTTATAAAACTCCCTTAGACGAGCGGTGTTTTAAGTGCTTGGGGATGCCCTTCCCAGCTCGCTTACAACTTCTACCGTTTGTGTCCGTAGCCACGTCGTGAACCCTTCGTAAGACCTTGCTCTTTTTCTTGCATCGTGTTCGCATTCACGACGAGCGCCTCGCGGAGCTACGACTAGATCTGGGGAGAATCTTGAAGCATGAGGGTGACAACTAGGTCTTTAATCTGCTCCTTCTCGGGGTCAGGGATCGGATTGGGAGCGGGGGCGTCGTTACAAGCGGAGGCGATAGGATTCCATCGGAACATTAGGTCATTCTGGAAATTGACGGCCACGGCCTGGCGGATCTAGTCATCGACGAATGGCTCGGAGACGAGGTTGAGAACAACAAGGCCGTTGTTGGGACGGTCGACGACATTCTTCAAACTCGAAAATCCACCATTCTTCTACAACATGAAGCTTTTCCAAAGGATCAAAACATACAATCGGTTTATACCCAAATCTCTAATATTTTTACCCAATCTTTTTTAACCTTTTTAATTGATTTTTAGTATTTAAGAAAAAATAAATAATATTACGATTTTTCCTTTTCTTAAAAAATGAAGAAAAATCAAAAATAGATGGGGTTTGGGTATTTTTGCTAAAAAAAGCGGGTATCCACTTTATTTTTTTTGGGTGTTATTTTAAATGTCTAAAAAGTATAGCTTATTTGCAATTTTGGCATTTTTTGGTGTATTTACTAACAATTTTTCTAAATTTAATATATAATAATTATCAATGGAAATTCGATACCCCATTTCTATGTCATCAATCATGTGTTATTTATGGTGATTGGTTGAGATTTCTTTTTATTCTTTTATCAAATCTGTGACAATATCACTTAATAATTTATAATTATATTTTAAAAAAGCACCATCAATGAGACATGATAGGGGACAAGAAAATGAGACTGAAAAATTCTACCGCTCTTATGTAGCATTGTTAATTGTAAAATGGAAAAAGGAAAAAGGAAAAAATCACCACAACAATTTTTAAAAATAATTAGGTGATTGTAGTTTAGTAAAAAAATTGCCATAAGAAGCTAATGTGAATAGTACATTTTATTTTGATGTAAAGACATAATAAATCTTCCACGACATAATATTATGTTACTGGGAAAATTGTAACAAAGAAAATAGGGTAGAAATTTTGAGAAGAGAAGAGAGCATTAGGGTTTTTTCAAAGAAAAATGAATGTCTATTATTGATCATCAAGCCTCTTTAAATAGAGGTACATGTGTAAGGTTTATAAAAGAATATTCTATATCATATTTATTATCCTTTCTTATCTAATAACCTAAGATAATAGCAATTGATTTAAGGAAATTATTATATATTGTAATATTCCCTTACAATTTCCCCTTCAAATGTTCGATAATACTATGTCGGACGTTTGAACTTTTCCGTGACTTTGTTTAGCCAGTTGTAAACTTGTATTTAGACATCTTCTTTTCGTCATATTTCGTGGTCGCTCACTAGTACTTTGGGGAATGAAAGAGATGACAACGACTGAGGCCTCGTAAAAAACCTTTTAGTTGGGAAACCACGTGGGGGAAAACCACACCAAGAGGAAAAATAGTATCTCTATTCCATCTCTTTCTTGGATACTAGTGACATTCGAGCGAAGAGTCTCCTCAAGCTTGCCGTGTTCCATGCTCGAGGTGCCTTCTTTTCATCTAAATTCCTTAGCTCGTACGTTCTTGCATCGTCATTCTCGTCCGCACGGTATTAACCTTCAGTTTCTTTTCTTTGCGTCCCTCGGTGTTCGTATACTGGTGTCGCTTAGTGCTCGCATCCTGGTATCCTTTAATGTTCTTGCCTTTATGTTACTCCTTGCATGTGTCGCAAAATGTTGTTGGCAAACCAAACTTGTCGAGGTTGCACACTCTTGTCATGTTCGTGCTTCAGTCTTTGGCTCTTTGCTGGTATGCGGTCAATCAAATTGCCTTTATCTCTCTTTACCTCGTCAATCTTTCATATATTGTTCAAGTAGTGTTTGGATATCAACCGGATGTCAATAAAATCTTTCGTTTAAGATTTTTCTTGTGCCACTACATACTTGCAAGCAATTTGTACAGACAATTAAACAAACAACATAGGAATACACATACATAATCAAGCGAACAAACAAAATAGGAATGCACAAACACAATCAAGCAAACAAACAACAAAGGAAGCAAATTAATCAAGTTCAATTTTAATTTTCATTTTAATCACAAATTGCCTCTCGAATGTCACCGGTTTTCGCGTGAGAACCGGACATTCGATTCATCTCGGGAGCAATTTGGTGAGCGCTCGTCACACTTAAGCTCGTATGCTTTTTCGTAATTCGTTTACATCCTCTTGGACCGCTCGGTCATATATTCGTATATGTTTCGTTTCGCAAGCTTTCATGTACATCCATGCCATTCGTTCATATTTTTTATAAATGGCTTGTTCACACGCTTTCATGTACATCCATGCTTTTCCTCGCAAAAAATTCATGTACCTAAACTATTTGCAAAACATATTTATAAAACTCCCTTAGACGAGCGGTGTTTTAAGTGCTTGGGGATGCCCTTCCCAACTCGCTTACAACTTCTACCGTTTGCGCCCTTAGCCACGTCGTGAACCCTTCGTAAGTCCTTGCTCTTTTTCTTGCATCGTGTTCGCATTCAGTTTTGATCCACTTCAAGCAGTATCTTGGATTTTGTTCCTGAAGATGAGATGCAACTTTTTCGTAATTCGTTTACATCCTCTTGGACCGCTCATTAATATATTCTTATATGGTCCATTTCGCACGCTTTCATTTACATCCATGTTGTTCGTTCATATTTTTTTTATAAATGGCTTGTTCATACACTTTCATGTACATCAATGCTTTTCCCTGCAAAAAAATCATCTACCTAAATTGTTTGCAAAACATAAAATATAAAACTCCCTTAGACGATCAAGGTTTTTAGGGATGGGCACGGTCGGTTAACCAGAGTTTTGGTTAACCGGACATTGGTTAACCAGAACTCCTATTAGTAAATTTCAATAACCATAACCATACCGTTCATTATCGATTAACCGTTGATGGTTAACCGTGAAACTCAGTATGGTTTATCGATTAACGATACTGCGAAACATAAGTATGCTTTAGTCTCTGAATTTTATATCACTTCATTTCTCTTATTTTCTAGACTTATAGTTGAGTTGATAGAAAATTTTGCCATAATTCGTACGTTTGTCTTTTGTAATTAGCAAAGTGCAATGGAGTGAGCTTTTAATTGAACCTTCCCAATCTTGTGTTTCGTAAAAGTTGACTGGTTCTTCCTTGTGAAATTAAGTAACACATGAGCATGAATGCAATATTGTTTTGAGTTCAGATCTATGTGAAACATCCTTATATTGTTTGCCTTATGTGTATTATATATATCCGCATGGCCTTTTGCATGTAGGGTTATTTTGCACTAGCTACTGTTGTAACATAAATAAAGAATCAATAAATCAAACAAATTAGTTTCCAAAGAACTTTATTACGAGTTTAAGAACACCCAAAATTCAAAAGGTTTCAACTTTGATTTAAGTTTTTAAGGCTCCATTCCAAAACTCTAACTGAAGCCCAAATGTTTCTATGTTCTTATACTCTTGTAGGAAATGAACATGATCATGCTTTGAGTTTTGATAAGATTAGTTTGAAAATAATATTTCGCTTTTTTATACTGGTTAGAGGTGTTGTTAAATTATAATAGCTAGTTTATTATTTATTAAAATGTATTTTATTTTAACTAAAACTAATTAAATATATAACTAATTTCCTTTTTAAAATCATATAATATATAGTAAAAATAGTATTGGTTCATCGGTTAACCTCTTGTGAAAATATTCATAACCGTATCCGAACCATTGAACTATTACAAGTATCGGTTGGTTAACCGTAACCGATTAAAATTGTTTTTCGGTTCTGTTGACCGTAAAAAATGATCGGTTTATCAGTTTTTCGGTTCGATTTTTCGATTATGGATTTTTTGCCATGCCCTAGGGGTTTTAAGTGCTTGGGGATGCCCTTCCCAACTCGGTTCCAACTTCTATCGTTTGCATCCTTAGCCACGTCGTGAACCCTTTGTAAGACCTTGCTCTTTTTCTTGCATCGTGTTCGCATTCAGTTTTGATCCACTTCAAGCAGGATTTTGGATTTTTTTCCTAAAGAAGAGATGCAAATTTTCTTTTACCTTCCAATGCTTCCTGAATCTTCTTGATTGGGCAATCATAGCCTCTGAACGAGCTCTTGCAAGAGAGCTACTTGATGTTGTCACGGAAACATGGATGTCCAACTTGATTTGCAATTCTGGCCTTGCTTAAATGCAATCCTGGTTATGACACCAAAAGATGAAGTGTAGATGATTTTTTGAACTTTCCATTCATATAAGGCTTGTAATTTTTCGACTTCTGTATCTCATGGGCAATGTGCCAGAGTCATCTTTACGGTTTTGCGAATTTTTGCCTCACAATCTTCGGACACCATTTTGGCTTATTCTCGAGGGTTTTTTAGTTCGGCTCCTGAACATGAAATGAATTACTCTCTCTCTTCCTTCTGATGCTTCTTGAATCATCTCGATCCGGTAACCGTGGTAATCAAACAAGGCTTTGAAATATCATTAGATCACACATTGATTCCTAGGGATGACCATGTTGCTTGCTTTTTTGATCCCGGCTTCGCTCCCCCATTGTCCTCCTCTTCTTCTGCGGATCTACTTGCTCGATCGATGTCATCATTTAGTGTGGTCTCGTTTGCCTGATCGGTCTTACTCTGCGAATTGCTTCTTTGTCGGTGTTGTCCAACTCGTTATTTATACTTTAAGTACAAATAACTCAATTTATAATAGTTCCAAAACCAAATATTCGATTAAAATAAATCATCATTGATGAAACTCGTAATAAATGAGAGCTAATATCGAGATTTATATTATTTTAAATAGGAAAACAAATATCTTTTATTCGACGCGCTCTTTAAATAACATGCGTCTTTTAAGTATTACAATACGTTATCCGCGATTTCTTTAGAATATGCGCGTAGTTTACACTCTCACTGAGACATTCCTCTCTTTCAATGACTTGATGTCTTTTTTATAACTTCGCTTTGAAGATAGCATGGACGTTTTGAATGTTCAACACATCAAATCTCTCTTAACAACAAAGTCTTGAGATAGAGATGTTTTCCACCCTCTTGCAACCCTTGCCCTCTTCACCTATTTGTAGAGATTGTGCAAATTTATTGTTATAATTTCCTCGATGCGGGATGAGCGAGCTACTTATGTTTGACTGGTTGAGAGAGAGGTTGCTCCTGATTGGTGTGAACAACGACAAACTCTAATTGGTGGGAGATGCGGTTTCCCAGTTTTCTTAATCTTCTGATGTGGGAAAGACCATCGTGCTTTAGCTGATGTCACTTTGTCAAATGAGCATGTTTTTTTTCACTTCTCCTTCTTTTGACCCGAGGCACATATCCTTGATTTGTCTCTTACGTACAAAGTGTGCGCTGCCTATACGTGTTTTTTTGATGGGGGTGAGGAATCCCTATGGGGATGCCTTATTTGGATCTTTTCAAGAGTCTCCCCGCATGCGGGACCGATAGAGTGCTTCAACGTCATCATTCTGTAATGGAGGTCATTTATTTGGTGTTAGTTTTAGTTAGCGTTGTTAGTTGAAGGTTAGATTCGGCTCTTGTAGACCCCGAAGGGTAGTCAAGACGATTGAGTAGACCCCGAAGGGTAATCTCGTGAGTAGACCCGAAGGTAATCTCGTTGGGTGTAGACCACAAGGGTAATCACCGCCGAATGTTGTTAGTATAAGATAGCACAATTTAAAACTTTAAAACCATAAACAACATGACTTGTCTAGATAAGGCAACGAGTCGAATGATTAGATCAATCTTTCCTTCAACGTTTATTGCCCCTATTAATATGCCAAGGGTTAAACCACAATAACGTTGCGAGATAAAACGTTGCTATACAATGAACATGTGGCAAGCATGTCTCATCATTGCATATATACGCACCTCGTTCTTCAATAAGTGTCTTGTGGATGATGTAGAACAATCAAACACAACTCTCGTATTTAATTAGAACTCATGACCCTCTTGAAGAGAATGAATTCTCGAACCTACCCCAAGTGAGGCGTCAAGCCTCTATTTATAGTGCAAGGGGTGGGCGGTTATTAGAGAGAGAAAGGGAAGTTATTTTGTTGAGAAAAATAAGGAGAAAAACAAGGAGGATTAATAGGAAAGTTGTTGTAACCACCTTGGTAACTTCCCTCAACTAACTTTCAAAATTCAAATCCATCCTTATCCAAAACTCAAGGAAAAAGCCCAAAAATGGCCCATGTGCGTGCGGCCCAAATCCATGGGAAGCTAGCTCCAAGCTAGCTTGTCACGCCCACACACCCGAGACATGAAATGTGCGTCTCGTCCCTACGAGGCTCGGTGAAGCTTCCGCGAAGCCAAAAGGTCAACGCCCTAGCTCAAACCTAGCTTAAACCAAAAACAGCTCCTAACTTGAGCTAGCTTAAAACCGAGGTTCCAAGCCTTGGTTTAATCTCAAATTTTGCCACATAGTCCTTGAGCTTCATTTCTCAACCTAGGAATCATCACATTGTAAATTCATTGGATAAACCAAGCCATATTTGCAAAACAATCAAAACAGCGCCCTAGACGCGCCTTGGCTTACCGCGGCTGCTGCGCGCTTGCATAGCGCAGCGGCGCGCCCTTGCCAGCGCCTAGGCATTTGACACGCGCATCGCTGGAGCGTCTCGGCGTCCATGCCGACGCACGGTGCTCGGCGCACACGAGGTTCTTGCCTCGTGCCTTGGCCAGCCCGCGAACCTCTTGTTTGGTTCGATCGATCAAGGCGCGCCATTGGCGCCCTTGCACCGATGCCAACGCCGATCCACACACATGATTCCTAACCTCTCTTTAACCCTTAGAACCACCATTGGGCCGATCACTAGGCCGTGCCTCCCGCACGCCCCAAGCCTAAGCGATACCCTTGGTAGTTCCCACACTTATCCATTCATGACTCACACCAAATGAGTTGATGACTTTCACAAATCACCAACATTCCTCCCCCATTTGTGCAACGTCATAAATTTGAACTTTTATAAAACAAACTCTATGTATAGATGTAAATGTCCGTAGACTTGAATTTACAACTTGTAAATGTCACATTCACGCACTAAAATCTAGTGGTGCTCCTAAGGTTTGAACCACATCAACTTGTCTAAGTACAAGTAGTAACATTTACACATGAGTTTCTTTGCGTATACGTGCTATCCTTGACGCATTTGTAAAAAGGCTCTTTCGTCCATTATCTTCTCACATGCGCTTTAGTCAAGTAATCCTCACACTCTAACTTGGAAGAAGCCTTATACTTCCACACATGCATAGTTGAGTCTTCTCACGTGCCCTACATAGCAATTTCCAAAGACTCATTAATGAAATCTTGTTTCAAGACTGGTTTCATGTAGGCCTAGAGCATTTACCTTTGATGGGAATTTTAGTATGCTCTCCAACTCCATGACTTTGGCTTTCCACATTGAATTCAGCCCACACCTTTCGATGAGGGGGAATTGGGTGTCCAAATCTTAGAGTTGCAAGGATTTTAGCCCCATCCCTCGTGATGCCTTATACACCAAATCTTTTGCCAAACTCTTCGTCAAGTGATCGGCAAGGTTATTGTGTGTTCGAACGAAGACAACCGAGATGACTCCATGTGTGATCAATTCTCTAACCGAACTATGCCTCACACCAAGGTGTCTTGATTTCCCATTATACACATGGCTATAGGCCTTTGCCAACGTGCTTTGACTATCACAAAAGATAGCGATGGGGGAAATCGGCTTTGGCCACAAGGGGATCTCCAACATGAGATTCCTAAGCCATTCAGCCTCCTTGCCCGCCGCGGCAAGTGCAACGAACTCCGATTCCATTGTTGAAGTCGTTATGCAAGATTGCTTCTTGGATGCCCAAGAAATTGCGCCACCACCCAATAGGAATACCCAACCACTTGTCGACGAGTGATCTTCCATATTGGTGATCCAACTTGCATCGGTATAGCCTTCTAAAGTAGAAGGATTACCCATGTATACAATACCATACGTCATTGTTCCCTTCAAATAACGAAGCACTCTTCTTAGAGCGTTCCAATGACTATCACTTGGTCGACTTGTATAGCGACTCAATTTGCCCACGGCATATGCTATGTCGGGGCGAGTACTCGTCATTGCATACATCAAGCACCCTATAACTTGCGAATACTCAAGTTGAGAAATTGGTTCTCCTAGGTTAGGAAGGAGTTTCTCACTGGGATCCATAGGCGCGCCCACCGGCGTGGATTTATCACAATTAAATCGTTTCACCACTTTCTCGATGTAATGGGATTGTGTTAGGGCCAAACCCATACCATCCCTCATTATCTTAATACCTAAGATCACATCGGCCTCTCCAAGATCCTTCATGGAGAACTTAGTAGACAAGAATTCTTTTGTCTTATCCACTAACATTTGGTTTGTACCAAATATAAGCATGTCATCAACATATAGACAAATGATAACTCCTTGACCAGATTTATCAAACTTGCTATACACACACTTATCCGCTTGATTTATCTTGAAACCATTGGCCAAGATTACTTCATCAAACTTATTATGCCATTGTTTAGGCGCTTGCTTAAGACCATAAAGAGATTTGATCAAACGACATACCTTATGTTCTTGTCCTTCTACTACGAATCCTTCGGGTTGCTTCATGTAAACCTCTTCATCCAAATCTCCATTGAGGAACGCCGTCTTCACGTCCATTTGATGGATGACAAGACCATGAATGCTTGCCAAAGCAATCAAGAGTCTTATCGTGGTGATTCTTTCCACGGGGGCATAAGTGTCAAAGTAATCAACACCCTCTCTTTGTCTAAAGCCTTGGATAACCAATCGAGCCTTAAACTTGTCTATGGACCCATCGGCCTTCATCTTTCTTTTGAAGATCCATTTGCACCCTAATGGCTTACATCCAGGTGGAAGGTCCGACAACTCCCAATTGTTGTTGCCAACAATGGAGTCCATCTCATCTTGGATTGCTTCTTTCCAAAACGAGACATCTTGAGAAGTCATGGCTTCGTTGAAAGTCTTAGGATCCTCATCCATATGAAAATATGAAATTCTTTGACCCTCATTTTCTCTAGACCCTTCAACCAAAAACATCTCAAAGATGGGCTCGTGAGACTTGTGTCCCATCGCAAGTGCTTCATGCACTCGACGCCGCTTACGCCTTCGAGCCCTCGGCGTAGGCGCGCCGGCGTCGCTCGTTCCAAGCAACGCGACCGCATCGTCTTCGGCGTCACTAGGCGCGCCAGCGTCCTCGCCCTCGATCTCCGCAGCCTTGCGCTTTGGTGATTCCAAATCCTCACTCGGGTTCGAGTCCACGAGCATCGGCGTCTCGCCGACGTCGTCCCCACTCGGCGTCAAGGGCGCGCCTTGCGACGCCCTTCCTATTGTGCCTTGTGTCGCGCCTTGTGGCGCGGCGGCACGAGACATGGATCGAGTCACTCTCGATCCAAGCGTCGTGGTTGGTTCTTCCTCGATATATATTGGATCCGAGGATGGATCAACTTCTTCTTGATCCTTTTCTCTAGGCCTTGGACTAGATGTGAATCTAGTCTCATCAAATATTGCATCACGCGATTCTATCACGGTATTTACCGAGATTGCATGATTAGGCTCTATAACAAAGAACCTATAGGCATTAGAGTTGTGTGCATATCCAATGAAGATGCACTCAACACCCCTGTCTCCCAAAGTCTTTCGTTTAGGGTCCATTAGTCTAACGACCGCACGACATCCCCATATACGAAGATGGTCAAGACTAGGCTTTTTCTTGAACTACAACTCATAAGGTGATTGGCGACTTCTTTTGCTAGGCACTCTATTCAAGATAAAGTTTGCCGTAAGCATCACTTCACCCCAAAATGAGTTCTTTAACCCGGAGTAAGACAACATGGCATTAACCATGTCCTTAAGCACACGGTTCTTTCGTTCCGCCACCCCATTTTGTTGAGGGGTATATGGAGCCGTTGTCTCATGAATTATACCACAAGACTCAAAGTACTCCTTGTCCATATACTCACCACCACGATCGGTTCGTAGTCTTTTGATCTTATTACCGATTTGCAATTTTACCTTGGTTTTATATGCCTTGAATCTATCAAGTGCCTCACTCTTTGAATGAACAAGATAGATATAGCAATACCTAGAGTAGTCATCAATAAACGTTATGTAATAACGCTTTTGACCCAACGATGGCATTGCATGCAAATCCCCCAAGTCCGAATGGACTAGCCCTAGGACCCCTTCCTCTCTTTCAATTCTCTTCAAAGGAAGCCTAGTTATTTTGGTTAGCAAGCAAGTTTTACACTTTTCTTGTGTAGGCTCAAAGTTAGGAATAACTTGATCCTTTGCCATATCCAACATGCGTTTCATGTGGACATGCCCTAACCTTGCGTGCCACAAATCATACACCGATTCCTTTGACACCACCATGTAATCATACATAACTTTATTATTATTGATTACATTAAGTAGGAACATATTGTTCTTATAGTGGCCGAAGCCTACAAATATTCCAGCCCTACTTATTACTAGACGATCAGCCTCAAAGACCAATCGATATCCCAACTTATTCAATACACCACCACTTACAACATTCTTTCTAATGTTGGGTGCGTACAATACATTATGTAGAATAAGTTCCTTCCCACTTGTAAAGTGTAGAAGCACGTCTCCTTTGCCTAAGACCGGAGTCGTCGATTCGTTTCCCATGTAGAGAACTAAACCGTCCTCCACATCCTTCATGTGCTTGAACCAACTTTTGTCCATGCACACATGTGTGGTGGCTCCCGAGTCAAGCCACCAATTCATATTCTCATCCTTCAAGACAAGACATTCATCAATTTTAGATACACTAAACAATGAATCACTTTTAGATAAACCAAATTCCATTGGAGTACCTTGCTCGTGGCTTGCGCCCGAGCCCGACTTAGGCGTAGGCGCGCCCTTGTCTTTGCGCACGGGTTTGGCGTCGCATTCCCGTTTCATGTGGCCAATCTTACCACAATTCCAGCATGTCCCTTTGATCTTTTCATTAGAGACACGCTTCACGCCTTTGCTAATTTTACCACCTTTGGATTTCTTGGGCCACTTGGCGCCCTTGGCGCCCTTGCCCTTGCGTTTGGCTGCCTCAATGGTATTCACCGAATGAGCGGTCTTGTCCTCATTCTTCTTCCCTTTATCGTTCATTTTGAACTCCTCCTCAATCCGAAGATGGGAGCCAAGTTGGACAAGATTCATGTCCTCCTTGGAATGCTTGAGAAGATGTTTTGCCTCTTTCCATGAAGGAGGCAACTTATCCACTATGGACGAGACGGCGTAATCCTCATCCATAGCAATACCATGTTGTTTAAGTTGTCCCAAAATGAGAACCAACTCATGGTATTGATCCATCACCGGTTTAGACTCCAACATCTTATAATTGTTGAAGTTGGAAACAAGGAACTTCTTGGACGAAGCATCTTCGGCCAAATATTTCCCTTCGAGTGCATCCCACAAACCACGAGCGGACTCATAGTGTTGATACACATCAAAGAGGGAGTCCGCCATACCATTCAAGATATGACCACGACATATGTAGTCGTCATTCTCCCATTTCCCATAGCGCCTATGTTCAAGCGATATGGCTTGCCTTTCTTTGGCTTGTTCCTCGGTCTCTTCATCGACCACATCCGGTATGGGGGGTGGTATCTCTGGACATGGTGTTGTAAGCACATACACCACTTTCAAAGAAGTAAGCAAGAAATGCATCTTCTTTTGCAATCGACGAAAATCCAGGCCCTCAAACTTTTCGAGTTTCACGAACTTAGAGGCCATTTCCTTAATCGATGATTCACTCGTTTTTGCCATTATCAATTGCCTTACAAGTCACAAAACAACAAAAACTAAAACAATAAATAAACGTTGAAGATTGTTAGTTTTAGTTAGCGTTGTTAGTTGAAGGTTAGATTCGGCTCTTGTAGACCCCGAAGGGTAGTCAAGACGATTGAGTAGACCCTGAAGGGTAATCTCGTGAGTAGACCCGAAGGTAATCTCGTTGGGTGTAGACCACAAGGGTAATCACCGCCGAATGTTGTTAGTATAAGATAGCACGATTTAAAACTTTAAAACCATAAACAACATGACTTGTCTAGATAAGGCAACGAGTCAAATGATTAGATCAATCTTTCCTTCAACGTTTATTGCCCCTATTAATATGCCAAGGGTTAAACCACAATAACGTTGCGAGATAAAACGTTGCTATACAATGAACATGTGGCAAGCATGTCTCATCATTGCATATATACGCACCTCGTTCTTCAATAAGTGTCTTGTGGATGATGTAGAACAATCAAACACAACTCTCGTATTTAATTAGAACTCACGACCCTCTTGAAGAGAATGAATTCTCGAACCTACCCCAAGTGAGGCGTCAAGCCTCTATTTATAGTGCAAGGGGTGGGCGGTTATTAGAGAGAGAAAGGGAAGTTATTTTGTTGAGAAAAATAAGGAGAAAAACAAGTAGGATTAATAGGAAAGTTGTTGTAACCACCTTGGTAACTTCCCTCAACTAACTTTCAAAATTCAAATCCATCCTTATCCAAAACTCAAGGAAAAAGCCCAAAAATGGCCCATGTGCGTGCGGCCCAAATCCATGGGAAGCTAGCTCCAAGCTAGCTTGTCACGCCCACACACCCGAGACATGAAATGTGCGTCTCGTCCCTACGAGGCTCGGTGAAGCTTCCGCGAAGCCAAAAGGTCAACGCCCTAGCTCAAACCTAGCTTAAACCAAAAACAGCTCCTAACTTGAGCTAGCTTAAAACCGAGGTTCCAAGCCTTGGTTTAATCTCAAATTTTGCCACATAGTCCTTGAGCTTCATTTCTCAACCTAGGAATCATCACATTGCAAATTCATTAGATAAACCAAGCCACATTTGCAAAACAATCAAAACAGCGCCCTAGGCGCGCCTTGGCTTACCGCGACTGCTGCGCGCTTGCATAGCGCAGCGACGCGCCCTTGCCAGCGCCTAGGCATTTGACGTGCGCATCGCTGGAGCGTCTCGGCGTCCATGCCGACGCACGGTGCTCGGCGCACACGAGGTTCTCGCCTCGTGCCTTGGCCAGCCCGCGAACCTCATGTTTGGTTCGATCGATCAAGGCGCGCCATTGGCGCCCTTGCACCGATGCCAACGCCGATCCACACACATGATTCCTAACCTCTCTTTAACCCTTAGAACCACCATTGGGCCGATCACTAGGCCGTGCCTCCCGCACGCCCCAAGCCTAAGCGATACCCTTGGTAGTTCCCACACTTATCCATTCATGATTCACACCAAATGAGTTGATGACTTTCACAAATCACCAACATTTGGTCTGCTACCACACGGTTTTATTCGTGCACAATCAATCATCAATTAGATCCTTCTAGGTATGATGGTGTTGTGCCCTTGCGCGATTCGTTTTCCGCACCGCCAAGCCCTATCCCTCGCTGGTCTTCTTCATGGATTTCTTAATGGAGACTCATCCTTGATACTTCGTATAGGATCGTGAACTCGCTTGCTAGTTAGGGCCTCGGGTCGTGTTGTGAGCGACTCTGAGCGGTGGTCCGGTGATTCCAAGCGGTGGTATGACAATTTTGAGTGGTGCCACGAGCGTGGGGGAATTCTTCTCTTCCCACAAACGGCGCCAATTGTTTGTGGAAAAACTGTAACAATTAGGGTAGAGATTTTGATAACAGAAGAGAGAATTAGTGTTTTTCCAAAGAAAAGTGAATATCTATTACATATTGATCATCAATCCTCCTTAAATAAAGGTAGATGGATAAGGCTTAAAAAAATATACTAAACATCTTTATTATCATTTCTTATCTAATAAGCTAAGATAATATTCACTAATTTACAAAAAAAATTATATCCTACATTCCAATCTTAAAGCTTTTTATAATAAGTGAATGCAACTTTGCTAATCTTAAATCTTAAACTTTTATAATAAGTGAATGCAACGTTGTTCATTGTAAAAGGGGAAAAAGGGAAAAAAATAACCAGCAAAGGTATTGCATGTAATTAATTAATTTCCCTAAAATATAACTATGTGAGTGGATGTTAAAAAAGCAGGATTAGTATAAACTCGATATCAATTTGCAATTAATGCATAAATTCAAACAAGTTTATCGGAAAATCATCCAAAAATCTGCTAATGTACGTTTTCACCTTCCCTTTCCCCGTCACAAATTCCTAATGGTTAAAATTGCATTCCCCATTTTTGTTTCTTCTTCCTCAAAACACACGTACGTACGACGTAGATGAGGGTTTTCTTTTTCTTGGAAGAAAACCCAATTCAAACAACAAACAATAATCAATTAACAGTATCAAATCATCACCGACATATATACCATATCTAGAAATTAAAAGGCGATCGATATGCTGGCGGAATCGAGCGATGGCATCTTCTCAAAAGAGCCTCGTTTTGACTCCTCCATGCAATCCAGCAGCGACGAAAGCATCTCCTTTCACAACAAGAACAGCGGATCGAGCCGGCTATCGAACTCGGACTCCATCAGCATGTGGGACAAGCAAATGACGTCATCGACGCGGACCACAAACTCCTCGCTGTCGCCGGCATCGAGATCCCCTTGGGCATGCCAAATACCTCCGCTAGATTTCAACGACCACTCGCCCTCCAACAAATACGGTCGTCTGATGGGGTCCCTTGTTAGAGAGGAAGGCCACATCTATTCATTGGCCGCGTCAGGGGACCTCCTCTATACAGGCTCCGATTCCAAGAACATCAGGGTGTGGAAGAAGCAGAAAGAGTTCTCGGGGTTCAAGTCGAACAGCGGCCTCGTGAAGTCGATCGTGATATCGAGCGTGAGCCGGATCTTCACGGGCCACCAGGACGGGAAGATCCGGGTGTGGAAGACGTCCAGCAAGGACGCCACGGTGCACAAGCGGATAGGGACGCTGCCCACGCTCAAGGCGGTCATCAAGAGCTCCATGACGGGCGCGTGGATCAAGCATCTAGACGCTATCTCCTCATTGAGCCTCAGCGAGGACGACGCCGTTTTGTACTCGGGCTCCTGGGATAGGACGGTCAAGGTCTGGAGGACCTCCAATTTCAAGTTCTTGGAGTCCATCTCCGCCCACGACGACGCCGTCAACGCCGTTGTTTCCGGCTTTGATGGCTTGCTCTTCACAGGCTCCGCCGATGGCACCATCAAGGTGTGGAGGAGAGAGATGCAGGTAATTGATTAATTAATTCACCTTTTCAATATATATATATATATATATAATTAATTAGTTAATTTTTGATGTAGGGGAAAGGCACGAAGCACTTCTTTTCCCAAACGCTGCTCAAACAAGAATGCGCGGTCACCGCGCTGGCCGTGGATCCGGCGGCCACACTGCTCTACTGCGGATTATCCGACGGCGCCGTTTACTTCTGGGAGCGCGGCAAGTTCTCCTCCATGAGCGGGCATCTCGGGGCCCACAAGCTAGCCGTACTCTGCCTCTCCACCGCCGACACCTTGGTGCTAAGCGGCTCGGCTGACATGAACATCTGCATCTGGAAGCGGGCCGAGTCGGCCCCCAACGGCCACCTCTTCCTCGCCATGTTGACGGGCCACAACGGGCCTGTTAAGTGCCTTGCCGTGGAACGGGACGAAGAGGCCGGCGCCGGGGAACCCCGTTGGACCCTTTACAGCGGGAGTTTGGACAAGTCTGTTAAGATTTGGCAGATTTCCGAACAAGTTATCCCCACGGACCGATTTGCAAGCGTTGAAGATCTGAATGTGAGTTGGTGACTTCATGTATCATCAAATTAAATGAGAATTGAGTTAACTTCACAATATATGCATACAGTGGTATTCATGTAAATTACTTTGTGGCAAATTTTAATGATTTATGGCATAGTTTTCATGTAGGCTACTTATGTCATTATGGTTCGTTAAGTTTATTTAAAGTGTGGTTTGGTTTGTGAATTTTTTAAAAATTAATTTTGTTGGATCGTGACGCGTTAGTAACAATACAGGGAACTAGTAAGGTTCCCTAGGCAGCGGAAATAAATAGTAGAACACAGAATTTAGAGAGGAAAACTTTCTGTCCGACCAACAAGTCGTAGAAAGAAAAACCTCTACCCCTGAGACTCCTTCTCAGAGGATTTTCAATAGAATACTTTTATTAAGTTTCAACGATTACAAGGCAAGTCAAGTAACTAAGGCACCAACCAAAGTTCCCTGGTAACTACGGCACCGACCGAAGTTCAACCAACTAGACTTCTACAACCCTAAACATAAACCTAAATGGAAGTAAACTACTGACTTACTTGTGGATTCTTCACCGGAAAAAGCCACACACTCATTCACTTGAAAAGCTCTCTCTCCAAGTTCGTCGTCTTCAACCACTCGAAAACCACACCTTTAACCCTAGCTAACCCTAGCTATTTATAAGATAAGTTAAGTCTGATCTCACACGTAATTCTTGCCTAATTACGCTGATATTCCACTTAACAAATCCCACACAATAAGGAAAAAGATTGTTTGTGATTTCGGATCCTCAACCATGTCGATTCTTCCCAAAACCGAATGATCTCGGATTTCCCAAGATAAGATCATGTGAAGATTGATCTTATCTTCTCTTTTATCTCCTTAAGCAACCGCCTACAGCTGTAAATCTTCGTAGAAGATCGCTTGCAGAAGATATGGTAACTTGCCATTTACAGAAACCCGCGTTCCTTTTGAGACGCGCTTCCTAAATCTGTCACTCGTTCCCTCCATCGTTCCTCACAATGTTCCTTCACTCGTGACCATGTACCTGTTTATCTGAAACACTTACATGTAGAAGCAAGTTATATCACCTAAGTTTGTTATCATCAAAACTAAGAGAAACCATGGAACAACCATTGTTCCAACAATTTCCCCCTTTTTGATGATGACAAATGATAGCTTGCATATAGGAGTAGTTTAGATGCATGTTTTATATAAGTTTTAGCTAGTTGTAGGATGGTTTTTGGTTAGTTTCTAGGATTTTTGTGTTTTCGGGTAGTTGCGCTTGTTTTGTTCGGTTTTGCAGATCTTTAGGTAAACAAGCATGGATGGGATGGATCTTAGATGATTGTGGAGGATCAAGATGAAGCTTAGAGTGATACAGGTGAAGATTAGAAGAGTTAACGCCCAAGAGCTTGTGTGAAAAGAACGCTTAAACCCGGGCTATGCATTGGAGTTCTTGTTTCGACACCTCTATCTTGCAATGCTTGGTTTGGGAGCTATAGTGCTCGGATGGAGCTGAATTTGTTATCACTGGAAAGCTAATTCAAAGAGCTACAATTCGTATTTTTACTCCGAGTCCAAATTTCAACTCTAAGTGGGTCAAAACAGCCTCTGAAGTGACGCTTGAATGCTGAACCGAGGCAAAAGCGCGGGATGACAATTGCTCGGCCGCGCAATTCAGAGGCTAAGCCGCGCAATTCCAACTGAGGGATGATTGCGCGGGATGACAATTGCTCGGCCGTGCAATCCTCATGCAACCCGCACAATCGGTGTTTTCTACGCGGGAAAGTTTTGGGCTTGACTTTTGGGCCTAGGGTTATATCATATCCGAGTATAGCTTAAAGATAGATCTTTTGAGGATTATTTGGAAGACATACATAAACCTTATGTTAGTTTATTTTTAGGAGAACTTTTTTATCATACTTTTGGAGGCTAGGGTTTTCTCTCAAGGAAGAACCTTTGAACCTTTGTAAGTTTGATTTTAATTCAATTATGCATTGCTAATTTCCTTTGTGTTTGGCTAGTTATTGAAGTCATGATTTGTATGTAGTTGTGAGGTTTGATTGATTCTCAACAAACTTGAATAGAAATTATTCCCTGTGCTTAATTGAATCAGAATTATTCTAGGGTTTTGTTAGATTAGCTACCTAATAGAATTTCTAGGTTAATTCACAACTGAATCTGATTAATTACCGGTTGGAGTTAATTAGATCAAGAGTAGACTTTAATTAATTTAGTACCGGTTGGACAAGTTGATTAAAGTAGGGAATAAATTCACAAGTCACTTAGATGTCTGGTTGCTCTAAGTGTTTGTTTCTATTGATAACTTGAATCGTCATGCTGTTACTTAATTGAATCTAGAAGGTCTTCTAGGTTATTATTTAATTAGGGCTGTTAGACTGGTTGTTCTATCAACTAAATCTGAAGTTTGGATCTTAATCCTTAGTAGGATCATTATCCACAATAGATTATTCAAGTGAGAAGAGAATCAAGAGAATCGATGATCAGCGAATCAATATCATGATGGATCTAACTTGTTGAACACGTTTGTCTCTCATATACTCAAATCATCTTTTGCATTCATAGTTAGTTTTATTCTTGCATATTAGTTTAGATAATCATTCTGAAAACCCCCCATATTAGTTACTTAGCACTTAAGCAATAACACATTTACAAGAGTCTCTGTGGGATCGACCCTTGCTTCCACTTTACTCAGGTTAGGGAGTTAGGTATTTCTTTGATAGTGCTTTTATAGCGACATAAAAGTGCTCATCAACAAACCTATACAAAAATGCATATCTAGAAACCAGTAGAAATATAGATCAGAAAAAAAATTCCTGTATGGTTCCCCGATGCACTGTTGTTCCTACTCTTCAGAGTTAACAACATATTCCCCCTTAGCCAAAGTTCCCTATGTATTTCCTAGATAGAAAGCATCTCTGCATTTTTCCTAACTTCCCCCTTTTGACATCATCAAAAGATCAACAATCATCAAGCACAACATAGAGCAAATGAACAAATTCAATTGAAACTTAAACCATTCATAAGCAAAAGATAGTTAATTTTATAGATAATTGTTGTAGGGGTCACAACCTAGAGAAAACATAAAAACATAAAAGTCTTAACATCCAAGAAACAAAAGAAACATTTGAAACTGAGGATAGATAGGCTAAAGAACTAGAGAGGGTCCACATCATGGTTCAGAGGAGGTGGAATCAGCAGCAACAGCGTTAGTGTCTCTCTTAGCCAGGTAACCAATGATGGTACTCAGCTGAGAGGAAATCTTTTGAAGCTCAGACAACATCTTGGCAGTAACACCTTCACTCAGCGAAGAACTCCCAACATCCATCTGGGCAGTCTTCTTTGCAGCTGTTCCCTTCGAATCACCCTGAAAATTCATCCTCGAGATATTGCGCATCTCCAAGGGTAATCCAAAGAACTCCTCTTTCGAAGGCTTGTAAGCCTTTCTCTCCTTCAGTATAGCCCTCACAAAACGAGGATAAGGCAGGCTATGCTTCTTCCCAGTACACTTAGCCATCTGCCTCATCATTATTTCTGGAAGACTGATACGTTCCTTCTTTAGAAACTTGTCCAGCAGAATCATATCATTGATAGTGAGCGTAGTTCTTTTCTCCAGCCTTGGAACAACAACCTTGATGAGAAATTGATGTGCAATTCTTGCAGTATAGCTCAAATCCGTGGTGGAGTAAGGACCAGCAGCTGGAACTTTGCCCATAACACGCTTGATTAATTGAGTTTTGTTCCTCGGCCAGTTACTCGAAGTATGGACATCCCCATATCCTTCAGCAGGCACCTTCAGAATTGTAGCAACAGATCCCAAAGAAAAAGAGATTTCCATCCCACAAACAGTAGCGAAACCCATTGGACCAGTAGAGAGATCAGCTAGTTGATAGGAATCAAAGAATTGGGAAAGAAGAGACACATCTACCTTGACTCCAGAGTCACAGATTTTCTCCCATCCTTGAAACTTGAGTAGTTCCCAAAACTCCTCCAAGTCATGACCTTTCAGGAATTCTTTGTCGATCACCAGAGGAGCGACAACCTTCTTTGAACCCTTCTTGGACGCTGGTTCCATTGGCAGTTTGCCTCTCGCTTTGGCAGACTTGAGATCCTTTTCAACTTCTTCTTCCAACTCCTCCTCTTCTTTGTCTCCTTCTCCACCAGACTCCTTCTTTTCTTCTTCCACTCCCTCTTCAGTCTCCGAGCCAACTTCCTCCTCTTCTTCCTCGGGATCTTCTTCTTCTTTAGAGGATTCCTGAGCCACCGGTTCCTTTGGAACGGTGGAGCAAAGGCCATACTTGGATCCAAAAGGAGTAACCTTCGGCTTTTTGTTGGCAGGGGAGGGGGTGCGTTCCGAATCAGAGATATGAAGAATCTGAGATGGTAGGGGTGGAACACTCTTTCTCGCCTTTCGCTTGCCACGACTCGTTGGCTTGACCCATCCTGGTCGCTTATTCACAGGCAAAGATTCCGTCTTTGCTTGCTCATCTGAGGTTTCCTTCAGAGGTGAGTTCACCTCTTCCTTCTCCGTTGCCTCTGTGCTTTTCTATACCTCACCCGTTTCAGCAGGCGTGTCGGAGGGATTTTCCGAGGGAATCACAGATTGATCCTTCTCAGATTTTTCACCCACGGTCTCCTTCTCCGATGAGACCTTTTCAGTAGTGGCCATACCGGTGTCGGAGACAGCATCAAATTTTGTTTCGAGTTTGGAGATTGGGGATGGAGAAGAAAGCTTTGCCTTTTTGAGGGTTTCAAGTTGGGCTTGAATGGCAGCGATCTCAATAGCGTCGAGACCATCAAAGTTAAGGGTTGGGGTGTTTGAGGAGGAAGCCATTGTTGCAGAAAAGAGAGAAGATTGAAGCTTTGAGGAAGATTAGGGTTTGAGAGGTAAAAACAGAGGTGCGGTAAAAAAATGACCGAGATAAGAGTTTATAAAGCACACCTCTTTCCTTGTTTACAAAGATCATGATCTTCCCAAATATCTTCTATCCAAATCTTAACGGCTAAGAGTTACCATAATGATGAAGTTGCACCGCCATTAAGTCTTGACTACGCAGACGTCCTATCGTTCCCTGCAGAATTACTGTGCAACGGCTGGATTTTTCAAAAGAGCAGTCACAACGGCTATAATTTTTACTGCGTTTCCAGTTTGATTGACGTCTGTTCTTTTGCAGAAAAATCTTCAATTGTAATCAAAGACGTTCCTTTAATGTGACACTCTTCTCAACCACTAGTTCCATACCTCGTTACCATGAGTGGATAAAAAGGTTATGTTTGAACAGATAAGGGACTAGTGAAGTTCCATTCAAACTCTTTGTGGGCTGGGATTATTTTTGACATCCAAACAATTATTCCCCGTTTCAAGGTGATAAAGGAGGTTCATAGGGAACGTTTACTTGGACCAAGCTAGGGACAACTTATAACCAACTATCATTTCGGCTTGAAGTGAGGGATAGAATAGATCAAGTTGGTTATTTTGGGCCAAAAGAAAATCTTGGATGTACGCCAATTAGTTTTAGTTCCTTTTAGCATGCAATACCTGACAGTTTCTAATATATACAACATCTATGCATAGAGGAAGGATATAAGCCATTAGAAAACTTGTTAAGTGATATGTAGTTACCTGAGAAGTTGCCTCTTTAGTCAAGCACTGAGGGAATAGAGGACCGGGACTTGTTTACTCCAAGGAAATCATTCCTAGCAACATCCTCAGATGCTCATAGGGTTTTCTGTCCAAAGCCTTGGTAAAAATATCTGCCACTTGATTTTCAGTCCTACAATGATCCATCTTGATGAAACCTTTTTCAACATTATCTCTTAGGAAATGATGTCGAATATCTATATGTTTGGTTCTAGAATGATGCACATGATTTTTTTGGAGATATTGATTGCACTTGTATAATCACATAAGATAGGAATAGTTCCAAGAGACATACCAAAATCCACCAATTGCTGTTTTAACCACAATACCTGGGAACAACAGGCAGCTGCTGCGACATACTCCGCTTCAACCGTTGAAAGAGCAATCGAATTTTGCTTCTTCGATCCCCAAGACACCAAACAAGGACCAAGGAATTGGGCCATGCCTGATGTGCTCTTCCTATCTACCAAGTGACCTGCAAAATCTGCATCCGAGAATCCGACAAGTTGGAACGAGTTGTGTCCTGGATACCATAGACATAACCCATCGTTCCCTTTCAAGTATCGCAGGATTCTCTTCACTTCTTTCAGATGTGTTTCTTTAGGATTAGCTTGAAATCTAGCACAAAGACACACACTGAACATGATATCTGGCCGACTGGTCGTTAGGTACAATAGGGAACCAATCATTCCACGGTACATCGTTTGATCAACATCAATACCATTAGGATCAGCATCAAGACGAGTATTAGGAGAAATAGGAGTATCAAAACTTTTTGTAGAATCCATACCATACTTCTTCAATAGCTCCTTGATGTACTTTTGTTGATGCACCTTTGTTCCCTCATCACTTTGCACCACTTGTAGACCAAGAAAGAAAGTGAGTTCACCGATCATGCTCATCTCAAACTCACTGCTCATTAGGTTCTTGAAGCTTTCTACAAGTTTGGGGTTAGTAGAACCAAAAATAATATCATCAACATAGACTTGAACTACTAAAACCTCACCGTCTTGTTCCCTTAGGAACAATGTCTTGTCGATCACACCACGTCTATATCCATTGGCTAACAGAAACTGAGCGAATCTATCATACCAAGCACGAGGAGCCTGTTTAAGATCATAGAGGGCCTTATCCAGTACGTAGACATGGTCAGGGTGATCAACATCTTCAAATCCTGGAGGTTGCAACACATAAACCTCCTCTTGTAGGTAACCATTCAGGAATGTTGTCTTCACATCCATTTGATACAACTTGAATCCCTTGTGAGCAGCATAGGCGATTAGAAGACGGATGGCTTCTATTCTTGCAACAGGAGCATACATTTCATCGTAATCAATCCCTTCTTGTTGATTGTATCCTTTTGCTACAAGTCTCGCCTTGTTCCTTGTGACAGCTCCGGTGTCATCAAGTTTATTCCTGAAAACCCACATTGTTCCTATAGCCATCTTGTGCTTTGGCTTGGGAACTAATCTCCATACTTTGTTCCTCTCGAACTGGTGTATTTCCTCTTGCATAGCAACTATCCAGTCAGGGTCTTTTAATGCTTCCTTCACATTCTTCGGCTCTGCAAGAGAGATAAACGCATTGAAAGCACAAAAATTCTTAATAGAGGAACGAGTAAGCACACCTTTATCGTATGGAGTGATGATGTTGTCAACAGGATGATCCCTCTTTTGATGATAGTTTCTGACTTCAATCTGAGTGGGATCTGTTCTTGACTCCTCTTGTTCCTGTTGACTTGTCGTTCCTTGGGATGTTCCTTCCCCATGATCTTCTTCAATTTCTTCATTTTGTGAAGTATCATCATTAGGAATCAGAACATTTTCAGTGTCATTTCCATTCAGATCCTGATTCGGAGGTATAACATCGTCATCTGGAGCTTGTGAACCTAAATTTGGAGCCTGTTCATTCAACTCTGGATCGACTTCCTCATCTGAATCTGCATCTAGAACCTTCAGTACATCCTCGTTACTAGACAGGTTCCCTCCATTTTTGGACTCGTCAAAGACAACATGAATGCTTTCTTCAAACTTCTTAGTCCTTTTATTGAACACCTTGTAAGCCTTGCTGTTGGATGCATACCCCAGAAAGATGCCTTCGTCACTCCTTGGATCAAACTTGCCTAGCTCGTCTTTTCCATTGTTGTGAATAAAGTACCTGCATCCAAAGACTTTCAAGTGGGAAATATTTGGCTTTCTACCCTTGATTAGTTCATATGGAGTTTTAGAGAAGGTGGAACGTATGGTGACTCGATTAATGATGTAGCAAGCAATACCGACTGCCTCAGCCCAAAAGGACCGAGGCAAGTTACTTGCCAACATCATAGTACGAGCCATGTTTTGTAGAGTTCCATTCTTTCTCTCTGCTATGTCGTTTTGTTAAGGAGTCCTAGGCGCAGAAAAGTTCTGAGAAACTCCATGTTCATCACAGAAGTTATGAAACATGGAATTCTTAAACTCTGTTTCGTTGTCAGACCTGATAGACTTCAATTTCTGTCCTGTTGATGCTTCTACCTTCTTAATCCAACTTTTGAATGCCATGAACGTCTCATCTTTGGAACCTAGAAAGAGAGTCCATGTATATCTAGTAAAATCATCAACAATAACAAAAATGTACCTGCTACCTCCATGACTTCTCACCCACATGGGACCACACAAGTCCATGTGTATCAACTCAAGAGGATGAGAGGTGCTAACTGAGAACTTTGGCTGAAAGGAAGATTTGCTTTGTTTTCCCTTCACACATTCTTCACACAAGCTTTCCTTTTCTGTAAGAACTTTGGGAAGTCCTATCACCAGATTTTGTGCGTAGAGTTTGTGAATTCCTCGATGATTTGCATGACCAATCCTCCTATGCCAGAGATCAGTCTTGTCAGCTACTGTAACAAAGCAAAGTTCTTCTTGTGGTTGGAAACTTGAGTCGACAAAGTACACATTGTTACGTCTCTTTCCTTTCAGGACCACAAGATTTGATTTCAGGTTCTTGATCATACAGCCATCTGAGGTAAAGGATACCTTGTTGTTCCCTTGGTCACAAAGCTGAGCAATGCTCAACAAGTTGTAACCAAGACCTTTCACCAAGCTTACGTCTTTCACGCTGGTTTTATCATTTAGTTTGACTTCACCTGTTCCAATGATTTCTCCTTGATTGTTATTGCCAAAGGAAATGTTTCCTCCAGCATTGACCTGAAGTGAGGACAGAATACTCTCGTTCCCTGTCATGTGACATGAACACCCGCTGTCAAGGATCCAGCGGATGTTCCCCCTCACTTCAACCTGCAAGAAAGAAATCACGTTTTAACGACCCAGGCCTGCTTAGCCTTCCCGGGTCGGTTAGCATAGCTCACAAAATGATAGATTTGTGATTGAACTAAAGTAGCTTTCTGTGGACTCTTGGAACTAGAAGCAATGTTTGAGGAATCAACATGGTTTTTCCCTTTGTCAGTTATAGAATTTTGCTTCTTTTGTGATTGTGGAGCTGGTTTCCTTTCATTCTGATGAGATTTGTCATACCCTTGATTTTTCTTACCAGACCACTGTTTCTTGTTGTTTCCTGTGTTTTGGTTTTGACTTCTTTTGTTAGACTCTTCTAACCTAACTTTACAGTCTTTTTGAACATGACCTCCCCCACCACAGTGATAGCACACCCTATAATATTCGCCAAGATAGCGCTTAGGATGTGGTTTCTGGAGGGTACGTTCCTTCGCACGTTCCTTGGAAGGAACTCTGTGCTGGTTCCCTTGAGACTGTTTTAAGTATATTTTATGAGCTGTTTTACCAGAATACCATTCAGAGTTGTTGTTCAGATTACTTTCAAGAATCTTGACTCTACTCTCTAGATGAGTTACCTTATCTCTAGCGGATTGTAGTTCCCTAGCTTTTCTTTCCATTTTCTCTTCAAAGGTAAGATCATCAGGAGGATATTCAGATTTGTTTTTACCATAACCAATGCCACACCTAGCAGGATTAAACTCAATTTGAGTTCGTTTATTAAGCTCATTCTCTAATTCCTCTCCTCTGAGTTTAAAGATAAGCAGATCCGATCTAAGTTCATTATTGGTTTCGGTGAGAGTCTTAATATCTTTCTTTAAATCTTCACACTCTGAACAAACAACAACACTAGTAACAGTAGTTTCTGATAATTTTTCTTCAAGATTAAGACATTTCTCATCTGAAGCTTCTATTTCATCTTGCATCTTTAAGTTATCTTCAAAAAACTTTTTGACAAGGATAACGAGATCAGATTGTTTAGCATTATCTATCCTAGAAAGAAATTGTTCAGGAGTTACCTCTTGGTTGACATCTTCAATTTTCAGAGTCATGGCGCAGATCTTTGATTCAGATTCGTCATCTGAGTCAAGATCCCATGCAGCGATGTAGGCCTTCTTCTTCTCGTTCCCAATGTCGTTACCTTTGGGACAACTTTTTGCATAGTGACCCTTTTCCTGACAGTTGAAGCAGGTAACGTCCTTGATTTCCTTCTTCTCAAAGTTGACTCTTTCCTTCATGGCACCTTGCTTCTTTCCTCTCCTGTAGAAAGATCTCATTGCTTTGGTTATGAGAGCCACATCAGAATCTTTCTCTAGCTCATCATCATTTCCAGTAGTGATGTTTTCAATGGCCTTCTCCACCTTAAGAGCAATACCCTTGCTAGAGCTCGAAGCACCACTATTGTCTTTCTCATATCGCTCATAGTCAGTCAACTTTCCAAAGATTTCATGAAGTTTGCAAGTCTTTGTTATTGGATTTTCCTTGAGGAGTCCTCTAGTGACCACGTACTTGGGTCCTAGACCATCAACAATTGTAGAGACTTTCTCATCATGTTTGATAGAATCCCCAATTCCAAGATGATTAATGCGATTAACCAAGCCTTCAAACCGAGATTGGTATGTGGCAATGGTTTCTCCATCTTTCATCTTAAAATTGTAGAATTCCTTTTTGGCGTCTTTTTGATGGCTTTCTTTCAGATCTACACTGCCGATATGCATTTGCTCAATGGCTTCCCATGCATCCTTAGCAGTCTCGCAGTTGACAACTCTTAGAAGATCTTCAGCACCCAAGGCATTGTTTAGCAGCATTTGTGCCTTGTAGTTTTTCTCCATTCCCGTCCATTCCGTTGGCCCCCATTCGGATTTTTTGTTCTTCTTGTCTGCGGGAAAGACATAGTCTCCATCTTCAATAACTGACCAGGCTTGGTAGTCATTGCTTCTGAGCCATGTGGTGAAGAGCTTCTTCCAGTGATAATACTCCCCAGCAACAAGCAGTGGAGGCTTGTTATTTCCAATTCCGACGTTGTAAGTGTTGTTTGAAGACATTTTGTATTCCTACACTAACACACAATCTAGAGCAAACCTGCTCTGATACCAATTGTTGGATCGTGACACGTTAGTAACAATACAGGGAACTAGTAAGGTTCCCTGGGCAGCGAAAATAAATAGTAGAACACAGAATTTAGAGAGGAAAACTTTCTGTCCGACCAACAAGTCGTAGAAAGAAAAACCTCTACCCCTGAGACTCCTTCTCAGAGGATTTTCAATAGAATACCTTTATTAAGTTTCAACGATTACAAGGCAAGTCAAGTAACTAAGGCACCAACCAAAGTTCCCTGGTAACTACAGCACCGACCAAAGTTCAACCAACTAGACTTCTACAACCCTAAACGTAAACCTAAATGGAAGTAAACTACTGACTTACTTGTGGATTCTTCACCGGAAAAAGCCACACACTCATTCACTTGAAAAGCTCTCTCTCCAAGTTCGTCGTCTTCAACCACTCGAAAACCACACCTTTAACCCTAGCTAACCCTAGCTATTTATAAGATAAGTTAAGTCTGATCTCACACGTAATTCTTGCCTAATTACGCTGATATTCCACTTAACAAATCCCACACAATAAGGAAAAAGATTGTTTGTGATTTTGGATCCTCAACCATGCCGATTCTTCCCAAAACCGAATGATCTCGGATTTCCCAAGATAAGATCGTGTGAAGATTGATCTTATCTTCTCTTTTATCTCCTTAAGCAACCGCCTACAACTGTAAATCTTCGTAGAAGATCGCTTGCAGAAGATATGGTAACTTGCCATTTATAGAAACCCGCGTTCCTTTTGAGACGCGCTTCCTAAATCTTTCACTCGTTCCCTCCATCGTTCCTCACAATGTTCCTTCACTCGTGACCATGTACCTGTTTACCTGAAACACTTACATGTAGAAGCAAGTTATATCAACTAAGTTTGTTATCATCAAAACTAAGAGAAACCATGGAACAACCATTGTTCCAACAAATTTGTTAATTATATAGGTATTTCAAGCACTTTATAAATAAACGTATCTTTGTAACTAATAAGAAAAACATTCGACCATACAAACAAACTAATAAGAAAAACAAGGTACCAATAACCAATTGGTCTAGTGGGATGAGGTGCTAAGCTCCTTAAGCGTTTTTTCAAGAGGTTCGAAGTTCGAATCTTCCTGGCGGCGTGTATCGAACCGAGAGAGATAAAAAAAAATAAGAAAAACAAGGTCGTGAGCATCTACTAAATATATAAAAGCAATAAGGTTTAGAGCCACCACATTGCGCCACATCAACTTTGTCCACATGTCGCTTCTAGAATACGCCACATCGGATTTTGCCACATGTCATCTTTTACTTAAGCCATGTCATGTAATTTTTGACACGTCATATGCCACATCGGATTATTTTCACCCAGTCACTTACACGTCATATTTAACTATAATGATAACAAATTGCTTTCCTTATAAAAAAATATTTTATATAAATAGATAATTATAGGCTTATATATTTTGATAAATCTATGCTTTCTTTAATCAAAATATTTCCTTATGAGAAGTTTGGTCAAAATACTTTACTTTTATTGCAACTCACAATTTGGAAATTTACCATAACAATTTATGAGCATTGTATATATTATTCTCATTATTTGAAAATTTACCATAATCATTTTATGAGCATTGTATATATTATTCTCATTATTTAAACTTAATAATCTAAATTTAATTTGGTTTATTTGATTTTAAAAAACAAAATTATTTTTATACATATTACGATCAACGAATTACTTACATTAAATTTTATATTATATTTTTGTTTATTAATATCTTTTTTTTATAGTATATCTAAAAAATATCGAGTCATAGTCATGCATGGCACGACGGGAACAACTAGTAATATTAATAAGCTTAAAATTTAAGAAGGGGAGAGGAGAAGTCTCTCTCTTAGCTTAAAATTTACGTTAAACTAGTATGTATTCCCGTACCTTGTACGGGTTTTTCTTAAATAAAATATAAATAATAAAATATTTTCAAATATATTTATTATTCGAGAAAAATAATCATGTAAATGTTTAAATATAAATTTTGAATAAATATTTAAAATCAATAAACTATAAAAGTTGTTTATTTGAAACAATAATATTTTATTGGTATTACGAATTAAATTAATATCCAAAACATGATAATTTATTTAATTATGAAATAGATAAGTAATAAGATAAAAACTTATCAATTTATTATATACATGAGACCGTTCAAAACAAACTTAATTATAGTGATATAAGATTGTGCGTACATTACACTATCTTTATATTAAACTTAATTATCTAAACCTAGCATATGCATTCTATCTAAAAATAAAATAAATATCCTAATATTTGTATAATATATAGCATAAAAAATATCTTAATAATCTTCCTATTTATCATATCCAAAAATAAAAGATTATTTTTTTAAAATTAAGAATGGGATTTTCTATCCATTGATTATAGTAATATAAGATTGTACATACATTACACTATCTTTATATTAAACTTAATTATTTTGCCAAAGATTCATTTTAATAGAAGGGGTGGTGTGGTCCAATCTAAAAGCGACATGTGTCGTTTAATAATTTTTTAACCTCCGCTTTAGTATATAGTTATGATAACTCATGTACTGATTTGGAAGGGATGAAAACAAGATTTTCATTTAACCTAGGGGATAATTGGTCTTTTGGCCCGGATTTAGCGATGGAATGAATGAAATATTGGTTCAGATGTTCGTTTGAAAACCGAACACAAATAAAGGGTGGTTTTCTGTAAATTAAGAAATAAGGGGTGATTTTTTATAAACAAGGTAACATAAGGGGTGGTTTCCTGTAATTCACCCTAAAATTTAATAATAAGAGAGGCAGGAGAAACTCTCACCACTCTTTACACCAATCGAATAATTAATGCTTATATTGTCCAATAAAATAAGAACCCGAAAAATCACAATATAGTTTCAACCTCTAAACTGATAAAATAAGAAAACACGGAAAATAAGAATGATTTCAACCCCTGAAATGACACTTCTATTGTCCTTCTCCTTCAACCACAACCAACAAAGGTTGGATCTCCTTTAATTTTCTGACCAACACCAATAGCAAACCAAAAAAAATCTATCACAAAAAGATACCCCAACTAATGACATACTAAGAAGGATGATTGAAGACTATTATGGAAGATATCCACGACCATCAAGGAAAAGAATAATATCTAGGTATTTTTTAGATCCCATCAAAATTTAGGCATTGCTTAGTATAACGGCCATTACTTTGGCTAGAAGATTATTTTAGTGGTCAATTAAAATGTGTTGGAAAGAATAGTTAAATTCCACATTTTCATAGTTCATTTCGAATCACAACACCAAAGAAGATCTAGTCCAACACTCAAGAAGAACAACTCTTTCGAAACAAAATTAAGAAAGAATAGATCAAAAAGTGTAAACATCAGATCAAGGGAAGACAACCCTGGGTCCGCCACCACCCCCACAACGGTGAACACCTCGGGTCCTATGTCGATACTCACCGTATACATGGCAAAATCCGACCATCAAACCAACGCCCATGACGGCGCTATCCTGGAAAGTAATTCCCAAAATAAGCCCGAAAACCTTACACTAGGAATAACGACGAGAAAAGAAAGAAATACGACGATTTTTGCCAAGGCTCGACACGCAAAAGCCTAACGACAATCCACAAAGATCACTACCCACCCTTATGACAGTGGGAAGTCCAAACATTACAAAAGAAAAATAGGTCAAATGTAAGAACAAAAGCAAGGAACGACAATGAGAAGGAGGAAGAGTTTGTTCAAAGAGAAAAAGGCCGAAGAATTTTGTTGCGGCGAAACGAGAAAGGGTTACCAGAAATTGAGGAGGCACATAGGGTATATTTGATGCAGCAAAGAGAAGATGATGGAGAAGATGATAGAGAGGAGGGAGTTCCTCTGACTAGCCCTTTTATAGACATTGTTCCTAAGCCGACCCATGAGAAACAAGGCTCAATATGCAAAGTCAGCCTAAATGACCGACATGTCAAATAGTCAACCTAAAATAACAAAGCCTAGAATCGACCCATCAAATGAAGTTTTCTCAAAATGCTAAGTCATAGGAGATCCAAAGCAAACAAACTCACATACTAGGAAAGAAGAGATGTCACATATTTGCCTCAAGGTTCCCGCAAGCGGAAACATCAAGTCATGAGATTGTGATGGAGCACGGATAGTTCAAACAATAGACGACAAAAAAGACGATCAAATCAAGGGGAGAAATCGAGAAGGTATGACGCTAGCAAACTCGAAAGTCGTGACGTGACATGATGACGTTGGTGAAATCACACACCATACAAAAAACACTCGGAGATACCAAAGCTTTCTTACTAAAACATGCTAAGTCAGGCTAAACAGCGCACTCAATGGACTGAAAGTACAAAGATTCAACAAACCAAGTATAGCTCCCATGAAGATTTTAGTACGAACGTCGCTCATATCTAATATGACAGTGCGTAGTTAGCGCACTAATTAACAACAAGATGAGGTCCCGGGTTAAAAAAAATCCAACTAGTAGTAACATTGACGACGTCACCTGCCAAACTCACCGACTTATAATGTAAGTCACATCAATCGCATCATCCACCAATCAACAAGTGATGCCTCACATATCTTTTCGCTCGTCCCACATTGGAGAATCTCAAACCTCCAACTAAACAACATATTCCACCAATGACAATGCAACACATCACATGCCTCATATTCCAACAATCAATAACCTATACCTTGAATATTAATAAGCATGCCCCACATCGAGAAAGTTCCAACTCCAAACTTTTTTGTTAGAAGTTTTAGTTTTGATGGTTCCAAGAGTCGGTGACACAGAAGTTGTATGGAGAGTGAGCGACATCAAATGATGTGATAAAGTGATGCGACCGAAGTTGGGCCTACTCTGCGCACTAGCCCTAGCCACCACTCCCATCTAGCTTAGGGTTTTTTGAGAGCCCCTCTTATATTAAGGCCTCTCTTGCTTTTTCTCTGTTACACATGAAATAGATAACGAAACTCTGTCGGATTCAATCCAGACTTTAGTTCTTGTGCGTCAAACCCTTTCCCAATATCTTCTTCTAGATCGTCCATCCCTTTGGTCAATCATCTCTTATCTCTTCTCTATTTCTCAATCTCCTTCTCAAAAGACCTCAAGTCGACCATAATTGCTTTCGTGTTCGCAAGTGAGACCCAATACGCAATCCAAAGACGAGATCCTTTGGCGTACTCGAATCCTTCGGAGACGGGTTCACATCAACTGGCATCAGAGCCTCGGGATTATGTAAGTCTCATGAACATGATGCATGACATTAAAATGATTGAGACATGTTTTTTTATTAGCCTCTAATTTCTCTATCTACCTTAATGTGATCCATGTTTTTGTAGCCCCATCCGAGGTCTAGAATTTTAGTGAGTTGTTTTGTGGTAAGAAAATAAGTATGGGGGAATTGAAGTGGAATCAGTAGAAAGGTGAAAAAGAAGAAAAGTTGAAGATTGAGGTTGAAAAAAAATAAAGACAACCATGTTGATGAAAGTAAAAAGTTTGTTGTTGATTGAGTTTGAGAGATAAACTTCAAAAGTGCTTTAATATTGAAAGAAAAGAATGAAAAGGAAAAAGAAAGAAAGCAAAATGGGAAAAATAAACAAAAGAGCTTGAAAGTGAGTATGGAGTTGGTGAAGAAGTTGGAGATATTAAGAGTGAAGTGTTGGTTTGGGTTTTAGGTTGTTCTATTTCCCGGATTTAGCACCATATGACCAAAATTGACCCCCTTCAATTTGTCTTCACCTTGGCCCCATTACAACCCTTGAAAAGTCCTCATGATTTTGTTATGTGTTTGGTCCATAGCGGTGGAAAATTAGGACGTTGATCCAAGCTTATTGTAATCTAGTTTTTCATTGTTGATTTTAAGTGAAACACATACCTTACGCACTTAAGAGAGAGAGAGAGAGAGAGAGAGAGAGCAAACATATTATCTTGGTGAGGTCTAGAATGGATGAATGATATTTGATTTTTGCTTAAATTAAATAAAATGCATGCTAGGACGTCTTGATCAAGTTGTAGTTAATTGTTGACTTGCTTTATGAATTATGAGATGTATTCATGAATTGCTTGTTTGTGGGGTGTTGAATCTATTTTTCCTTGAGGACACGCAACGTTTAAGTATGGAAAATTTTGATAGCATGCATTTAAGTGTTAGTTTTAGGGCATATTTATGTTTAAATATTAGGTAGTTGCTTGCATTTTGTGTGCTTTTTGTATTCGATGTCTACTCTTGTACTTTCATGTTTTTAGGGCTTCATGGGGAGCAAGGATAGGTTACATGGAATTCTAAGCCGTCTTAAGTTGAAGGATTCAATATTGGAGATGTTCAAGTGTCGTTTCCGGATATGCAAGTCACTTTTGATGATCATTAAGGTCCAAGAGGTTGTGGGAAAATAACACTTAAATTCGTGTCATTTATTGGAGTTATTATTTCGACACTTCTATCTTGCAGTGTTTTGTTTGGGAGATATAGTGGTATGATAAAGCTGATTTTGGTATCATTGAAAAACTAATTCAAAGAGCTACAATATAGGGTTTAAGTATGAGGTAGAACGTATTCTCTTTTAGGTGCATTCCTATTTTTCTTTTGCTTATATGCTTTTCATTTTGTGTTGCATGTTTGTTTTATGCATTTTTGTTTTGAGTCAAAATAGAGAGAGAGCGCATCGAGAGGTGGTTGTTTCTATTTGTAAATCTAGGATTGAACCTGAGATTAATACTCTCTTGAGGAATTAAATTGTCATAGATATTCTAAGTGATTAAATTAATTAAATTTCAAACATCATGAGAGTGTGACAAGTTTATTTATCATTTAGGATTCTAAGGAATGTTATAGGATTTATATTGGTTTTATTTCATCACAAGAGTGGGTTCCTAATTGATAGTAGTACAATAACTTAGATTTTGAGAAAAGCTATTTTATGACCTTTGGACGTTTTGCCTTCATTACATATATACAACTTAGTTTGAGTAAAAGTAAAACTTGGTTATATTAAGCATTGTTGTGGGAAGTCTTAACCTTGAAATTTATTCTCTCATATATTTTTGCTCATAATTTGACTTGTTTTTATTGCTTTGATCTAGTTAGAATTACACCAAATCCATACTATTTGACTTAGTAATTGGTCTCTAGAATTGACTAAAGCAAAAATAATCCCCGTGATTCAATCCGGATCTAATACTACATTGGATCTCGTATTCTTGCGAGTGTTGGGTAAAATTTACATCATTATTATATATGGTGCTTTTTGTGTTTTACCCGTATGTTCGATTTTGTTTTCTTAAGGCCTATCGCAAACACTCTCTCGATATGTTTGGGGTAAGGATGTGTACATCTGGTCCTTAGAACCCATCATGATGGACTATACCGGGTTGATAATGTTGATGATTTGCAAAAAGGATTTTGGACAATTGTTTCAAAATTTTGAAAACCTCGTGCAAACCTATTTTCTTGGAAACGGTTTGGAATATTACTAATTTCATATTAGTTTTCACAAGATTCAAAATACCTTAGAAAATGATCAAACAAAACTAAAATATGCCAATTTATGGTGATGATATGATCACAAGATAAGTTACATTGTTTCTAACCTGACGTACGTGATTGATACCAGCTGAAGAAAAATATAAAAGAGAAGAAACTCTAGCTTTACAAACAAGGTATGCACACAAACATAATATAGACACATAAATAAGATGAGATTTGAAGCTCTAATCATTTTATTTCAAGCATTAAACTATTAACACTTGTATTAGAAATGAGTTGCACATCAAAAAGCACAACATAAGGCTTCGCATAGTCGACATTACATAAACTCAAGTATCTTTAACAGCTACACAAACGAAAGCACCATAATCATCTCGTCTAAGTAGATTTTCCAAATATGGCATGTCGTTCATCGAGGGATAATCGATATTAAGCTTAAATGAATTAGTTTACAATGAGCAATAATTGGTATAGAAGATCTTAGAGATCTCATCTGATTGGATGCCCTAAGGCGGTCGACCTTTTGTTAATTTCTCAAAAATCAACGTAATTTCTCAAGGTGTACCAAATGAATTTTAAAAAAGCTTCTGGCACCAATTAGTACAAATAAAAGTTATGGGTACCCAACGTAATTTCTCAAAAATCAATAAAGATTCCATGCTTTAACAGCAAAACAATGGACACCTTATTTTTCCTTTTTCGTTGCACAGTATGCTCCTTATTCCCCTTTTCCCACACTTTCCCAAACACGCATTTCCCTCCTTCCCACACCACCAACTCCGCACTTGACAAAACACACCTCTTCGGGTTTCTCACTGCTTGTCTCCCTCCTGGCTCAAGTCTCCATTCCTCCCTCTTCCCTCTGGTAAGTTACTTTTTCCCCGATTTTTCTCACTTCCTTTTTTCTGCTTTTCCCCGTTTTCTGAAGCATATTATTCGCTTTCTTTGGTTGTGTTGCTAGCACGATTCGTGTGTTCCTGTGCCATTCCGGATTCTAGATGTTGAGCTTGAATTTGTTGGTTCCGGAGCCATGAATTTCACGTCCGCTTTTGAATTTGAACCCCTAGATGCCGGAAGTTGCGTTGGGGCGGGTTTTGAGAGATTCCTTCTGCGTTGTGGAAGTTAGGGTTTGGTAGGGATTGTGATATAGTGAGCTAGAACTAGGTCTAGGGTTGTGGAATTTTTGGGCAAACATGTCTCCTCCAATGGCTTCTGTTTCCATTGTGGATGATGGTGTGGAGGAAATCGAAGTGGAGTACGCCATTGCCATGGAGTACGAAGGTCCTCCGGTGGGCTATGAGATCCCAAGGGCTCTCCCTATCAAGGTGGATAGTATACCTGTGGCCTCTGTGGTTTCCCACATCCCCTTTAGTGATAAAATTTCCTTGCCCGTTGTCCAACCGTTGCTTGCACAAGATAATCTGAGCATGAAGTTTTCGAAAGAGTTGGGGAAAGTAGAGTCTGATACGAATGTGTCGCCCACCTCTGTGATTGACTTTGATAGGGTGGGAGATGCTCATGTTTGTGAGTTCAAGGAGGTGGAGCTGGCATCCGAAGCAAGCCTTTCCCCGAGCTCTGAGGCTGGTTTTCCAGAAAGAGGTGGAAGCGGCAAAGATGGTGCAGTGCCCGAGTTCGGTTGCTCGGGGAAGCTGGAGTTTTCGGATTCTGGTGGATCTGGGGTGTTGGATGTGTTGAAGAGCTCACCAGAACTCGGGTCTTCTTCACTTAGTCACCAACTTTCTCGAGAGCTATTAGGTGGCGCTGCTAGTTCTTGCACATTAGACTTCTGTGAGAGCTTTGAGAAGTCACGAGAATTGTCTGGGATGTCACAGATGTTGAGGGATTCTGTTTCTTTCCATGAGAATCTTGACTTTGATGACTTAAATCATCCAGAATGGGCGTCATCAAAGTCTTGTTTGAGCATGGATTATTCATCTTCGGCAGTGTCTTCTTTTAGAACCGGGGAATGCAATAGCATGCCAACCTGTGATGCTAAAAGGACAGCCTTAGTAACTTTTCGTGATATTCACTCAATGGATGATGCTGAAGGGGAACTTAATCATATTGAGGCTGAGGGGCTGAAGCCAAAGAAGGAACCCCAGACAAAAACCAGAAAAGGTGCATGCTATCGTTGCTTTAAAGGTAACCGGTTTACAGAAAAGGAGGTCTGCATTGTTTGCAATGCCAAGTACTGCAGTAATTGTGTGCTAAGGGCAATGGGATCTATGCCAGAAGGGAGAAAGTGTGTTTCTTGCATTGGGTATTCAATTGATGAGGCAAAACGAGGAAGCTTGGGAAAATGTTCAAGGATGCTGAAGCGTTTGCTTAATGAGTTGGAAATTCGACAGATAATGAAGGCTGAGAAGCTGTGTGATGTCAATCAGTTGCCCTCCGAGTACATAGCTGTAAATGGAAAACCTCTTTGTCAAGAAGAGCTAATTACATTGCAGAATTGCCCCATTCCACCTAAAAATCTCAAACCAGGGAATTATTGGTATGACAAAGTGTCTGGACTTTGGGGAAAGGTGTGTATCATAAGTGTGATATAAATACATAATTTCCCTGAGTTATTTGATTTCCTTACTGATAAGATGGATTTCTTGCTCAACTTCACAGGAAGGACAAAAGCCGTACCAGATCATTAGCCCACATCTCAGTGTCGGAGATCCCATCAAGCAGGATGCTAGCAGTGGCAATACACAAGTTTTTATAAATGGTCGGGAGATTACAAAAGTCGAGTTACGGATGTTGCAGGTTGGCAGTAGTAGTACAAGTGTTTTTTTTTAGTAATTTAAAAAATGTTTTCTTTTTAACAGTGAAATCTGTTGTCCATTGCAGTTAGCAGGAGTCCAGTGTGCTGGTAATCCTCACTTTTGGTTGAATGAAGATGGTTCATACCAGGAAGAGGGGCAAAAGAATACAAAAGGATACATATGGGGAAAGGTGTGTTTCTTTTGATTATAATGTTTCAGTGCACTATCAATTTTCAAAAAATGTTCTATAATAACTGTTACTTTTTGCAGGCAGGAACAAAGTTGGTTTGTGCTCTTTTGTCATTGCCCGTACCATCTAAATCAAAACATCAGTATGGTGAACAAGTAAATTATGTTCCTAGCAGGAGTTTCCCAGACTACTTTGAGGAGAAAATGATCCAAAAGTTTCTTTTAGTTGGTTGTGGTGGTTCAGGGACAAGCACAATATTTAAGCAGGTATTTTTTATCAGAATCTGGTTTGGTAAAAACCGTTTTCTGTTTTGTAGCCTAAACTGCTATATGATGAAGCGGTTTTTCTGTCGTATACTTTTAAGTCCTTACATGGAAAGTGAAATTAAGGAACATTCAATTATTGTTGATTCTAATTTTATTTGTGTCCTTCATAAGAATTTTGTCTACTTGTTGATGAAAGGAAGTACTTGACAATTACTTCATAATTGTCTTTCCCTTTCAGGCAAAGATTCTCTACAAAAGTGAACCATTTTCTGAGGATGAGCGAGAAAATATTAAGTTGATGATCCAAGGTAATGTCTATACCTACCTTGGTATGCTACTTGAAGGTCGTGAGCGTTTTGAAGAAGAATGTTTGATGGAGATTAAGACTAACCACTTATCAGGAGAACCATACGATGAAGGTATTGTTTTCTTTAGTATTTTTTTTGGTCGAATTATTTTCTTTAGACATATGACGTGATGCTAAATCTAACTTCGTTAAATACTTGCGGGAAAATGCTCTCTGTTTGCAGCGGGCAGTGTTGATGGAAATAAAAATGGAACCATCTATTCCATATCCCCAAGGCTAAAATCTTTCTCTGATTGGCTTCTGAAAGCAATGGCATCTGGTTCTTCTGAAGCAATCTTTCCTGCTGCTACTCGTGAATACGCTCCTTTGGTTGAGGAATTGTGGAATAGTGTTGCCTTTCAAGCCACATATAATCGCAGAAGTGAATTAGAAATGCTACCCAGTGCTTCTACTTATTTCCTAGAGCGGGTAAGCCCATGCTATGTTTTGTTTATATGTGTGTGTGTGTATATATGGAGTATTAAATTATTGTAAAGCAGAGGTCTTTCCTTCTTCCTTTTGGATGAAGAACTAGTGAAGTAGAAATCTGCTGGTACCGTTGTATGCTCATATAGTTGCTTGATTGTTATAAATTACTGTGTTTTAGTCTAGGTGATCAAATTCATCCTGATTACCGTCAACATTGATCTCTATCTTGTTCTTGTGTCAGGCTGTTGATATACTAAAAGCAGATTACGAGCCATCTCATTTGGATATTCTTTATGCGGAAGGAGTCACATCATCAAATGGCCTTTCTTGTGTGGACTTCTCATTTCCCCCCTCACTTACTGATGAATATTCTGACACCACTGATCAGTATGATTCTATGTTTAGGTCAGTAACAATGCAAACTTCATTTAACTGTGTAACACTATTATAACTTATAAATTGCAAGTCTTACAGGACTAGTGGTGCGTTTTGATTACCGTATCTAATGCATTAAATGTGGTACCCTGAAGTCTCCCAGGAGAGTTAAAACAGGAAAGCATTAAATATTTTCCCATGTTTGTGCTTTTTGTCCATCATATGTAGGTATCAGCTTATTAGAGTGCAAGCAAGTGGCCTTGTGGAGAACTGCAAATGGCTAGAGATGTTTGAAGACGTCAGGCTAGTCATGTTCTCTGTTGCATTGAGCGACTATGACGAGCTCTGCTCTGACAGTGACGGGGTCACTACAAACAAGATGCTTTTAACAAAAAAGTTCTTCGAGAGCATAATAACCCACCCGACGTTCGAGCCCATGGACTTCCTCCTCGTACTGAACAAATACGACGTTTTCGAGGAAAAGGTAGAGCGGGTCCCGCTTTCGCAGTGCGGGTGGTTCGAGGATTTCCAGCCTCTCATCAGCAGACGCCAACCTGGACACAGCAACAGCAAGAGCATCAACCACAATCCGCCCCTCGGCCAGCTGGCGTCGCATTATGTGGCAGTGAAGTTCAAGAGGCTCTTCTCTTGTCTTACTGGTAAAAAGTTGTATGTGTCCTTGGTAAAGGGTTTGGAGCCAAACAGCGTAGATGCGGCGTTGAGATATGCGAGTGAGATTGTCAAGTGGGAGGACGAAAGAGTAATATTTAGTTCGAGCGAGTACTCGGCTTACAGCATTGAAGCTAGCTCGCCATCTTCCCATTGATTCATCCATGGAAGAAGAAAGGGAGGGGAACAGAAGAGGCAAGTATTCTTGTAAAGTGGATTTTTATTTGTCATAAGATTGGAAAGGCAGGTCACAGTTGTATATATAGAGAGGTAAGAAGGGGTTGTGATTCCCACTACAGAGTAGGTGTATGTCTAGAGAGGGAGTGATTGTGATCTAGTTAGTTTGGTAGGTATCAAAATTCTCTAATTAAGATCATTTTCATATATTCTTTTTTATGTGTCATGGGCTGATGGTGGTTTATTACTCATCATCTCATTTTTCATATGTACTATATAGTACAAGAGTGTATGTATTGATGGAATTTGCCAATTTGGAACGTGGAATGATTGGACGGATGAGAATTCCTTTGATTATGGCATTAAATAGGTATGTTGACAATCATATGAAAAGAACATGTCAAATCGTAGAAAGGAGATATACAAATACATCCTCTTTTGCACAGGAGCCAGCCAATACACATAATCCTCTATGGGAGGAGGATTGTACGTGCTCTTAACTTAAGAGCACGTGCAATAGAGAGGAATCAAGCTTCTCTTTGCATTCTTTCTTCACGTAAAACGGTAAAAGAGCTCCTCATTGTTGTTGAAATTAAAAGACGAATCTTCTTTTAAAGAAAAATGAGAGTAATCCTCTTTGTGTACATGAATGAAAGCTTTGGTCTTGTTTACCAAAAAAAATGAAAGCTTTGGTCCTTGTGTCCAAAGAGGTACTTTCACTGATGTATTTCCAACTTTCACTAACTTTATTTATTTCATTTCAGCTTATAATTAAATAAGGCCTCAAAAAAATAATAATTAATTATGATATTATTTTAAAAATAAATTAATCAATTTTTATAATTTTTTGTTGTCTATAAATAGAGTCTAATATTGTCCATTTTTCACAAACTCGTCTATTAGATTTTCTCTCTCCTTCACTACTACTGCATTCCATGGATAAAGAAATGCATGTGGCCTTAAAGAACAATTTGGTGGATAACATATGGGACAAGTTTCAAGATTTGACATCGGATTCAGATTTAGATTAAATTTCTATGCCAAAAATGTTTATAGTATTTATGCTTAACGTTATTTTTATTTTATATTTTTTTTTGTATTTTATAATGTTATTTGAAGTTATCTTAATGTAAATTAAGCTTATTTTTTCGTAATCAGTTTATATTATCTTAAATCTAAATTATTTAAGCAAATATAATTTATTATTAATTTATTTGATTAACTAACTTTGTAAAGAATATTGAATGATATAAAATATGTAGTAAATATATATGTTAAAGTAGGAGAGATGAGGTGAAAGACGATACCCTTTGTTGCGTGGGAAATAGAGAAAGAGAAAGAGGAAATGAAAAGTGAAAAGTGATGTGGATGATAAAGAAAATCTTGTGTCAAAAAAAATAAGGAGAGAAAAAAATGAGAGAAGATCGAAAGTCTTCACTATTGCAAATGCTAGAGAGAGAAAGGATTTGCCGAAGTCGTTTGAAGAAATGAACCCCCGAACTCTCTCTCTCGCTTGCCCCCTTTCCCCTGAAAAACCAAAAACCCTAGAACCCAAAAACTCCAAATCGATCAATTTCCCCCTCATCTTGACAATATTCAGCATAATCTCTCATCAAATTGAAGACTACTTCGAAATAGTGGAAAGACAATATGGCTCGATTCTTTCCCCAAATTGAGAGGTCAAAAGATGAACCCTAGATGGCGAAATCGCTCGATTCAAGCAACGATGACTCAAAGAGATAAGTGGGATCGAAAATCGACCCTCCTACATCAGGGAAAACAAGGGAATCAGCGAGAAGGTAAGAAGAAGGATATATCGGGGAGGTCTGGCATGAGGGTTCCACGCTCGACTGGTGAAGAGAACGATGGGAGCGCCGACAGTGGGCTTCCCATTGATGGTTCGAGAGTGTTCACCACCGGCTTGTGGGGTGGAAATCGGTGGCTATTGGTGAGGATTGATCCAGTGGAGTGGAGACGGATTGTATCTCTAAAGACAAGGCTTCCGTCAATCCATTGGTATATCACAAAGCTGATTGGAGACTCCAATTTGTCCAGGTTGTGTCTTTCTGTGCTTACCTATGAATTTCTTATGAAAGCTTTGAACATGTCTGTGTATTATGATTGGGGCTGGGGGTCATCTACCCTCACATTTTTCTTTTACTGAGCATAAATAGCCTCTTTAATCAATCGAAGTTCTATCTTTTGTTGATCCGGGTCTGGGGTTTGGTGGTTACTACGATGGGGAAACAAGATAACATTATAAAGAACGACAGAAAATTTGTCAAAAAGACTTTAGTATCTAAACTCATTTTCTCTAAAGAACAAGCTGGGAATGAGCATGCTCATTCCCAACATGATCCATTGTCCACCATGGTCGATAAGACCTTAGAGGGTGACAAATCGAACAAGCCTTTTGAGGCAGGATCCTCAGGGTCCAAAGAAGATAAAAGAAAATGGAAGATCGATCCGTCGGTCTTCCTTGACATGATGTCTGATGTTACAGAAAGCATATTCCACTTGAAAGAAAACTCTATGGTTGCATTTGTGCTTGGGGATCCCTTTGTGATCCCCAATCTGAGACAAAAAGGCGGCATTTTCATGCTTTCTTGGAATCATTATGGAACCATGTTGAAGTTTGATAATATATATGCAATGAGGCTGGATAATATTATGTCTAATGAATGCTATTTAGGCTCTATGAATGTTGTGATGAACCATGGTTGGTTTAGGAATACTTTTTGTCATGACATTGATAACTCTAAGCAACTAAAACCCAATGAGGAATGCTCGTATGCTTGGCAAGGAAGCAATCTGAGGAGTTTGAGGGAAAAATGGGAAAAGCATATGAGCATTCACAAGTATGCCTATGCTTCTCTGGTTGAATATTGCACTATGAAAATTAATGGTGGAAATAGTATGATTGAAACCATGAATTACTGTTGGAACTCGTCCTCTTGTTGGATATGTGTGAGAAATGATGAAATCGATGATCAAACCATTGAAAATCTGATCTCTAATCACTCGTGTACCACTAAAAATGCACATGATCATGATTATAAGTTAAATATATATGTCAAGGCATTTATTTCTGATAGTGATGAGCTTAAGATAATCAAGAAAGCATGTAGTCTAAGTTATTTAAACCAAAGCTTTTACTATAAGTGCTTCCCTTTGATTGCGTTAATATAAAATTTAATGCCTTCAAAAGGAAGCATCAACAATATCAATTATGGTTGGAAATTACTAATTATGCTGAATTATATGTGAATCACTGGATTGATACTTGTAGGGCAGTGTAGGCAAAGAATGACAGGAATCTGCACCAGTTTTGGTGCTCTTATGAAAATATAAAAAGAAAGCATGAAGATAATGTTGAAAGAAAAGAGTACAATGAATACAAAAGTAGAGAACATTCTTTGAATAAGAAGGATATAAATGACTGTAAAAAAGGTGTGTATGAGATTTTACTGGAAAGCATGAATAATGAAAATAATGCTAAAATTGTGAAGAATATGTGTTTTGTTAATAAGGAACTAATCCATAAGTATTTGCTCCTAGTTGTGTATGACAGGTTCATAAAGGCCATATATGGGGCAGCTAATCTGGAGGGAAAATGGAGCAAATGGATAAAGAAAAACCAGGAACAAGACCAACACAAAGCCAACATGAAAGGAAAGAATCAAGAAAGAAGAAAGGAAGAAACCTTCAATGAGCAAGGAGATAAATTATGTATTTTCTTTCCAAAATGCTTTGTAACTAACAAAGTCTGTCGTACTAGAGAACAAACAAGATTAAGAAAAAGGGAAAAATGGAGAAATACCAGCGTATGCATTCGGGTGGTTGGTAAATCACAAAATTGTAAAAGGAAAGGCAGGGTTAGACATGTAAGACAAACGTGGATGTCAGATTGGAAAAGGATCAAAAGAAAATACTGGGATAACGATTCCAAAATAGAGAACGTAGATCAAAATACTTTCTATAATAATTGCTATGAAGATCGGATTATGGAATAGCAGAGGAATAGGCCGGAAATCGTTCTGGCCGGAAGTAGATTCCTTTTGTAAAATTAATAGAGTACAAATCATGGTGATAGCAGAAACAAAAACCGACAAGGCACCTAGTGATCAAGTCTAGAGAAGAGCGGGCTTTGACAATTTCGTATGGTCACCCGCGACTGGAAAAGCGGGTGGACTCAGTGTAATGTGGAAGGCTTACCAACTAGTTAATGAAGAACTAACAATGATAGTGCAAGAACCTAGATATATAGTAATAAGATACCATAATATGACGACAAAATACACTATTGCAATCTGTTTTGCCTATGCGCCTCCTAATGCAGATAAAAAAGATGATTTCTGGCAAAGTATTACGGACACCTTAATTAACATTAACCTACCCATCATTATCTTAGGAGACCTGAATGAAATACAGGATTCAAGCGAAAAGCAAGGAGGTGCACACCCTGAACCGCATAGATTTGAACGCCTTCACAACTTCAAAAATGCTTGCGAGCTAATAGACATACCCACAAATGGCAGTATGTTTACTTGGAGAAAAAACAAAACCGAAGAGAATAATATTTATGAAAAACTTGACCGGGCATTAGTAAGTAATTGTATAGTCCAATGGTTTCCGACGATTCACACCACAAACCATGCATTCACAACGTCTGATCATTGCAAAATCTCGGTGGATCTTAGCAACGACACGATCACAAAAGGATTACCCTTTAAATTTGAAAGAATGTGGATGCATAGAAAAGATTTTAGAAACGTTGTAAGGCAGGCATGGAGACTTGATACCCAAGGATCAAACATGTTTAAATTAATAAAGAAAACTCAACTCTTCAAATCAAGTGCGAAGCAATGGAACAAAAGAACTCTAGGGAATGTTTTCGAACAACTAAAAGAAATCGAAAATAAACTAATAGAACTACAACAACAAATATTAATATCACCAGAACCAAGTGTAGTACAAAAACAACTGAGAATCACAAATCAAAAAGAAAAACTACTTAATTTCCACAGAACATACTGGAGGCAACGAGCAAAAACTAAACACATTAAATTAGCAGATACCAATTCAGGGTATTTCCATAAAATAGCGAGTGGTAAAAGAAATAGAAAGAATATAAAAGAAATACAAACAAGCGATGGAACACAAATAGTAGGTTTGGAAAACATCAAGGAAGAAATAAAAAAGGACTTCAAGCGCAGGTATGAAAAAGAGTCGGTTAATCAAAACTTAACTCAAGAATATCTCCAACTGATCACAAGAGAGATTTCAGAGGAGGATAATGATTATCTCACTAAACCAGTCACAAATGAAGAAGTGAAGCTGGCTTTGATGCAAATTGGATCGAATAAATCACCTGGCCCAGACGGAATGACGTCAAAATTTTACAAGAAATAATTGGGACATAGTTGGTCCATCAGTTACGAAAGCAGTTAAGAGTTTCTTTCATTCAGGAAAAATCTTAAAACAAATAAACCATACGTTCATATCTCTCATACCAAAAATAGATAATCCCTCATCAACAAATCACTATAGACCAATAAGCCTATGTTCTACAATATATAAAATCATCTCGAAAATTATAACTGAACGACTAAAAGTGATTATTCCTAAAATCATCCACCCACTTCAAGGGGCATTTATAAGCAACAGAGCCATTCAAGATAATGTACTCATTGCTCACGACATATTTCACTCTTTTAGAGGAAGTAAGGCAACAGATGGATGGGTAGCAATCAAGCTTGATATGGAAAAAGCTTATGATCGACTAGATTGGACCTTCCTGTTCAAAGTATTAGAAAATTTTGGATTTAACGAACGCTTTATAGGATGGATACGAGAATGTATGTGCACAGTATCGTTCTCAGTCTTAGTTAATAACGGACCTACAGATCCTTTCATTCCGGAAAGAGGTCTAAGGCAAGGAGACCCACTTTCTCCATTCTTATTTGTGATCGGTACAGAAATCCTTGCAAGGAAACTCCAAGGAGAGTGCGAGAATGATCGATACTCTGTGGGTTTCCCAGTAGCCAGAGGAGGGTTAAGAATTCCTTTTTTAGCATTTGCAGACGACATTATCATATTTTCCAAAGCAACTCAAGGCGCATGTACAAAGGTGAGGAAAATAATAGAGGAATACAATGCCATTTCTGGGCAAAAAGTAAATTATAATAAATCGTCTTTCCAAACTTCGAGGAACATCAGTAGACAACACAAACAACAAGTACAACAAGCTCTTGGAATTTCCTCCATGACCAATATAAAGAAATATCTTGGATGCCCGATTATCAATGGAAAAGTGAATAAGGAAACATTTAAAGAGTTGGTGGAAAAATCACAAGGACAATTAACTAAGTGGAAAGCTAATTCCCTCTCACAGGAAGGACGCACAACTTTGATCCGATCAAACCTAGCTACAAAACCAAATTATATTATGCAAAGTTTCATGCTCCCAAAGAAAATTCATGAAGAACTTGATAGAATTAATAGGATGTTTTTCTGGAATAAGGATCAAAACTATAAACCGCTAATAGGATGGGATAGAATATGTAAACTCAAGACACATGGAGGACTGAGATTAAGGAAAATAGAACATATGAACAAAGCATTACAGATGAAACTACTATGGAAAATCCTTGCTGAACCACAGACAATTTGGGTCAAGGTAGTCAAGGAAAAATATATGAAAAACGATAACCTGTTTTCATACAAAACTAAAACAAATACATCATGGCAATGGAAAAAACTAATGAATCTAAGAACAGAATTTAACAAAGGGTTGAGTTGGCAACTTGGAAATGGACAAACAATCAAATTTTGGGACGATAATTGGGCCTTAGATAAACAGTTAAAACGATATGCGAAAGACCCCACTACAATTAATGAAGAAGCAAAAGTAGCGGAATTCTTAACACAAGACAAGAAATGGAATGTAGCGGCCCTAGGAAAAATCCTACCAAATGAACAAGTGGAAATTATAACGTCCATCCCAATACCAGATAATAATATCCGAGATAGATTATATTGGGCTCCGAGCAAAAATGGGTGGTTTTCGACACATTCCGCGATCAATCTAGTCACTCAGGCAACACACCAGGAACCATGTATTACAGACTGGATATGGAAATTGGATATAATACCGAAAGTTAAAAATTTCCTATAGAAAACAAGTATGAATGGCCTACCAATGAAAGCTAGACTAAGGGAAAAAAATGTACCTACGGTAAGGGGATGTACAATGTGTAATTGTACGGAGGAGGATAGCACACATCTTCTTATAGAATGCCCGCATACACTAAACACAATTAGGAAAATTAGCATGAACATTGAACAAACCTTAAGAAGTTACAATACACAAAATAAAACAACAAAGAATATGCTAACAGAACTGTTTAATCAATTAGGAGAAAAAGAATTCATTAAACTAGCAATTGCTTGGTGGAGTATTTGGCATCAGAGAAACAAGCTGACATTTCAACAAACACCGAATGACTATATACAAGATCTTCCTGGATATATTAAGACACACTTGGAACAATGGAAAATAGCAAAAAAGTGGAATGAAGACGAAGAATGCTTAACCACAAACAAACAACAAAGAAAAAAGAACAAAGAATCTAGATTATGGAAAAAACCACAACAAGGAATAATAAAATGCAACTTTGATGGATCAAGACTACAAAATTGACAAGCAGGGGGTGGAATAGTCCTTAGAAACCATAAAGGAGAAGTGATGGAATTAATGGCCAAAAAATATGGAAAGATATCAGCCATTAAGGCGGAAGCATTGGCCCTTAGGGACGGGATAACAATGGCAAAGCAAAAACAGATCAAAGACATTGAAATTGAAGGAGACAACATAGAAGTGATAAAAGCAGCACAGGGTGAGAGAAACTGCCCGTGGGAAATTGAGATAATTATGGCTGACATATTGGTATCCCTTCTGGGATTCCATTCAGTTCGAATCACACATGTGCCTAGAGGTTCCAATGCTGTGGCTGATAAAATTGCGCGGTTGAGCCACAGTCTTCCTCTAAGCAACCTTTTGAATCATCCAGAACTTCAGGTTCTCATCCGAAAGGATGCCCTAGGACGCCCACCCTGACGGGTGAGCACCCTAATTCTCAACTAATCAAAAAAAAATGCTAGAGAGATCCTCGATCATTTCTTTACAACAAAGAAGAGGATGTCCTCGTAGGCTAATAGAGGAGATAGAGAGAGTACTAAGAGGAGGTCCAATCCCCTCTATTGATCATGCTCTGATGATGTCGATTCCATATTAATTTTTTCAATCTTAAAACAAATTAATTAATTCGTATACATGCATAAAAATGTATATAGTTAGCTACTATGTCAAAAAAATATTTTATTTTATCCACCGTCCTCAAAAATAATGTTTTATTTGTATATTTTTCAGTTATAATGAAAAATTATAAAGTAGAAGTAATGGTTATTAAAATCTGGATTTTAGGATTGGATCATAATAGGCCTTGTGGATCGAATCGTAAGATTTTACATTATGAATAAATATGGATATTTTATTAAAAAATGATAATTGGTGGAAAAGGACAAAAATATGGTAGTTTTATGAAAATGTTTCATTAATAAAAGGTACTAAAATTTAATAATTGACCACATTTATTCACAAACCAACCGTATATAAGAAAGTATAGGTGTTTTTTCAAATGCCAACATGTATATTTATGAAAAAAAAACTTAAACTACGGGTTTGTTTTTGTGAAAAAAAACTTATATTATGATTTATGAGTGATGTGAAAAAAAATTATGATTCATTGTATAAAAAGAACTTAAATTATGATGGGGTTGGTAAGAGGTTTAAGAATATGAAATATGTGAAAAATAAAGATGATGTTTGTAACAAATAATGTCTTTTTTATTATAAATAAATAAATATAGGATGATTATATGATTTTTTCCATATTAAATGTAAGATTTAAAAAGTCACGATAACTTACTTTAGGCCTTTAAATTGACTTTTATAGTCTTACGATTTTACGATTCTACAATTTTGTACGATTCTGTTGCCATTCTATTGCAATTCTGATGTAAAACGATTTTTCACACGGATCCGGGTCGTCACCTGACTCTAAATCGTAAAATCGTATGATTTTACGAGTTGAATCATGATTTGAATAGCAATGAGTAGAACCTCTCTAATTTAATACTCGATAAATTAATAAACGCTCTAAAATAATAAAATTTTCGGTCCCAACTTGTGCTAGTGTAAACTTTAACAAATTTCGATAAGATAATATATTTTTTAAAAATCTCTATGTAAATATATGTTCCCATCAATATCATAAATTAGTAATTATATAAATATACATAGATATAACCAAGGCAACCTAGTGAAATATGGACTTAGTGTTGTTTGTTCATTTTTTCTTAAAATTCAGGTCTACTTGGAGCTCATCTCTAACGTGTCTTATTACATTCAACATTTTTATGTTGTGCTTCCCAACTATTTAAATCAATAAAATCTTTTATCTTTACAACCTATAAAGTTGTCCCTCAATGGATAAATAAATTCTCTTCTTTTTATTTGAATTTAATTTCATAATAAACTAATACATTTGAACTTCTACTATCATAATTTTATTAGCACTCCTTTGAGTTTATAATTTTTTTATAATCTTTTAAATTCCTTCTTCAATGTTATAACAATACTCTACTAATTTATTTATTTTTTAGCATGAAAATTACAATTTTATTGAACCTTCATATTGTACATTAAACTAGTGGTGATGCCCATGCATATGCACGGGGCAAGTTTTTCGTAAAAATATATTGAGGTTTTTTTACATTATTAAGTTATGTCATTTTCTTTGCTTATTTGTTCATCTTATATTCTTTTTAGTTAAAAATTGACGTACAAAATGATTACATGGTCCCAATATTAATATTATGAAGTATATTTTTTTTTTCTTAAACAATATACTTAATGTAATTTTTTTTGAAACCGCTCATGTAACTAATTAAAGTATCTCACTTATAATTCTTTCCAAATACTATAATCTTTGTAATTGTAATTAACAATCATAACTATATATAAAGTTTTAGACTAAATAGTTTAGGTTTTTAGGTTTTTTACGTTAATACTTTCAAAATATTTTTTTTTATTTTTCATTTGGATAAATAGAATAGTACAATCCTTTAACCATCACAATATATTTTGTTTCTTTTCCATCATTTGATTAGCATGACCTTTTTATGCTTATAATTTCTCATGATATATATTTAGTTATCGATGAGAAAAAGTATACAATAAATTAATTAAACTAAAATAATTATTTCACATATGCTTATCATTTCTCATGATATATATATTTAGTTATCGATGAGAAAAAGCATACAATAAATTAATTAAACCAAAATGATCATTTTACATATGCTTATCATTTCTCATGATATATATATATATGTAGTTATCGATGAGAAAAAGTATACAATAAATTAATTAAACCAAAATAATCATTTTACCTCTTTCATAGTGATAAATTTGACCGATCTTAAAACGTATAATGTTTTTATTGTCTCTTTAAGTTTGAATTGTTATAATTATTAATTACCTGATTAAAATATTTGCAACTTAGATCTTTTGGTTCACAAAATCTTCAACTTAATTTTATTTTTCACTTAATTATCTATGCTCTATATTTTAGAATTTAATTTTTAATATTATCATTTGAGAATGTTAGTGATGTTTTTTATGCATATCAAGTAATTTTGTAAATTTTTACTATGTATTGTTTTCATAAAATACTTTCTCATGGCTTGAAACTCTTAAAAATATCCTTAATTTAATGTGATTTTATATTTTCACTATGTATTGCATATTTTAGATTATTAACTTGGTATTATATATATTATGAACAATGCGAAAGTGTCCATCGATTAACCTAATGTCAATAATGTAATCACATTTTATATTTTAAAAATCACATTATTGGAGTAAAAATAATGTATAATAAATGTCATAAATCCAAAAAATGATTGCAACTATATAGGTATAAATATGATTAAATGAAAACAATTTATGAATACATCCAATTAATCTATTGATGTTTTTTATTATTTCTTTTATTTCAAATATCATTTTAATAAAAACATATTAAAATTCTACAAAATTACAATCACATGATTTGAACCCATGACCTATAGGTTCATAAATGTGTCTTAACCACTATGCTACACTCTATTCTTTGATTTTCTTTATGCAATTATAATTATATAAAAATATTTTTGATCATGATTAATGAGTGCAATAAATGGGGGCAAAACCCATTCTTATATGTATATAAGATTATCATTAAGTATTTAAAAAAAAAAAAATCATCATTAGGTATATATAATCTGGCTTGGGATTAAAATTTTACTATAAGTGATAAAAAAATTGATATTATAATTAATCAGATACCTTTATATTAACAATATTATCAATTACCTTTAGATCAACAATATTAATAATATTTCATTAGGTTGCTTTGCCAAGATCTCTTCAACCTTTGTATAACTACTCCTTGCAAGCGCTTGAAGGGGTGACATTAAAGAATTGATATTAATTAATGAATTTCACTTGTAATTGTAAGTTGCTAGATTATATACATTCCAACACATTGATATGACACTCTTAATTGTAAGAAGTCAAATGAGAAGTAAGAAGAATATAACTGAAATAAAAACTTCATTGCTTAAGTAATATACTGTACATAATACAAATTAAAAATTAACTCCACCTGAGATAATAAACATTCAAGTTTTACTAATTACACATATACTTTGAATTCTAATTTAAATTAATATACCCATATAAATCCAATACATACTTACACATTCAGCAAGCATATAAATCCAATACCCGTCCAACGGACGGGTAAATGCATCTAGTAAACCTATAAAACTCTCTCTCAAAGACCAATAAATGATCTATATTTTAAAATATATAAATGCTTTATATTCTAAAATATACCAGTAAATGACCAATAAATCATATTAATAAAAAAGTTTTAAAACTTATCCTTATCTTTAAATAAATGCTTGAGAAGATGTGATAAGAAAAAAACGTTTTGACTCTTCATCTATTTATAATCATACTAAAAGTTTTTTTCTTTTAAAATCTAGGGAGTGAATTTTGCTATTGTTTTGTTGAGAAATTTAAAAGTTGTAACCGCTAATCTAATTTAAGTACCATACTTAAAACATAAATATTAAGTGCTAAATAAGATAGTGCTAAGTATAAATACAACCCTCAACTAATTCATTTTCACAAAGAAACCCCCACCTAAATCATTTTCGATTTTCAGCAAAAATGAAACAAAAAAAAAATTATATTAGAAAGATTTCATTTTAAAGGAAGAGGAAATCGTTCAACTCGAACCTATTTCTATAGGTGATTGATTTCTTTGGGCCTTGATTTATTGCTCTAATATTGTCTTTTTTTTGTTGAATGACTTTTTTTTCCTTCTAGATTATCAATGATCTTGCCAATGCAAAACTATCTAACAATGCAAGTGATGGTTGTGCTCTTATTTGATGATGGTGCTATGAGTGAAACCAACTTCTTGAACACAATTGTGTTACTTGGTAATCGGGTGTGTTTGTCATTCAAGGTTTTGCTTTTAGTATCAAGTTATAGCTTATTTTATTTGCTTCATATTCTCTTATTCGTTTCATCTAATAAGTGGTGGTACATGAAAAATTTTCCTTTAAAATTAAAAAGATTCAACAAGGCCTATTGGTATGATAAATATTTAAGTGTTATTTCATAAAGTGTAATGTTTTTTTTTATATTGGTGTAAGAAATTTGCAATACTTGACTTATAGGCAAGACTCAAGAAGTTTGATAATTGTGGATAATCTTACAACTTAAAAAGTTATCCTCAAAACATAATAAATGTTCGAGCTTTTATTCATGAGTGAAGATTAGTTCTTGGGCCTAATTTTTTATTTATTTATGAGCCTAAATTATTATTTCAGCTAAATGGGTTTGAGTATATTGCATGTAGTTGTAGCATTAAGAATTGTGAATAAATATTATGTATTCATATATTTTAATCTAGAATCGACAACTACCTGATTGTTCATCTTAACAAAAACGTTGACTTTTGGCTGACGCATAACATTAAGAATTAGTGCACCGACTTCTATTAGAGTTGAAGGGATTTGCTTAATAATTATGCATTTTAATTTAAAACTATTAATTTTATAACTTTTGGTATTACACACAAGACATCATCAACCTTTTGTATTACACATAAATCATATCATCAACCCTTGACATTACACTATTAATTTAGTAACTTATGGTAGCACACACAAAAATAACATCAACCTTTGGTATTACATAAGTAATTAAAATCACTAAAGTACAACCTTTGACATTCCAAAAAAAAGTAAAAAAGACAAGATCAACCTTTGGCATTACAAACAAAAGATAAATTTAATGTATAACCTTTCATGTTCTAATTTTCTTCTCACTATATAAGTCTATCACTTTTGTATGAGTACATATCATTTTCATCCACTATTAAACAAAAAATGGAAGACAATCTTCAAATTACATAAAAACAAGGATTAATACTAGATTGAGAGTAGAAAAGACTAGAAAAGCTAAATGGATAAATGTTACATACACAAAATGATAGTGTTTCATTCATGTTAAAATTTATGCTATTTCTATTTCATTATTCTTTCTTGATGATGATTTCCAAATTTTGTCCAATAAACTTTAGTTTTTATTATTAAGGATTGATGAATATATAATAAAGAATAAGTTATATTTTTTCTTATAAAGATGTGTTGATTTAAATTTTAAAAGTTTCTAAAATCATTTGATTACATCATGAAATTGAAATATGTGAACTTATATTGTTTATATATGAACAATATTTTATTTTTATTATATACTTAATTAAGGATTGTAATGAAATCTAATTATCCCAATTTAACATGCTTATTTATACTTTTACACATTTAGCTTGCATTCTAATTCAAATTATCTAATAATAAGGTATTGTCTTCATTTTTTTTGGTTGAATGTATTTTCTTCAACTTTGTACTATAATTTTTCATCTCGGTAATCCAAGAATCTATTGATCAACATTAATTTTATTACAATAGTTGAAATAATTAATTAATCATCACCTCAAATTCATATATATTATTTTTATAAGTATCAATTCAAAAAAAATTCTATAAATTGCATTAATTTTTTTAAATAATAAATATTAATTTATCAATTAGTTAAAATCTTTATTAAATAATAAAATATAATAATCTCACCCCTATTAAGTTATATTATTGTAGTCTCAAACTTAATCACCCATGATTCCATGAAGCCGCATATCACAATCACATGCAAACCTCCTTCAAATCAAAGCTTCTTCGATGTCTCGGCACAAGTAATGTATTGATTAAATTGAAAACTAGACGTAACTTAATTATATAGCAATCTAAGGCTTTTTACAGTTACAAAACTATAAAGCGTGAGAAACAAATTAAGAGAGATAATAATATTATAGCTACTAGCTAGCTAGTACATAGTGGCCGGTAATTGCATGTATATATGTTGTATGATATGATGTGCATACATTGATGGTTGTAAGAAGATTACAAATTGGGAAGAAAAAAAAAGGGCAGAATACATCAACAGATCCCTGTACTTATACTTTTTTTTCTATTGGACCCCTGTACTAAAAAATGTTCAAACAGACCCCTGTACTGCCCCCAATTTTGCCTATTGAACACTTTCAATCTTATTCTCCTTCCAGTGTACATCACGCACCTTATGTGTCATGTTATTTTGCCAAATAAGCCAAAATGGTCAAATACGTACATGTTATTTTGCCTATTGAACACTTTCAAGTCTTCACGCGCCTTATGTAACATGTACGTATTTTGCCAAATTAACATGTATGTATTTGACCATTTTGGCTTATTTGGCAAAATAACATGACACATAAGGTGCGTGATGTACACTGGAAGGAGAATAAGATTGAAAGTGTTCAATAGGCAAAATTGGGGGCAGTACAGGGGTCTGTTTGAACATTTTTTAGTACAAGGGTCCAATAGGAAAAAAAGTATAAGTACAGGGGTCTGTTGATGTATTCTGCCAAAAAAAAAAGGGTGATTCCTTATGCACAGGAAAAAAACGCCCCGCGCACACGGGACTCATACGCTTCATGAAACGTACGCTTCATGAAGCGTATGACCCAAGGGTGCCCTTCGCGGGGACCTTGGCTCATGCGCTTCACGAAGCGTAAGGGTTTCCAAGGATTCCCCGCGCGCCACGCCACCGCCGCCATGGAATTAGGTGTTTACGTAAATTTGGAAAAAAAAAATTTCATATCTAATTTATATCTTTGTATCATAAGATAGATTAGATAACAAACATTTAAGGCCTATATATATTCATATATCAAAAAGTTTATGAGTTAAGAAACACAACTTTCACAAAATACAATGACATCCAATAGATCATATGAAGAAAATTCATCGACGGAATCGCCTTTTTCAGATGAACCGTATGAAGCGGAATCAGCATCATCTTATGAAGAGTTATCATCATCTTTTGAAAAAGAAGGAGGAGGAGAAATAGATGTTGATGAAGAAGAAAACGACATAGTCGAGGTAAGTTTTTTGAAATATAAATTGCAGTTTATACTTTTATATTCTGAACTTTGAAGGTATTGTTATTTGTATTTGTAAATTAAAAAAAATTAAATTATTAATCTTATACATTTGTACTGATTATAAACCTTTAGAAATAATATTATTGTTATTCAATAGTGTAGAGTTGAATGGAAAATAATAGTAAAAAATATGTTATTGTTAAAAACATATTGTGTATTTGCAGTTTAATTGAAAGTAATTTTAATTTATAAATAGGTAAACGGGAGAGATTTTTCTACTGACTTTCATCACGACGGGGTGTGGGATAGTCGAGATCAAATGATAGCCTGGGCTAGGCAAGTTGGGCGTGAAAGATATATGGCGTTGCCTATAAAACGTCAAATGAAAATTTGGTCAGGCTAGCATGTCATAGGCATGGTATGTATAGATCTGGGAAGAAGGGTGATTGCATCCCTACTGTTACACCGCCTCAGGTGCGAACCCTTTACACAAAGTGCAAATGCAAATTCGAGTTGCTTGGCGTTAGAAGTAAATCGATCGGGAAGTGGGCACTAACGGTTGTGTGCGGAGTTCACAACCACGACCTCCCCACTAGTTTGCTTGGCAATTCATTTTCAGGCCGAATGACGGAAGCACAAAAATTGCTTGTGAAGGAATTGAGCTATATATATGTGCCACTTGCTCGTATAGTGGAGCGGTTGAGAAATATTTACCCCGGAAATATGACATCAAGGAAGCAAGTTTCAAATTTGAGGGCACAGTATTTGAAAGAGGATAGTGCAAATCTGACAACCACCCAATATGCACTGCATTTTCTACAAAGAAACGATTATAGAGTATTTCCAAATAGGATAGGTGGTTCAGATTATATTGATATCCTCTTCATTGTGCACCCCACGTCGCTACATCTACTGAAGTTGTTTCCGTATGTCTCCATTATGGACAGCACATATAAGACCAACAGGTACAATCTGTTAAGTTTTTTTCTATATATTGAGGCAAATATTGTTTTTGTAAAGTTGTATAATTGTTTCATGTATTGACAGGTACGACATGGTTTTGCTGCAGATGGTTGGGTTTACATGCACTAACAGATCTTTCAACATCGGTTTTGCATTTCTCTCAAGAGAAGACACAGCTAGTTATACATGGGTGTTGAAGCGTTTGAAGCGTTTGTTTCAGGAAGTGGGAGCAATGCCAAATGCGATTGTCACAGATCGAGAGAGGGCAATCATTAACGCAAAGGACGCTGTGTTTGGAGAGGAAGTAAAACATCTTCTATGTTGGGTGCATGTTAAGGGCAACATATTAGCATACGCTGTAGGTATCCTAGAGGACCAGGAAAAGGCGAAAAGGTTTGCTAATAGATGTTGGGGCATATTCATGTCGACAACGGAGGCAAAATACGAGGAAAGGCTTAGAAGAGTCAAACAACATTGGCCAGGGCTGATGAAGTATGTTGAGAGGTCGTGGCTCGGGCCTTACAAGAAGTCGATAGTTAGAGCATGGACCGATCACTGTACCCACTACGAAACGAGAACAACAAACAGGTACACACGTTTTAATGTTTTACATATTTTTTGTTGTTCAAATTATGTGATTACACATTTGTAATGTACATAATACTAATATGTATGACACAGGGCGGAGGGAATGCACAGCGTGCTTAAAAAATACTTGACAGTTCTCGAGGAGGCTTCAACACAGTGATCAGAATGATCCACAATACTTTGCTTGAGCATCGGATGGAGGCATATGAAAAGAAGAAGCAACAGAAGGAAAAGGAGAGCCAAGTAAAAACTTCATTGCCCGGCAAAAAGCGTGGAAGGCCAAAGGGCTCAACCAACAAGGCCCCGAAAAAAGTTGCGACGTGGACAAGTACACAAGAAGAGTGGGGCGGCATGATGTGGCTGGATTTCAACTTTGGAGTTGACAATGTTAACGACTTCATGTTTCCTTACATTGATCAGGTGCAGGATGTAATGGCAGATGGGCATTGCGGTTATCGATCACTCGCCGTGTTGTTGGGACAATTACAGAGTGAGTACCGCAGAGTTCGGTTGGAGTTGACAGCCAAATTGAGGAGGAACAGAGATGTATATGAGCCTATTTGGAACAAATCTCGTATTGATGAGATGTTGGATACTATGCCTATGTGGTTAGCCCTTGTGCTCAAAGATATTGGATGGAGATGCCCATAGCCGGTTTGATCTTTACCACAATACATCAGGTTGCAGTTGTTTTGTTGTCGTGGGATGGATCACATACATGATTGCCGATGCAGGCGAGAGGGGACAACCGGTACCCTCCATCGAAGATATATGCCATAGCGCTCGTAGGAAACAGAGATCACTTCATACCTGTGAGTCATACATCATCTTCTATGAAAGTAAATTAGCTCTTATACTTTTTTACTCGGTAATATATTATCTGTTTAATTTGTAGGTCTGGTTGAGCGACGACTCCCCACTTCCTCCTCCGCCGAGAGATTGGACAAGAAGCCATCAACCTAGCGTCAACGGGTGGGATGAGCCGTTTAGACAGAGAATGGCAAAATGGCGCGAGAAGCGGATTAGCCATAATCTCGAACCAAATGTTGTTGTTTGAAGTTGATGATATATGTAATTAGTTAGAAACGTATTAGTCTTATTTGTAATGCATTTTGGGAGTAGTGTTTGCTTCTTATGCTAAATATGGTTTTGTGCTGGTATAATTGTTAATGGCTTTGAATTGGATCATATAATTACAAACATGAATGCTTATATTAAGAACAAAATTGGCTATGCTCATAAGCCTTGCGCATCATGAAGCGCGCACTTCATGATGCGCAAGAATCAGGGCAAACGAAGGCAAAGCAAAGTAAGATACTGTAACACTTGCGCTTCATGAAGCGCAAACTTTATGAAGTGCAAAGTCACGACACCCAAACTTCAAACAATTGCAGCAACACTTGCGCTTCATGAAGCGCAAGCTTTATGAAGCGCAAAGTCACGACACCCAAACTTCAAACAATTGCAGCAACCAGTGACAATAGTTTTTTTTGGTAGAAAAGGAGGGCCTATTTTGCCCGATTAGATTGGTTAAAAGCTGAAACAGAGTTATCCCTAGTGGGATTTACAACTTCCTCATTATACAGCGGGAAAACAAAGTTAGGAATACACTGAAAAGTAGAAAACTCTTGGCCTAAACTTAAAGCCGACTTAGCTAAACCATCAGCTACTGCATTTGACGCTCTTGGTATATGAGCAATTGTTGCTGTTGTGGGCATTTCATTCCTTATAACACGAATAAGATGATAGTCTGGATGTGTCAAAGGCAAATCAGGAGCATTAAGCAATTGGCAAGACAGTTGAGAGTCGTTTTCAATACTCACTGGATACAGGTGATTCACCGCAGCAAATCGAATCCCATGAAGAACAACCAACAGTTCCGCTTTCAAAATTGAGCAATTACCACAAACAAAGGTATAAGCTCTGACAAATTGACCCTGATGATCACGGAATATCCCGCCGCCACCAGCAAGATATGTTGACGGTTGCAAGGAAGCATCGATATTGAGTTTTAAGGTACCACTTGTAGGAGGCATCCAAACAACTGGTGACTGGCTGCTGCTAGAAGAAGATTGAGATTCCTGTTGTATTGGATTCGTAGCTGTGGCAAACATCGTTGCCATGTTCTTCGACATATGCACCAGTGAAAACACATAAGACCTTTCACCATTGAAAATTAATTTATTCCTTGATTTCCAAATATACCAGAGATGAAAACAGAACTTTGTACTCCATGAATTTGCCTGTCGAAGATTGATAGCCATCCAATCTCGAAGTTCAGGCAAAAAGAAAGAAGTAGACAACATATTACCGCCAAGAGAACGCCAAGATCGTGAGATCATAGGGCAATCTCGTAAGAGATGAAGACTTGTCTCAGGTTGTGTGCAGCGAGGACAAGCTGGACTTGAAGATAGGTGACGTCGGTAACGTTCAGAATTAGTGAGAATTCTATCATGTCCCACCAAATATAAAAATTGACGTATGCGCTGAATAGTTGGTGCTTTCCAAATTAATTTCCAGAAGCCATCAGTTGCAATCGGATCAAAACCACGGGATAAAGCATAAGCTGATTTTGTTGTAAATAACCCTGAAGAGGTATGACCCCAATAGAGTTTATCATCCGCTCCTTCATCAGGAAGAAGGAAAACGGAGGCAATCCGAGAGAGGATCGCAGGGGAGAGATACGGAGTGATAAGAGACCAATTCCAACCTGATTCTGACCAAAGTTCAGCAACAGTAGCACACTCTAAATCTGAAGGAACCACTTGTATGGTTGAATGAATTAAAGGTTTATCAAGAACCCATGAATGCAACCAAAACAAGGTACGACATCCATTTCCTACTGAAGATCGTAAACCCTTACTAAGCAAAGACGCTCCAGTGGCAACAGTTTGAAACAATTGCAGCAATCAGTGGCAACAGTTTCTGTTGTGAACCTTGACAGTACTTGCTTGTTTAGTTATGAGAGTATGGTGATTACACAATTGGTAAAACCATACCATTATATTAGAAATTTGAATCATAAAACCTTTCAATAATTTAGACAAGGTAACACAATTGGTAAAACCATGAGAATCAAATGTCCATTCAACAGAGGGCAACAGAATTCATATTAGAAGCCAACAAGTGCATAAACTATCTAGTCTAACACAGAGAACTAAGACATAATCTATTCTAAAACAGAGTAGTAAGACATAATATAGTCTAAGACATAATCTACTCTATGATGATTGGATTGTTTGGATCGAAACCATCATCCTCTTCCTCGTGCTTCACTAGGCGTAAATCAGTGAATGACGGGACTTCAATCTCGGGGTTGTCGTTGGCCCTTGCTTCAGCATTGAAGAGAGCAATTTCTTGGAGTTCCATGTCCTCCTTGAAAATTCTCTCCAGCGTTGTGAGGTAACCGAGTCGGGCAAGGTGTTTCCCGACATTCTTCAAGCCTACATCCTTGCTGTTGATTAGCTCCCAAATGAAGAGACGGATCTCTTGTACATCCGCAAGTGCTTGCGAAAATCATCTTGAATAGGATATGCCATTGATGGAGATATAGCAGATATGAAGAAGCGTGGAAGGCAACTGGTTTTAGAGAGGTATGTAGAAGTTTTTATAAGAAGCGTGGAATTGATTGGCCATGGTTTGATTTTAGCGGGGAAATTGTGCGCCAAAACAAAGCCAAATCAAGGCAACTTACGGAAATCGCAGTTCGTTTCCGTAAATATAGGATCATGGCTGATGAAGAGTTATCTACAACCGCCCGCGTAAGATTTTCTGGATGCTGGAACAGAGAACTTACGCTTCATGAAGCGCAAGCCTTAAAGCAAGTAAAGTAAAATGTCTTACGCATCATGAAGCGCACGCTTCATGATGCGTAAGGCTCATGAGAAAAAAAAGGGGTGGCTATCGCTCGTCCCCCGTTTCGAACCGTAGACATACTCCTCAAACGCGTGTACCTGGACCAAGTGTGCCGCATTGGCTATCGATGTATATAGGATATAATTTTATTTTAACCTAACGCAGTTTCGAGGCGGTTTGGTCCGGAATTATATTAAATCGACCGGTTCACCTATTTTGAAGGTTCGAATAACAAAATTAAAACCGGTTCCTAAGAGATTGTACTTTTAATAAATTTTGGGAGCTATAATAAATGATTTTATGTATATTTTATTATGTGAACCCTTATTAATCATATTAAAACTTTAATATAACTGAACCGACCTCAAAATAAACTGTAAAAATAAAAATTGTTCCGGTTCTTGAAATTTTATGTTATAATTGTTAGTACCATAATTTATTATAATGTTACGATTTATGCGTAGGTTTAGGGTTTTAGGGTTTAGGGTTTTAGGGTTTAGGGTTTAGTGTTTAGGGTTTATGGTTTTATATTTTAGGATTTAGGGTTTAGATGCAAATATGTTATTTGGTTTAATATTCATAATCAATTACCTATAATACTAACATAAAACGGTATTTAGCATTACACCCATACAATGCGCCAAATATCCATTACAAATACTACCGCTATTTGACATTTCATGTTACAAGGTCGAAGGTTTAGATGTTATGGTTGGTTACAATGACATGGTTTTAAGGTTAGTATATATGTTATGGATATATTGTATATATGTCATTGTGAATATGTTATGATGGATGATGCTTGTAAGATAGAGTATTAGGGTATTAGGGTTTAGGGTTTAGGTTTATGTTTAGGGTTTCAAAATAAATCATATTAAAAACAACAACTTCACCCCATGTATTTAACACTTTAACCATACACTATGTTCATTCTAATCATCTAAAACGTATATCGTAAACCCTAAACCCTAAACCCTAACACTTATACTCTCCCAAACCCTAAACACTCTCCCTCGCCCTAATATAGTACTTGTAAGGATGTTGGGTTAGGTTTTAGAAGGTTTTAAACTGTACAAGTAACCATACCCTAAACCCTAAAGCCTAAAGCCTAAACCCTATACCATAAACCCTAAACCCTAAACCCTAACAATAAGATTAACCATATCATAAAACCCTAAATCCTTGTCAAGAAACATAACAAAGTACTTGACATGATGTCGGATTAGTGTTTGGAAGGCTCCTAAATTATAAAAACTAACATAAATCTAACCCTACCCTAACCCTAACTTAAACCTAACCTAACCTACCCTAAACCTTAAACCTAACCATAAATCGGAACCTTAAAATAAATTATGGTAATAACTGCTCCAACATGAAATTTCAAGAACCGGAACAATTTTTATTTTTACAGTTTATTTTGAGGCCGGTTCGGTTATATTAATGTTTTAATATGATTAATAAGGGTTCACATAATAAAATATACATAAAATCATTTATTATAGCTCCCAAAAATTATTTAAAGTACAATCTCTTAGGAACCGGTTTTAATTTTGTTATTCGAACCCTAAAAATAGGTGAACCGGTCGTTTAATTTAATTCCGGACCAAACCGCCTCGAAACTGCGTTAGGTTAAAATAAAATTATATCCTATATACATCAATAGCCAATGCGGCACACTTGGTCCAGGTACATGCGTTTGAGGAGTATGTCTACGGTTCAAAACGGGGGACGAGCGAAAGCCACCCCTTTTTTTTCTCATGAGCCTTACGCATCATGAAGCGTGCGCTTCATGATGCGTGAGGCAAGCCTATAAAAAAACACCAGTGACAGAATCACCACAAACCAGAATACTACTAGGAGCAGTTTTAGCACAAACCACAAACCAGAATCACCACAAACCAGTGATAGAATCACCACACCAGTGACAGAATCCTACCAGGAGCATTCAATTACAGGTTCGACTGATTCCCTTATGACCAGTTCAACATCATGATATTGAATTAATATCATAGAATTCAAAATTAGAGAAGTTGTGAACACTTGGCAATATTCAATTACATTGGTTCACATTAAACAAAAAAAAAAGGTGCTGAGAAGAAAGGAACAATTGTAGATATAATCTAAAGCATGTAAAGAGAATTTGCTCCAATCATTGTTCAACATAAGACCAGCTGCAACTTTTCAACTTCACTATAAGACCAGCTGCAGCTTTTTAGCCTACAACCACCTATATCAATGCCATTTTATCCACAGAAATGAAAATGAATTTCAGTATCGAGTAATCTAAATTCAAACGCGCTTATGAGGCCAAGATATTCATACTGGATAATCTGGAGCTCAATATCAAATGATTCAAATACCAAAAGCCACTTCCAATTTCACAAATCAAAATAAACCTAGGCTTGATTCCCTTATGACCAGTTCAGCAGCCTGAGATTGAATTAATATCATAGAATTCAAAATTAGAGAAGATGTGAACACTTAGCAATATTCAATTACATAGGTTCATAAGCAAAATGAGTAATGACATGAGGAGTGAAATGAACACCATCAGAAGATGCTCCTCCTCTGCCTACATGAATTTACAAAAAACTATTACATGAAAGGATCCATAAATTAGCAAATAACTATGGTATCCACTAGACTATCTATATAGCAGCATCCAGAAAGCAATGTAACCTCAACTAGATTTATAAAGCATAGGAAAATAGATGAATCTTCATCTTTTTTCAACAAAAGATAAATTTATTACCTTGTCACAGTGAGCAATGAAATTGTACTTATCCTAAGATCCTCGTCAGAATTGCAACAGCTCATACTCAATCTGGTAATCAAGTTAACTTGTTTCCAAACATCAATGAACCTTCACAGTAAGCACATCAATGAATTTTGCAGTTAAGAAAATATCTTACAGAATGTGAGCACCCAAACCTCTATTACATATTAATGATGTACATAGGAAAATGCTACTTGCAATAATCTCAGCTTAACATCAGAGGAACTAATGGTGCTGGACAATCCAAACAGAAAAAGAGACAAGAAATGAATATCTGGTGTGATGATTGTAGCAAAAAGAAGGCCTCAGTTTTCTGCTCTGCAGATGAAGCTGCTCTATGTGATGACTGTGATTCAAGAGTCCACCAGGCCAATAAACTTGCCTCCAAACACCAACGTTTCTCTCTTCTTCAATCCGCCTCTAAACATGCTCCTCTCTGTGACATCTGTGAGGTACTCAAACTCATGTAGTCATATTAGAAAGAAAAAGCACTCAAAAAAAAGTTTGAATCTTTAATACAACTAACATAAGAAACTATCTATCTTGTGCAACAAAAAGGCACTGTTGTTTTGTCAACAGGACAGAGCAATTCTTTGCATAGACTGTGATGTGTCAATCCACACAACAAATGAGCTCACTCAGAAGCACAACAAATTTATGTTAACTGTGTTAAGCTAACCACACCCAAAACCACTCCAGTTAGCAAGAGTCAGGTCAAGATTGATGATTCAGCAAGCAGTTGCGTTGACTCTGTACCTGATTTCAAGCCTCAGAGTTTGACCACCAAAAGCCACCAGCTGGATGTCAAGCCACAACCATCAGCTAATTTATGAGGCCGTTGCTCATGCTCAACATGTATTGTAAGAAAAACTAAAACTTAAACATAGCATTCAAAGCAAGACAAACCAACTTCAATTGAATGAAAGCAAGACAAACCAACTTCAATTTAATGAAAGCAAGACAAACCAACTTCAATTTTATGAAAGCAATACAAACCAACTTTACTGAAGGAAAATGTCACATTCAAAGCATTCTTACAATACCCAACTAATACATCTACTTATAATACAAAATCTCAACAGTTAGTTTGCACAAGATATAGAATCCCTAAATGGCAAATAACTGATGTCACCGTGCGGCACCTCCAGACCCACTCCCCGAACCGAGATCATATCTAGAATCCCGAAATGGTCTACTCAAAGGAGGTGGCATTGGCGGACGATCATCCCCTAATATGCTCAGCATGTCCAACAAGTACAACCTAGCTGGATGATCAGCAGGCATCGCTGCCAAAGCGTCGTGAGCATATCCAACGAGCTGATGTTGTCGCTGCATAATTTAAGACACATTTTAGCCTAAAACTAAAAATATCAAAACGATTAATCATTGAATGAAATTTTTGTATGAACTTTCACTTACAATGGTAGCACTAAACCAATCCCAGTAGGCGAGGTCCGCCTGGTAAGCATACCGAGCCGAAGGGTGCTGCTCAAGGTCAATGAGGTGGTCGTGCCGCTGGTTCCAGTAGAGCTGATCGTCGGAAAATTCCACCTCATACTTGCGCCAAGACGTGCTACGAACCTCTATAGCCGGCACAATCGGATCAAGAGGTATGCACTGGACCCGGAAGTACTGACGCAGCCACCTATCGGGCATGTAAGCCTCTCGAATAGTAAAGCACTCAAGCACGCCTCGAAACCTCCAAACCCGGTAACGCTCTGACTCGAAATCTATGCCTCTCCATGGCTGCCACTTAATCTGAAAAAAAACTACTGATGTTAAAAAATATCATATCCATTGTTTAGGGTTACTTCATTCCAAAAATTGTTACATTACATTTTTTACCTCATCAGCACGAACCATGTCTAATACTTTACGAATCTCCTCCAACCGCTTTGGCTTCTTCGGAGGAGCGCGTGTCTCAACTCTAGATCGGGCACCCGCGTGCGGGTTGACCAAAAGATCTATCCTCAATATCGGATGCCCGCCAAAAAGCTGCATATACTCCGATATCCAAGCCTATGCCATAAATTATAGTTAGTTTCTTACATAACTAAAAAATAAAGTGACATACAAAAGTGCTACTCAAATAATTTTCTTACCCTTAGAAGGAGAACACATGCAGCAATGCCCTTGCTATCACGTCGTGACGCAACACCCAACTCGCAGTACATGAACGTTAGAACAGCAGCACCCCAAGAAAATGTACTCGTGCGGTCGGGGTCTAAGAGACAATGCAAATACTCAATGCTGACATTGTTGGTGCTCTTGTTGACAAATAGTGCTGAACCAATTACCCACAACAAGTACGCAACAACTATAAAATGAGGTGCTGCCCCCTCTGCAATCATCCTAATGACATGTGCCTTGAGGTCGTCAGATGGAATGCCACGGGAATCATATCTACTAAAGGTTCGCACATCAATCGAGAACATCTGCATGACGCGCGTCTGAAACTCCATCTCAGAGAACTGCTCGCCGACACGCTCCCCGTCGATCGACAAGCCTAAAATGCGCTCCACATCATGCAACGTGATCGAAATCTCACCCCATGGAAAATGAAAGCTGTTGGTCTCGGGATACCAACGCTCAATAAATGCCGAAATGATGGCGTGGTCCGATCCTCGATAATCCATAGCCCCGGTATGCCTCAATCCACTATGCCCTGCAATATGCCACCACGTACCCGGCTCATCAACTCTGTGGGGCTCAATATCAGTCCAATCCAACGGCCGTGAGTATACCTTATACAGCTTCCTCCACTGTCAAAATTAAGAAATACATTTAGATTAGTTCATTTATGTCAATACACAGAAAAATTAAACAAAAATTCGTAAATAAGCTCACCAATACATCTTCAACAGCTGGTGCAGGAGGATCGACTACGGCAGGAGGGGCGGGAACAGCTGTAGCCTCGACGGCGGCAGGAGGGGCCGAAGCAACTGCAGGCTCGACGGCGGCAGGAGGGGCCGGAGCAGCTGCAGGCTCGACGGCGGAAGGAGGGGCCGGAGCATCTCGAGGAGTCCACCTCCATATCGACTCCGCATTATGAGTGGGGTACTGTCGAAGGAGGACGGCCAAATGTGGTCCTCCTGGCTGCCACATGGGTACGTCGGCAACAGGAGGGACCGGAGCGGGAGGAGGGTCAACAATGGGAGGATCCGGGGCAACTGAAGGCTCAAAAACAGTAAGCGGATGAAGTGGAGGCTCAGAAATTGTAGTCTGTATGATGGGAGGGGACGGGATATGAGGGGCCTGAGAAGGTGAACCCGATGCAAGTGGAGGAGTCATATCAAGGTCCCTCGAAAGATCCTCTCCGGTGCCAATCGGAGTCTGTAAACTAATTGAATCAATCTGCTCAGACTCTCGTCGAGGGGTGGGATACTGGGTCGGGGAAGACAGATCGACGTCCTCTGCCTGATCAGTCTCGACGACGTCCGTCGAAATCTCCTCAGCAGTCTCATCAGGAGCAGACGGACCAACGTCCTGCTCTGTCTAAATATCTGCACCATCATGCGCTGCCTCGTCCCGCTGTAGCTCAGATATCAACGTCTCATCCCCTAATCTCCTAGCCCTCTTTTTCGGCGGAGGGGCCTCAGCACGAGTAGACTGCAGTATACCTCGTGCCTTCACATTCTTAGTCCTCTTCTTCTTCGGCACAGGAGGTGTAGTCGAGTCGGGAGTTCGCAACTCACGACTCAACTCCTGAAACGCCTGTTTACGATTTTCATTATTTCATTTACGTACTCCTTTATAAAATTCGTACTTTGTGCCTTACCTTCAATTCGTATATCTTTTTATACATAAGTGTGATTTTAACTAAAGGCCTATACTTATATTACTAGAACAAAAGCAAAATTGTTAACTTCAATCGCTAATGTATATGCTAAACATTCATTCTTTCCAAGCACATAAACAAAAAAAACACAAATAAGGCAAACACACCTCAGAAATACAAATTTCATAATTTGCATACTACGAAATACGTACCATCATCGTTTCCTCGCCCCAACCATCCCTCGCATCGCCCTTGCTCGTATCACCATGAGCGGGAGAACCCCCGCCAACAATAATATCATTGCCAACTCTATCACTAGTCTCAAAAACAATACCGACATCTGCATCGATCGCCTCGTCCCCCCTAACAACATCAACCACTGTCCAATAAAACAAAGTAAACACCACATCATTAATTTCAAACCATTAAAGCTCAGATTTTCATTATGTATAAATATCAGATCACTTTCAATTAGTTCGCTAATTTAATGCTCCAAATGTCATTGAAATGCACAATTAAGCTGAAAAGATTTAAAATGCACTATAATTGATCAAGAAAAGAAAATATGACTTAAGAAACAATAGGAAGCTTCTGGTACCAAAGCTCTTCTTAGTGATTATGTTGGAGGTAACTGTCTTGCCACATTCTTTATATTCTTCTAATTCTAAAGAAACAATAGTAAAACATTCTTTCGAGTGTGCAAAAAGTGTTCAGTATTGGAACCAGACAACTCTGACACGCTTCATTCGGATATACTCCATATAACAAGTAAAATCAATACACTGCTTTTGATTGTATCTGTTGGCATCTAATTCTTATTTAATTGATCCCTTAATGACACAGATAAAATCATTTCCTATTGTACTACTATAATATTTCCAGTCCTATTGAGCTTAAGAGGCAACTGAATTTATAAGGCGTGTTTTATATTGTAGGGGCAATTTGTTAGAAAGTCCAGAATCATCAAGTGTTGGTGCTCAAACATACAAGAGATGGAGACCTTGCTTCATTCCTAGTTTCAGATTTTCCTTCTATAGCTTCTTCTTTTTCCCTTTTTTTTCCTCTAGATTTTGAGGCTATCCTAATAAGCTAAAGCTTGCTGATGAGTTAGGAACTATACACAACAACAAAAGAGTAGGAGGTAGAATTGTATGCAGTTATTAATGAAGGATGGTGATGGATGAGTTTAATTAACAACCCCATAGTTCATCCCTCTTCACCTTGGAGATGCTCTCCAACACACCATTAGGGGTAATGTGTCCCATTACAGTGACCCTCTTTGTTTCCAAGTCTATGCTAAAAGATGTCACACCTGCTAATTGAATGATACATTATTAATTATGCATTATCAGCTAGTTGTCCTGCCACATTTTTTCTGTTACGGCATTGTAAAATCTGTCATCATTAGACTTTTATGAGGTCATAGAAACTAACGAAGCGGGATCAAAATAAGCCTCTATCCATTGGCTAGCTTGAATCTAGAGCATTTAGTGTCTATGGATTCTATTAAGTAATTTGCAGTTTGATTCTGTATTCCTTTTGTAACTATGCAAGTTTTGCAGTTGTCAACATAGTTATGTTCTAGGATGAGCTCTTACAGCACTATGTATATATTAGTATTGTAAGATATTCTTCAGCAAAAGACAATAACAATTGACAGCATATAGACACCAAAATGATATGTTTCTTATGCAATATTTTATAGATCGTGTGTTAACTTGGAGGGTCACATCCTTTGGATTTTACTATTTTCTAGCTAAAATCTTATAGCACAGACAATATTTGGTAGTATTTGAATTCTTTTTCTGTAAGAACTTCCAATAATGTTGCAAAATCTGGTGATATAGGCAAACTTCTTTGGAAAGGAATCTCAAGTTACTTTCATAATCTTGTTATTTGCCTCATCATGCTAAAGAAGAAACATGCGGGGAGGATGCTCACTTCATTTGCACAGAAGAACATGCCATAGGTGTAGCTGATGGTGTTGGTGGTTGGGTTGATCTTGGTATTAATGCTGGGTTATATGCTCAAGAGCTGATGTCAAACTCTGTTAGTGCTATTCAAGATGAGCCAAAAGGTTACATTGATCCTTCTAGGGTATTGGAAAAAGCTCAATCAAGCACAAAAGCCAGAGGTTCTTCAACTGCTTGCATAATTGTGTTAACTAATCAGGTTTAGTGAAATGGAGGGGATATATAGTCAGTATCACAGGTCAATATTGCTCTCTAGATTCATGTTAAGAATGATAAAGATAATTGTAAGCCTGACATTTGCATTATTCGTATGTATCTCTTGGAAAAGCTATGTGCAAGAGGAACTATAATATCTGATAATACTAATAGAAAAGAAATTTCAAAACCATATTTGTTGTGCTAGGAGCCTGGGAATGTGGTGATCTTTGCATCAAAAGCAAATCTATTTGTTTAAGCAAGGGAATCAACTCCATGCTAAACTGATCAAAATTGGACACAATCTTGAAAATGAGGCTTCTAATGCATTGATAACACTCTATGCTAAGTGTGGGAGTACTCAAGATGCTAACAAGTAATTCAGTGAAATGACTAAAAGAAATGAATCTTCATTCAATCTTAAGCTTAGTACTCTCAACTCTACAGATTTGTGATGAGGACTAATGAGTAGGGAGTATCTTTAATGTTTTGACTTTACAAAGCCAAGTAGGGCAGCCCTTGTCCCCTCCTAATTACAATCCAATCAGATTTCAGTAGCACCACAAAACAAAAATCACCCTTTTAAATTCAAGTACTAAATCCCAATTCCACAAAACAGCCATTGCAACACTAACAACACTCATCATTCAAAGCAAAACCAGCAAAATTACAACATAAAGCTGACTATTCATTCAATTGATTGTGGCATCAGTTAGATGTCATCATTTAGTTTACATAAAATGGAATAAATACCTGCTATTGTGTATTCAAATGAGGACCAGAAAACCCTTATATAAATCCAGTATATAAAGGAAAACTGAAATAAAACTCTTTAGCTTTGAATAATCTTTTTCATGAGCATTGAATGATACTAAAAACATGACTCTCCATTCATTAAGAAGATCATATTCCTAGATAAAAATGTACATTAACATCTAAAGCTTTTGATGTATCAGAGAGCAAGCATAATCCTGAGCTAAAGAATTCAGGTTCAGAATATCCAAAAAGTTTGCTAACTACAAGGCTTAGCTCTAAGCTTTGGATCAGATACTAGGAAGTAGGAACCTTATGGTACATTATTATTGAGGAAGTGACATCACTCACTGCACAATCTGACTTTGTGCATCTTTCAATTTTCATCAGTTCATTCTTGATGCATCAAATAAAATTCCATTTCCGATCCCATTGATGAGATGTTGTTATGAAACTGGGTGCTATAGTGTGTCGGATAGACACATTTGAAGACCCATCAATGGCACATTTTCAGAGAGGCAACAGATTTACACAACTCAACAACACATGGTTCATAAGTTCATTCTTGATGCCCCTACTCAACCATTGTAAACTACATTGCACTAAAAATCCCCAAATTTCATCAAATCAAAGTGCAAAATAATCGGATTTTGACATTTACCTGGTGAATCGCCGCCTCTCTCTCTGTCGGCCACCACAGAAGCCACCTGCACATCGTCGTCGGCATAATGCTCCGTCGAAGCACGTCCGCTTCCACCACCACGAACACGAACCATTTCTGAATGATTAGGACTAAATTGTGTTCCAAATATGGATTTCGCCTCTGGTTTTTTGGTTTCTCAATCGGGAGGAAGGCGGATGAGGACGACGACCTAACGCTTTCAAAAGCGTTTAAATTCAGACTATTGGTACGCTTCATAAAGCGTAACACTTCTTTACGCTTTACGAAGCGTACACTCCGGGGTATGACCCGCTGGAAGGGTACCCTTTGATTCTTACGCTTCATGAAGCGTGTAATCCCGTGTACGTCAGGCGTTTTTTTCGTGTGTCTAAAGATTTTCCGAAAAAAAAAACAGGTGGTCGAGTTTAGTACGTTATTGAAGCAAATGGATCATTTAATAATTGATAGTTGACAAATGAGGACACATGGGAGCATGCACGTAGAGTAATCCACAAGATGAGCATTAGACTTGAGTTTGAATTAAGCACAAACGAAACGACGCCGTTTTATATGGTATGAGTAATGAGTTCGTTACGCCTCCTAGCATTTGTCCCGCTTCGGCTTCCCGGCCCCAGATCACAGTAACCCCAATTTCTCTTCAATTCCGATAATCCAATTTCATTTCCCGTGGATCAGATTTTATTAGGTCCAAATTTGGTCTCCTTCAATTTGAATTGTACATTACAAATGGATCGGAGGAGAGCTCCGAGCTCTAACGGCGAGTCCATGTCGGCCACGGCATCGCCAGCGCGTCCTCATCGCGCCGGAATATCCTCCTCCGTCAGGACAAACCAGAACGCCGCCGGTCGACGGCTTGCGCAGGCCATGGCCAGCCAATCCGCCGTCACCTACGACGAGGAGGACGGTGGCGGCGGCGGCGGAGGGTTTCGGTTCGCTGTTTCTCCTCACCGATTAAGCAAAGTTGACGACGCGGTTAGAGATCACACCTATAGCTATCTTTCTCGCAGCTATTTGCCGGCGCTCTCTGACCGCCCCCAATCGCCCGCTTACTCCTTTGGTATCTTCTTAGTTGCCTCTTTCCTTCAATTTTTTTATATATTCCATTCAATTTCAATGCTTGAATTGAATTCTCTCTGCCATCACTATTCAGTCGATTTGATAATGTACTTCTGTAGAAATGCACATTCATACACAAGTATGTATGTTGTATACAACATCTGTTGAGATTCTGCAACAATTTGTTTTATTTTTTACAGCTTGTGAGTAAAAAGATTGAACAGTTGCATTCATCATCAAAGTACCATCAACATAGCTCTACAATTTGGATTTAACTGAGGGGATTTCGCTATTAATAATTTGTGGTCTTTTAAATTAGACAGGTCGGAACTTTGTGGATAATCGTGATGTATCTGTTCGTTCAACATCAACTACAAGGGCATTATTGACTAATACTTCCGCCTCTTTGAGGGCTCCTACCAAAAATTCCATCCATAAGACTTATAATAATAATATAGAACTTTCATACATCAAGCTGAGAGACCAAAGGTTAAGACATACTTCAATTATTGTGATGCTTTCCTTGTTCTTGTTTAGTCTATTCCACTGCTTAAGGCAGCATTGTTATTCATGTAGGGTTGCACCAGCATTGGGACAGTTAAACTACACAGATCGAGAAGATCATCATGATGCTTTCCCTCTTTATGATGAAGTAGGTGATGCTTAGCACTCTTACCTTTTGGGGGGCCAAAGAATGAGCATCTCTTTTCTAATTAACCAAGGAATAGCATCTATTAGTTTCATAACTCAAGGACAATTGTTTGTTTCTTGTCTACTTCAAATGCAGCTGGATATGCTACAAGAAGAGAATCAACAAATACTCGAGATGGTATGAAGCTGATATTTGCTAAAAGAAAAAATTACATTGGCATTGACTAAAGGTTTGAAGAACTTGATATCCTTTACAGCTTAGGCATGTACAAGAAAAACATGAAGAATCCGAGGCCAGAGTTAGAGAGCTTGAGAAACAAGTTAGCATTTTCATCCTCTGTCTTTCGTATTTGCAACAATCTGTATGCATTGTTTGACCTTGTTGTTTTTATTTTAAATGTGTGTTTATTGAAAAAATCTGTTGCGATTTTTGCTTTCATCTGCTTGTAAACCTTCATTGATTTCTTAATCTCTCTTGTTGTCACTGTTCTAAAAGGTTGCATCTCTTGGGGAAGGTGTGTCATTGGAAGCTAAGTTGTTGACAAGGTAACTTCACTTGCCTGACTGTGTTCTTCAGTGTTAAGTTTCTATGATGCGTACTAAAAAACGTACTTGGCAATTTTGATATGCAGAAAGGAGGAGGCTTTGCGTCGAAGAGAGGTATGATAGTCACCATACTGCCATTTGTTTAGTGACTTGTTTGGAAAAGGACATGCTTTGTTTTTTTCGGCCTTATTGTATAAGAATGGTACAATTTGTACTATGTTACATTGTGTTTCTTACTCTACAAATGTGTTAATGGGTTGCTTATATATCTGCAATTTCTTATCTCATCAGCTTGCTCTTAAATCGGAAAAACAGAAAAGGGATAGTAAAGATGTCGAAATTGTTACTCTCCAAACCGAACTTGAGGTAAAAACTGTTACTCTATACTGCTTTGTTGTTAGTTGTCACATATATATTGCTCTTGATACTGATTATGTGATACCTATTTGATTTTGAGTTCAGAACCTTAAGAAAGAAGTTGGAAAAAATGTGAATTATCTTCAAGAAGCAGAATTCGAGACAAGATCTTTCAGCATTATGTCTCAAAGGATGATATTGACAAAGGAAGAGATGGTATTTTCTTGTTTGCCCCGTATTTTATGTAAATGCAACACCGTCTGCTCAAAACTAATAAATTAGTGTATGATTATAATATATGTTATAGGAGGAAGTGGTTCTTAAGAGATGCTGGCTTGCTCGTTATTGGGGGCTGGCTGTGGAATATGGTATGTTCCGTATTGTGATTTTTTCTATATGCTAATTAACATCATGTACAAAATCCTTGTGTAACCCGGAACATGAATCAAGTTACATCTTAATGAAAGAATTGAGATTTGCTTGGTCTTCATCAACAGGCGTCTGTGCAGATATATCAGTGTCCAAGTACGAATTCTGGTCAGCATTCGCTCCTCTCCCGCTTGAAGTTGTTTTCTCTGCTGGACAGAAGGCTAAAGATGATTTCTTGGGTAAAGTCTAGTTCACATTCTATATATGATGATCTCTCATCTCCCTATCAATAATTATACGCCCTTATTTCTTCTGGATTCAATCAGGAGGTGACAGTGCAGCTAAACGCAAGGCAACCCGTGATCCCAGTAATTTAACTGCAGAGGGAAATATTGAAAGCATGCTTTCTGTAGAAATGGGGCTGGGGGAATTAGCCTCATTGAAGGTCTGCAATTATTTATTTTCCATTGGTTTTCTTACGATTTTCTTGCTTTCTTTTTTTTGGTCATACCTGGCTCTGAAGGATCAATCGAACTCTCTGTTTGTAATTGGTTCAGATTGTGGATGCAGTGATGCTAGCAATGGCTCAACGCCGACGTCCAAATCTGATCAAAGGTCTTCCTCTTGCTTAACTTCCTTCCCTTTCTTGTTGATAATATTGATCTAATAACATTATCCAATTCTCTAATGCTATTTTTTTGTTTCAAATTTCAATAGATCTCAAGTCACCTGTTGATCTCAAGTTCATAGAGGCATTTGGTATGAAACCTTTATACTCTATTTGAATAAGGTATTTCACTGTCTCTGCAGTTTTTAACAACATATATGATATATAAGCGTCGTTCACTTTTTCTTGCAGAATTGAATGAGGAAGAATCGGATGATGTTCTTTTCAAACAGGTATGATACCTTAGACATGTATGTCTACATATCTTATAATCTTCTTCATTGTTTTTAATAACTTTGAATTTGATCATATGTGACCCTGCAGGCTTGGCTCATATATTTTTGGAATAGAGCAAGAAATCACGGTGTGGAAGTAGATATCGCAGAGGAACGCCTACAGAGCTGGATCAGCCGCAGTGGCCAACAATCCCCACCAACATCTCATGATGCTGTTGATGGTAAACTTTGTTAATGCTTCTTGCAACACCTTTTTTTATTTGAAGTTGTGCTGATTTCACCTTTGTTTTGCGGCAGTTGAACGTGGTTTGATTGAGCTGAAGAAGATGGCAGTAGAACAGCAACTATGGGAAGCGTCTCGTAAAGAAATCCAACACCTTCCATTTTCCCTAAATGGGAATGATCACAAGCAATCCTCAGATCCACCATTAGCCTCAAATGAGAACCAGGAGCAATCTTCAGATGTACTGGCGATCACAAATGGGAATGAGGAGCAATCCTCTGATGGATCATTGATCACAGATGTGAATCAGGAGGACTCGTCGGATCTACCATTGATCACGAATGTGAATCAGGAGGAATCTTTGGATATACCATTGATCACAAATGGGAATCAGGAGCAATGCTCAGAATCACAAACTTGTTAATGAAGGACTACTACTGCCTTAATTAGTGTTTTACATATTGAAATACTAAGAATTCCATATGGCACTCATTCATACTAAATTTAATTAGTTATGTTCATGTGCAGATTGTGACCATAGGAAGCCAAATCATCTTTAAAATTCTGTCCCAAATTTTCTCAAATAAAATAAACATGAAAGCAAGTTCATTTTTAGACTGATTTTATGGTTGGAAAAGTGAGCAAGCCAAGAGCTATTGTGGTCTCCCCAGTAAACCAATAAATCCAATTTGTGAACTAATTCTGTCATTTACATGTTGGGCGGTTAAATTTTGTTTTCATGTTTCATACTAAAAACATTGGCATTGATTAGAAAATCTATATTATGTAAAAAATAATGAACTCAGGCCTCCGAAGGATTATTCATGCAAAAAAAAAAAAAGTGAAATAATGAAGCATAAGTGCAAAACAAGAGGTCAAATAACTTCACTGATTGGTTGATAAGTATCTTCATCTAGTGACCCCTGCTTGATCCAAGATAACATGAGCCAATATTTAGTGCTTTACTTGTGCTTTTGTCTAATGATGAGAAGAATGTAGTATAAGAAGCAAGAGATGAATAAGAAATACCAAAGTTTTCCTGACTTTACAATTAGTATAAATCCATGTAGCCCACTTCAAAGTAGGCCTACAAAGAAACAAGGTTAGATAAATTCAATTAACTTGATGTGTAATGCTGGTAAGATAGGAAAATAAATCCAAGCCCATTTATCAAGGCGAATGATGCTGTGGATTTCCTTGTCTCGTTCGCATCCTCTTTTCCGTTGGGTACTCATGTATTGAACGACCCACCTGTGGATTTAGATCCTCTTGTTGACGCTAGGGGTGTTTTGACTCCCCGCTTTTGTAATTTTTATTTTGATCTGGTAAGATTTAGGGTAACCCAAGTACTACTTGGACTAGCCTAGTGAGAACCAATTCTAAGAAAGAAGGGCAAACTGCCGCCCTGGATGCTCGAACCTGAGACCTCTTGCATATGGGCAAGAGGCTCAACCGTTGAGCCATGCGCACATGCACCCCCGCATTTGTAATTTTGTTTATGTTCTTTATGTTGGCCTTGTTAGAGCATCTACATCGGCCTTATGTATCGATGCATAGTGTTAGATATAATACAAAAAATGAAACAATTACATGTCCCAAGGTGAAATGGTGCAAAAGATGGATCCCAAACAAGTGAAATATAGATCGGTGCATGCACGTTTCTAACACGTGCTTGTGCAAAACGCGTCGTTTTGTATTAATGATGTAATAAAGTGCAACACTTGAACTTTTTCGCTGGCGAAAAAAATAAGTAAAATAGAAAGCACAAGTCCATTTTTTAGCCCTCTTTTTTCTCGGTACATATGCAAAAGACTTATCATTTTAATATTGTTATGACACCATGAATAAATCTACCGATGTAGATGCTTGTAAGATAGGAACACAAATCCAAGCCCATTTATCAAGGTGAATGATGCTGCGGATTTTCTTGCCTCGTTCATGCCCTCTTTTCCGTTGGGTATTCATGTGTTGAACGACCCGCCTGTGGATTTAGATCCTCTTCTTTTTGTTGACTCTAGGACTGTTTCGACTCACCTTCTTTGTAATTTTGTTTTTGTTCTTTATGTTGGCCTTGTTAGACCGTTCACAACGGTGGACTTTAAACATAAAATAATACTCCCTCCGATCCAAAATAATTGTCGTTTTAGCTTTGGACACAAGAATTAAGAAAAACATTAACTAAACTTAAAAAGGTAATTTTTTTATAAATTTTACCACTCATCACCTTTTTTCAACCAATGAATGAATAACATTAATTAATAAAAACACATTCCAATAACAATTCTCATAACTCACTCCTAATCAATTGCCTAGAAAACCTAAAATGACATATAAAATGGATCAAATTTGAAGTGTTAAAACGACAATTAATTTGAATCGGAGGGAGTAATAAATCTTTATAAAACAGTAAAAAGCAAATAAAAACCCATCTCCCATCCTTCAAACTAAAGACGCGGCCCTTGAATTAAAATCCCAACGGTACATGCAAGAGTGAATCATGAGCGTCCATCCTTATTTGATCCTACTGCTGACAAAATTTGAATTTCGGTGAGATATAAACATATTTCAGGCTAATTTTTGGCTATAAAATTTAAAAATTAAATTATAAAAATAATTTCAACATTCTTATTTTTATTTTATCTACTCCTAGAGACCCATTTCAAAGTTGGATTTGGGTTGTGAGTGGTCTTAAGCTTAGAGCCTAGAGACCCATTTCAAAGTTGGATTTGGGTTGTGAGTGGTCTTAAGCTTAGAGATTGCTCTAGTTTTACCTTACCCCTAATTTGAGTTCATCATCAATCATATAAAAACCTCGTGTACACATAGCCGTTTAAACCCTGGCATAAAACCTCTTCACCGGCGCAAGATTAAAATGCGCCACCTCCTCTGCTCCGCCTTCATCCGGCGGCGTATCCGCCTGTCACCCGAGATCGCCATTCTTATCCGACCCGCTTACTACCGGGCGTCGAAGCAGCAGAAACCTCCGCCGCCTCCAACGCCGCCAAAGGCGCCGAAGAAGCCGGAGAAGTTCAGTCACCATGGCGTGGACTGGGAGGATCCGTACACCTGGATGTCTAAGCTTAATGACAAGGTTGCGATGAGACACATGGACGTTTACATGGAGCAGGAGGAGAAGTACACGGAAGCCGTCATGGCAGAAACCGAGCGCTTGCAGAGCAAGTTGCAATCCGAGATGGCTTCTCGCATGGCCTTCGATCTCTCCACTCCTCCCGTCCGATGGGGCCCCTGGTATGTCTTTCTCTTTCTCTTTCTCTCTAATGGAGTTCTTTCAAGTGAAATTAATGCCTGATGCAGTTGAATTTCATCAATTTGTCAAGGTGTGTATAGGTTGTACTACAGGCGGGTTGAAGAAGGAAAGCAATTTCCGGTGCTCTGTCGAAGACTGGCAGCCCTAAACGAGGAATTCATCTCAAACAAGTCCCCTTTCTCCGGATTTGATTTTACCTCCGGGAAGAAAATTGAGCACATACTCGTAGATTACAACAAGGAGGCGGAAAGATTCGGAGGTAAAATTTGCAACCAATCCTGATGATTCCTCGAGTCCTGAACTACTTTTGATTTTTTGCACAGTATCTGTTAAAAATTGGGGTTCCTGATTTCATTCTTCAGGCTACTCTTATGAGGAAGTCTCTGAAGTGTCGCCAGATCATAGATACATTGCTTATACTATGTACGATAAGGATAATGACTTTTTCAAGTTATCCGTGAGGGATCTCAACATGGGTTCATTGTGCAATAAACCTCAAGCTGAGTGGGTTTCAAATTTGGCGTGGGTGAAGAATGGGCAGGCATTGCTCTATGTTGTTACTGATCACTATAAGAGGCCTTGCAAGTTTGTAAACTCATCTTCTGTCAAGTTTTGAACATGTTTTCCTTGTTGGAATTGTGGATACGTTTTTTGACAATGTGTGTTGATTTTGTTAGGTTGTATTATACTATGATTGGATCAAGTGAAGATGATGTATTGCTTCGCCAAGAGCACGAGGAACATGCTTATTTGAATATCAGGCACACTAAAGATTTTCGCTATGTGGCTGTTTATGTCTTCTCTACCTCTAATTCTAAGGTGACGGTTCTAAGAAATTAAAGGTCATGTTTTGGATTCTGTTCCGTATTTTTCTACTGTTATTTCTGAATCATTGTGTGTTGTAAACTTGTAACTGGTTAGGTCTATTTGGTAGATGCGGCCAATCCTTTGTCTGAAATGACATTAGTATGGGAGTGTGAACCGTTTGTCCATTGCATACTTGAGCATCATCAAGGATACCTTTATCTGTTTACAGATGCTTCCAAAGCTGGCAACCCTGTTGATACTCACTATTTGCTTAGGTCACCTCTTGTAGATGCTGTTCATCAAAGGGGTTGGAAGGTATAATGCACATCATGTTTTATTTCCTGACACTGAAAAATGTTTTTTTCCCCTTAAGTTTGAACTGATTGACAGTTTAGGCTGGGAATGTTTAGTGCCATCCTAACCATGGATCATATTTTCTATTTCTTTATTCAAACCTTCTCATACATACTTTTAAAGTTTATAGTACATCTCAAGTTACATTCACTTCATGATCTGTTTTTTCCTTTTAATTTTTCTGATAAACCTTTTGTCACTTGTGATGATGCAGAATATATTTATTGACAACCCTGCTCTTATCATCGAGGATGTTGATTTTAGTGACACACACTTGGTACTAGTTGTGAAGGATGATGGGAAGCTTCGACTGTGTGCTATCACCTTACCGTTATCTGATCAAAAGGTTTGTGACCCTATATTGTCCATGCTGCTGACATGCTAATCTAACACAATAAAAGTGAAACAGTTTTTCAGATGGGTTTAAAACGTCAAAACTTAACTATCCACTTTGAAGCTTAATGGCTGTATTGCTGAAACAGATTCTTATTCTTGTCCTTTTGTTGCATACTGTTTAGGTTAGTGTTTTTTGGGACTGCAAAACGTCAACTTTTCATTCATTCCGTCCCTTTTCAAACTTGCAATATGAAGAGGAAAATTTCAGACCAAGTTCTACTACTCCCTCAAAATTTGCCTTTCTACCAAGACAATGTGCAATTTTATTAGACGTTATTTTATGATACAAATCTGAAAAGTACAAGAAATGAGCGAGATAAAGTGCAATAGTCCGCTAAAATATAGTCAAATTTTTCGATCTTGTGGGGTGCTTCTGCTTTGGAGAGTGATAGACAACCTGTTGATATGTTTCTTTTTTCTGTTACTGCTCATTCTTCTATTACATATTGAAGTGCTTTGGTCTTCATAATTTGATCTGCAGGATGCAGTTTCCTTGAAGGAGCTCAGCCCATCTTTCCTTCCTCTTCCAAAATATGTTTCAGCTATATCATCTGGACCAAATTATGATTACTATTCATCTGCAATGCGCTTTACAATTTCATCACCTGTGGTGAGATGCTATTTCTTTATCGTGTGCATAAATTAATTGCCTATATACTTGGGTTGAACAAGAATGTTAGCTATGGACTATATGGTAATGACCAAGTATGTTCATTAATTGATGGTTCGTTCCTTCTAATTCACGCTCACAACCTGAGGCAATGATACTAAGGCAGATGTATACTACAGTTGGTCTCTCATTGCAGTTGACTTGTTTCCTGTCTTTACGTGCTCTCTGACTTCAAGTTTGCATTTGTGTGTTAACAGTGCTATTGATTTAGTCCGTATCATATCCATTCTGGTCCAGTTTGTTCTGACTCATCTTTCTTTTTTCAAGATGCCTGATGCTACTGTTGACTATGACTTGTCAAAAGGGACTTGGCAGATAATTCAACAACAGAATTTGCTCCATGAGAGAACAAGAGTTTTGTATGGAAGAGCCTCCTCCTCGGTTGGTCGAGATAAATTAGAAAATATCATAAGCTTTGACAACTCTAATGACAAAGACTCGGAAACTGGGTGTTCGTGGAATGACCTCACTGAGTTTTATGCATGTGAAAGTCATGACGTCCCTTCAGAAGATGGTGTCATGGTTCCTCTTACGCTTGTCTACTCTCACAGGTCCAGAAAAGAAAGCCAAAACCCTGCAATACTTCATGGTCACGGAGCTTATGGTGAAACATTGGACAAAAGGTGGCGTAGTGAGCTGAAGAGCCTTCTTGATCGTGGCTGGGTTCTTGCATTTGCAGATGTTAGGTGGGTTATATATGCATATCATACCTGAATCTCTAGATGCAACTTGTACACTGTTTCTTTGTTGTTGTAATTGGTGGTTTAATTGTTTTAGAGGTGGAGGTGGCATGGGCAAAAAGTGGCACCATGATGGCAAACGTAACAAGAAATGCAATTCTGTTCAAGATTTCATCCATTGTGCTAAGTTTCTAGTTGATAAGAGAATTGTACATGGAGATAAGCTTGTTGGCTGGGGATACAGTGCTGGAGGGCTTTTAGTTGCTTCGGCTATTAATTTGTGCCCTCACTTGTTTCGTGCTGCAGTTTTGAAGGTGATAAGCCTTATTTTATTTTTATTTAAAAAAAAACTGATTTCACTTTATAATATATCATATTGTTAACCTGTGCTTGAACGCACTAGATAATTTTTACTTTTTTTTGTTGTTCAGGTTCCGTTTCTAGATCCAGTCAACACTCTTCTTCATCCCATATTGCCACTCACACCTACTGACTACGAAGAATTTGGATATCCTGCGGATGTTGAAGATTTTCAGGCTATGTGGAAATATTCTCCATATGAAAACATTCCGAAGGATGTTCTTTATCCTGCTGTCCTCGTAACCTCATCTTTCAATACTAGGTACATCTTTCGCTCCTTTTTTGTTCATTTGTCAAATTCACCTTAAATAGGCACTTTCTCAGCTAAATTATCACCATAATGGCATAATCACACCTTAATTGGATGCTTCAGATTTCACATTTATTTTACATTGCCTAGAGCGCTACCCTTTCCTTGCAGTGAAAACTGATATTGGCATATTGATTTGGAGAAATTTCTTGTAATTATTTATGTGCTCAATATCTATAGCCCGTCTTACTCCTCCATGTTTGAATTTGAAACACATCCTCAGGTTTGGAGTCTGGGAAGCTGCAAAATGGGCTGCTCGTGTTCGTGAACGGACCACATATGACCCGAAGCGTCCTGTACTGCTAAATTTGACAACAGAGATAGTGGAAGAAAACAGATACTTGCAGTGCAAGGAGTTGGCAATGGAGAGTGCCTTCCTGTTGAAGATGATAGAGTCTTAGCACATTTCAAGTTCAGTAATCCATTAATAGGTGCGTTTTCAAGTCACTTATTTTTTTTTGGGTTTGAAAGATTAGGCCTCTGCTTTGGCTGCAAATCTTTTTAATAGTAATGTTTTGATATGTGAACAAAGCCACTAGTGTAACTGTGGGACTTGCTTGAATGTTCAGTGGTGTCATGTAAAGTATAATTATGTTTCATTATCAGCTTTTGGTGAGAATGGTAAAAAAAAAAATGCTTCGTTTGAATTGTAGACATGTCAAGTAAAACTTGACACTCTTTAACATAAAAGGTCATGAATTTGGACTATCCTTTCCCTTTATTTCAAAATAAAAATAAAGAGCAAAGACGAAAAGAAAAACTGGGGTCCCATTTGTAATGGATTACACAATCACATTTTCAGAAACAATGATGCTATCTATGCTTAAATTGTAGCATAATCATTAAAAGCATCTTGTATGTCATTCTGGATGGTTTTGATACAACTTTTGGGACTAATTTTTGAATGATAAATCACCGTGATAATATCCCAAGTGAAAAAATATGCTTAAGTTCTGTACAAATACATCAGTGTAGACTGTGTAGATCATCTCTTCATGCCTACCAAATTAAGACAGAGAGACGATTTGATGTGTGTTTGTGCAGAGATAGTCTCATGTCTCTTACATTTTCTGAGATGATCAGCAATGAGACATTCCAAGAGATACATCTCTACAACAAGGTAAAATTAAACACCAAAAGGAAGAAAAAAATAAAAATAAAAACGCAAACTATTGCAATCATCAGTAATTCAGTATTGTAATCAACCACAAGATTAAGATTATGAAGACTTCATATCTCTGAACCTTCAGAAATGGTGGAAAGTCTGCCTTGTTTGATGAACGCAGGATTGAGAAACTTCGCGACAAACGCCCACAACTTGTACACGTCTTCGAAGTTAGTCAAGAAGCTCAAAGACGAAGTGACAACTTCAAGCCTAAACAAACCGTCTTTCCTGTCATAACACCCGTTAGCCATCGTCGAGTCCTCAACTCTCGAACCTCCACAATGATGACGACTCTTCGGGCTACTCACAACCCGCACGTGACTAAGTATACCGACGCCAAGAAAAATCCCGTGCCCTTCAGCCAACTTCTGAACAATTTCAGGGCTCACCAGTCCTTTATTCCTGTCCCTCACATTGAACGCCACGGCTGCCCCACGCTCATACTTGATCTTCGGCCCATAGATTTGCACCAGAGGCACAACCGAATCCTTGGTGTCGGGACAAGGCAGCTTGAGTTGCAGTAGAGAAGTTACAAGCCAGTTGATCAAGAAACGCTGCCTTGAAGTCGTCTTGTTGAGCCCCAATGTGTTTATCTGATCAAGATGGCGACAGATTATCTCCGGTTCCCTTCTGTTCACGCCTTCACTCTCAATGCAGTCTCCGTCGCTATAACTATAGCCTTCCTCGTCATCATCAGCATAGCTTATAGCGAAAGTTTCGCTCTTTTTCTCTTCATTTTCTTCAAAGCACAAATTTCTACAAGTCTCAGTATTATCAGCTCCTCCTCGTCGTCTTCCTAGCAGCCTGAACTCGCCTTCTGTTTCTCTTCTGATTGCACTTCCTATCTTGCTGGTCTGAGTTTCAGGAGTGCAATCATTCAGATACGGGCTTATCGCCTCCTCACTGGAAACGGGACTCTTCATCATCATCTCCTCAACGGAAACACTTTCGGTTTCTTCAAAGATTGAGCTGTAACCGTGCTCCATCTCCAAAACATCCTGGACTTGAGCAGGTGTGAAAGCACCTGAGAAAGCCGGCATCCGGACTCCCCTGTGAGTATCATCTACATTCTCAGCAGCAGCTTCATCAAGTTTAAAATTAATCAATCCATCTATACCATCAATGGAGTCGCCAAGATACTGAGGGAAGAGTGGGATGATCTTCACCATTCCTGTCCTAGTGATTCCCGATTGACTTTGAAGGCAACTCATCACGGATTTCTTGATAAGAAGGCACCCGAATCCAGTTGGGTCATGACCGAAAACTCTGTAAAAAGATGTGATTATAAAATCAGGACGAAAGAAGGACAGCCCAAGCGAGTCCATGTCCTTAGGACCCAAGGAGCCAGCGTCCAGCAACACATGCCAGTTGTTCTGCTGAGCGAGCGCCATCCACTGATACGAGTACTTGGCACCCGTCACCCTTGATTGAACAGGAAAAACAAACAGACCCGAAGCGGTATTCCTCCTCTTTTTCCTTTTCTTCTTGTTTAAGATTTGCTTTCTCAACTCGGTAGAGCATAGCTTAAGAGAAGGCCATTGAAACCATGCATTATAAACCTTGGCCCCCTTTTCCCTTGCTTTCTGACCCATCCAGTTAACAGACTGGCTCTCATGATCAAACATGGTCAGCAGGTTCTTGTTCATATGAAAAGGGTACGATTCAGCCAACAATCTAAAAGCCGAGCCCCTGCTCACTGTAAACACAATTCCATACTCGCTCTCAGGGATGTTGAGATGATCCATAACCCGAGTCTTTATATCATGCTCAATGGTGCCTTTCTCAGCACCTCCACAGAGAGCATGGTTACTCAGATTAGCAGTTGTTATCTCGGACAAGCTAAACGTCGAAGAGTCTGAATAGTAAAGCGTCTGAAGGTAAGAAAATAACCCGAATCCACAATAGTCAAGACATACCTTGGGAAGACTATATTCTTCTGCTCTCAGCTGATCAATCTTTTCTGAAGACTTGTACTCTGGGTACATGGTCAGGAACTTTAAGAAAGAAGCTTGCAGTTCAGGAATGCAGGCTTCTGATTCGAATGCACGGTCAGCAGCTAAGGCGGTTGCTCTGAGGAATTCCCTTTGTGCAATCAGCCTTGCAAGGGAAATTGACCTTCCCAAACCTAATTCATCGTCGCCGTCTTGATTGGACATGGACTCTGACTCCAGATCATGGATGAGCTTCAAAAGGGACCCATCTTCGGACGCTTCTTCGAGTGCCTCTCTGAGGTTGTCTCGTAACCGCCTGAGAATTGATGGGCTCGACGACCCCCCCTTGTTTGATCTGCTCCTCTTGTCCAGGATCAGAGAAGCATAATGAGAAATGGGTTTCCACAGAGAGAGATGCACCATCTCTCAGGTAAAGTTGTTTACACAGCAAGGTGAGAGAAGTTGTGAGAAGAGAAACCTGGGTTTCAAGCTTGAGAACTCTTAGGCAATCTGAGCAAAGGAAACACAATCTGATTCAAATTCAAATTCAAATTCCAAGCTGCTGTGCATAAAAGAAGGAATCAACAATCTGATTTACTTTGTTCCAATTTCAAACCTTTCTGCTTTAGAAAAAACTTGTTTCAGACACTTTCACCAAGGAGATTTGCTTTAAGAGAGCATTCAAATATTTAACGAGGATCAAAGATAGGGCCACAGAAGATTCCAGCTACAAGTGGTTTTAAACCAGATGAGACACATCCAAATCCTACAACTAGAAGAAAAGGCCATGTAAAACACCAAACCCCACATAGACACATACTAACCAGAAAAAAGTAGATGAAATAAAGAGGGAAAAAATGAGCAAAGCAAAGAACCCAAATTTAAAACTTGAATCCCCTAAAAGAAAGTGACTCACCCTAGTGGACCAACTCGTAATTTGCGGTTAATGATTCTGATAATCTCAAGAAGGATGCTATTTTAGTTTAAAAAATGGAATCAGAAGAAGCAATGCCCATAATATAATAATGGAAAGCAAATAGCATATTACTATATTAGCATAGATTTTGGAGAAAGATAAAGAGGGAGGAAGGCTAAATCTGAAGAAACTTAACAGTGGAAAAACTTAAGACAGTAGTGGGAAAAGATCAAAAGGCGTCAACTTTTGGGAATAACCCATCAACGATAAACTAGTGTTTGTATTAGGAGAAAAGCTCTTTCTCTTCTTTTTATCAGTAGGAGAGTAATAAATAATTGATAACACTCCAAATACGGTGTACCAATATATATGTTTTTGTATACTTTTATGATGAAAACCTATATCTATCCTATTTCTATCCTATTATAAAAGCGTGTGAGATGTTTTGCTAAAAACTTAAAAAACAGTGCATATCCAAAAAAAACCATGCTCCTTTACATAAATTTACGGAAATGCCATTTTCATATCTTTTTCCAAAAATATTATGCCCCTTTAAATAAATTTACGTAAATGCCATTTTCATATTCCTTTTCAGTGTATATCAAAAAAAACTATGCCCCTTTACATAAATTACGGAAATGCCATTTTCATATCTTTTTCCAAGAAAACTATGCCCCTTTAAATAAATTTACGTAAATGCCATTTTCTTATTCCTTTTCAAAAAAAAATGCTCCTTTAAATAAATTTACGGAAATATCATTTCCATATCCCTTTCCATCATATGCAAACAAATACTCTTCCAAGAATAGTACACTTCTACTTACAGATCATCATGTTAAAATGAATTCTCCATCTTATAATCGTCGCGCAACGCGCGGCCTTATTGCTAGTATTTCAAAAACAATTCTAAGCAAAAGAAAGCCACTATAAAAATGAGTATACATAACTTACTTTAACGGACAAGGGAAGTTTGCATTAACAAAAAAATTTTTGTTGCTGTCTGTCTGCCTAGAAAGCATGGAAGCCTCTCTGTTTGAAGTTTTTTCTTTACCTGTTGTGTTCTATCAATGTCTGTAAATTTCAAAGGGACAATCTGTAGAAGAAGATGAGAAAGAAAGTGACAATAAATGGACGTATAAAGTCCGCCAAAAATGAGAGAAACAAAATAAAAAAGAGAGGAAAGTAGAGTTTTGTATTGAACAAGATTGCAACAGGTCAACCCCTTCAATAACCATCTTCTGATAAAGCAAGCTTGTAGTGGAATTGCTGAGTCTTACTACTCAATGCAATGCAATCAAAATGATTTTTTTGATAACAATCTTCCTGCTCCACAACTTACCGTCGATTCAATTCCTACTTACAAAGATTTCTCCACAACTTGCTTGCTATGACGATCTTTAGTATGGTGCAATGTACTCCAGACTTGGCCGCTACTGAGTGTGAGAGGTGCTTGATCAGTGGCATTCAATCTTATCCTCGTGATAAGTGTGGCGGTTCGATGCTCATTCCGAGTTGTAGGTTTAGGTCTGATCTGTATCCTTTCTATGACTATGACATACTTGTTTCTCTGCCACCACCACCACTCATTGGAGGGGGTCCTATGCCTCAAGCACAAGGTAAGTTTGTGATGATGTACTAATTCAATTGTGATATACCTTTGTTCGACAAACAAAGTCATTTTAGAGCTTCAAATAATAATATTTGATGGACAGAGATAACTACTTATTCATGTTTCAATTTGTCTAATGTCGTAGAAAAGAAGGGCTTATCATACATGGTGACAATTGCAATCTTATCTTCTGTGGGTGTCTCTTGGTAATTCTGGCCATGATGACCATATGTATACTTCTGTTTAGGTGAAAACCGAACAAGACCGATGTTGCATATGATGAAAGTGGTAACTTATTGATTCTCTCTCACTCACTGTGGCTATTTCTAGACTAATTGATTGATTATTAATTTGATTGTTGATGATGATGATGAAGTTGGCGACGAATTCTCTGTTGCACATTGTTTTTCATAATCTAGAAGCCGTTGACATCTCTAAGGATTACCATGTCTAAGGGCCCTATTGATCAAGTAAACTTGGGTCAACCTGGTCCTCTGCTACCACACAAATTACACAATGACGGAGCAATTATTTATTCTTCTGCTATTTATATGCAAATAAACAGTACTAATTAAGCAACAAATTGCAATCAATATTAAATGTTACATGAAGAATTAGCTGAATTTCATGGGCTACATCAAGAAACAAGAAGAAGCATTCAATAACGTCACAACCACAGGGAGTTGTAGAATGTTATGATCGAAGACTCTTCTCTACATTGACATGGTAGAATTTCAGATATTCAAAACCACATAATGTTTGTATATGCATTCGAACAACACTTATCTATTCATCAAACTCCACAGCTGATTGTAAGGTTATCCAGATCACACTAGTTCAACCGATGATGTCCAATTGCCAAATTTCAAAATCAGTACTAAAGTTTTTCTTCTTGTTGCTACTCACCACCATTTCGGAATCAGATTCGACAGGATCAAACCAGTTTCAAAGCATATCTTCACCTCCAGATGGTAATAATGGTAACATCTACACATGTGCTTCAATATATATAAATATGCTCACACTAAGATTCTGACATGATCAATGCTTCTTCTTTTTTTCACGCAGTTGGTGTCCTCAGAATTGTTGGTTCTGTACTATTAATTCTATCTTTGATCCTCTTCAGTTTCTGCTTTTGTCTGCGCGCTAATAATGCAGAAAACGAGCCCAATGGTAAGCTTCCCTCCGTTTCGGCCATTTCCTTCACGAGGCTACATAATTTATACAGAAATTTCGAAATTGAATTAGTGATAAAATGAAATTTTCACACTGTAAAATTGGATTATAATTTTGTTAATAGTGAATGATTAGATCAAGAATCTGATTAGTGGCATCGAAAATGTACACGCGCTTTCCACAATAATTATATCGGAAATCTCAAGAGAAATAATCCAGTATAAACACCCTTCCTATTGCCAATTAGTTTTAGGATGGAACCCCACTGGACTTGTGTACTGGGCTTACGTATGCACGTGCATACACCCAAGGTTTTGGTAAGTTTCACATGGTGGCCCACGGAATTTGACAATAATCATGAAGATATTTATATGCCAGTTGTTAGAAGAGAAGATGTGATAGAAGGTGCAAAGCAATTTGATCTTGAAGCAATGATGGCTGCAACCTCCAACTTCTCTATCACAAACTGGCTTGGAGAAGGACGATTTGGTCCCGTTTACAGGGTACATCTTTATTCACTTGCTCACTTACTAAACACATACTAGCAATCTTAGGTTCTGTTTGTTCCAACTCACTAGCAACATTAATTAGGAGATATATCTTTTATGTGTCTATACTTTTAACAGGGAATAATAGTCCAGAATGGTCAAGAACAAGAAGTAGCCATCAAAAGGCTTCTCCGCGGCCCTAGACAAGATATCACAGAGTTCATCAACGAGGTACAATTGGTAGCAAAGCTTCAACACAAGAATCTGGTAAGACTTGCGGGGTTCTGTGCACAAGGAGAAGAAAGAATGTTTGTTTATGAGTTTGTGCCAAACTTAAGCCTTGACAAACACCTATTTGGTAATTGCTTGATTTCATTTCTATATGTATAATAAGCTGGACAGAAATATATTCATTCAATTTTAACAAAATCATGACAAGTTGTAGATCAAAGAATGTCAAAATACCTTACATGGGAACAAAGACAGAACATCATCCTTGGTATTGCTAGCGGCCTTCAGTATCTGCATGAAGATCCTCAGCTTGCAATTAGACTATGTGATCTTAGAGCAAGTAACATTTTGCTAGACCAGGATTTGAACCCAAAAATTTCAAATATTGTTACATTGGATCACTCTCAAGAAAGCACATCGTAAGAATCTTCCAAACTAAGTTTGTTTGCAAATAAGTTCCTACAGATTCCCTAACATTCATTTACAAAGTTCAGATCGCACTATTTTTAACCTTCTAAGAATGAATGATTGTATTTCATTGCAGGTTTTATATCAAGTCGGACGTCTATAGCTTTGGAGTCATACTTCTTGAGATTGTGAGCGGTCAAAATGACAATGGACTTGCATTGAGAGTGAGTCACAAACTATAAACTTCTTTTTGTAAATTTAGTTGACCTTTTCTCTTAGTTTAGTCTCATTACGGCACTGCAGGCGAGGAAGCTTTGGGGAGAAAGGACAATTGATGAGCTAGTAGACCCTAGATTGCAGATGAATGTTTCAAGGATGGAGCTAATGAGATGCATCCAAATAGCATTGCTTTGTGTACAAGATGAAGCTACTAGACCCACAATGCAAGCATTGCTATTTATGCTTAATAACAGCTCTGCTCAACTTCCATCTCCAATTTGACCCTTTCTCCTTCAAAACTCAAAAGCTACAGCATTTTACACACGCGTGTGTATGTATATGTGTGTATGTATATATATATATATACATATACATACACACACACTTTCACACAAGAAGCCAGTTTTGAAATCGCCAGTGTTTGGCATTTGGAAAGGAACCATCTTTGTGATGACATGTTCAAGCCTATGTCTATTTGCATATGAGAAGTGATGTGGATTTGCTATTTCGAATTTTTGTGTAAGGATTTGAAATGTGTGTGCGTGTGTGTGTTGTCATGAAAGGTAAATATGAGTGTGTTCAAACAATCTGAGTACTGTGTATTGATCTTATAAAGAAGCCCACATCAAGACTTTCTTCATAGGTCTAGGTAATTACCAGAGAATAAAAAAAAATAAAAAAAAGTACAATCATAAGCAGAACATAGGAAGAGGCAGATACAAGCAACAATCTGATGTATTGTGGTTTAGTTGTTTTTAGGGTAGATTGTTATTACAATGATCTTCCCAAATTCCCACTGATCAGAGAAAATAGAATCCAACAAAGAAAAGAACAACAACAACAATGATCAAGGCAATAAGTAAGATAAACATTGCAGGAACCATAGCAGGATTTAGGACTACAAGTGAGCAGCCTTGCCACATTTCAAGGCATTAGGAGGAATGTCATATTCTGTATAAAGGCTCTTTTCATCGTTCCAGACTCTCATATACAGTTCTTGACCTAAGTAACGCCTTGGCCAGATTGCAGACCTCAAATTCCACATCCCCTTGTTGTCCATGGAAATGAATATTGCCGTCCAAGAGTTGGGGTAAACCTGTAAAAATTAAGATGTAAACCAAGGTTTTGGGATCTTCATTTCTTTGTAATTAGATCTGAATTTTTCTAGGGTAGTTTTAGTTACCTGGACAGTGCTCCTAGAGATGGCATCTTTCAGATTGTACTGCTTCCTCATTGCAGGAGTCCATTGCTTTGACCCAAAGCTGAGTTTTTCACCAAATGAAGGCACAAAGATTAAGCTACTCACAAGGCATTAAAGCCGTCATGGCATCCACTATAAAAATTCAAGATTTAAGTGACTTGTGTAAATATGATACAGTTTCTTAACCATTTTCTTATGATATCTTTTTCGGTGTGATTTTCTTATAATATCTTGTTAGTAATAGAATATTGGTTTAAAGAAAACGCTTTTGAATATTAAATAAATGAAAATATGCCTGAATTGGAAAACACAAGAATAGAAAAGTTAATGAGCTTAAAATAACACAGAATAATGGAGAGTCAGATTTACCCCACAACCCAAAAATCAGAGCCATCAAGATGCCAAGACTGCATCACATTTTCAGTATTTTGGAAGATGATTTCAATGTAATCATGAAGAAAAATCCCAAAGACAGATGTGCCTAGAGATGCAGGTGCACGCGTTGGAGTGGGTGAAATTGTTTTCAGGTCGAACACACCAGGAATGTTGTAGTTGTCAGCAAGCTTCAATGGAGTTTGTGGGTTAATGTAAGAGACCCTGTTGACGCAGTAACGCAACTTTCCTTTAATCTTTGCAGCAGAGTTTTCTAATATTATCGTTCTGGTGATTGGTATGGTTCCATAGTGGAAAGATCCTTGTGGGTTCGGCCTTGCTGCATTTGCTGTCAAATTCATTCTTTATGTGGGGGAAAAAACAGCACAGAAAATAAATTAGGAACAACTTAAGAAATTGCAATAGAAATTACTTCCTCCATTAAGTTTTACATGTCATTTTAGCAATTGGAACATTAAGGAATTTTAGTTTTGTACCAAAATACCCTTAATTAACTATTTTTTTCCTTGGCTAATAAAGAAAATTGTAATACACATTAATTAGTTTATAGAGAATAAGGGTAAATTTGGCAAGTTTTGTGCAAATTCCTTAATAGGACAAACCTTTCTGAACAAAAAATTGAGGCTAAAATGACATGTAAACATAATGGAGAGAGTTTTATACTAGTAAGTATCTTGACAGCACAGCAACATGAAATACCTCATTGTTCTGGCTTGATTCAAAGACCAATTAACATTGTTAACAGGAGCAGAAGGCAGTGCACCAGAGACTGGGGTCTTTGAACCAGCATAGCTGAGGATAGTAGTAGCTATGCGGGTATGTTTAGTGTAACGTGTAGACGCAACAATGTAATAGTCTTTCACCTTTGAATTAAGAGTGACCAAGAAGGTCAATGATTGGCCCACATGAACATCAAATGAATCATAGACTTGTTGAATAGTGTGAGAACCTTCTACTTCAACAAGCTTCAGCATGTGTCCCTGTATTCTGATGTTTATAGAAGTTGACATCCCCACATTTGAAACTCTAAACAAGTAGGTTTTACCTGTGAAATTTGAGTTAAATGTCAGATTTATCATCCAGGCACCAAAACTCGAGTGTCTTCATTCACAAAGGAAATGTAATTAGTAGGAAGAACTGAAGAAGAGTTGCTATCACCTGGTTTCCCTTTGAGTACAGATCCACGAGTACGGCCATTAATCAACAGAGCATTAGGAAACTTGAGAGGTTGTCCTGCATCTAAAGATTTTTGTAATTTCTGCAACATAGCAGTCATCTCATCAGTTTCAAATGTCTCAACTACAAACACTACCGCCAAGTTATTAGAAAATTAACCATGGAATGAGTGAGCATTGCCTTCATCAAAAGTCTATTTAAGACGTAATATGATAGGTAGACTGGAAAATGTCCAATGTGATTTGCATCCGCATTAAACAAGTTTTAAGAACCAATAAATACAATATATCAGTGATATAAAATAAATCCTTTCATACCTTGTGGTCAGACCTGTACCAATCACCAACAACTAATGTAAATTCACCAGCTGGTTCTGGATATGGAAGTGGAATGACTGATCGCCTGTGGATGTTCAACCCGCCAAAACCTCCAGCTGCTCTATGCATCAATGTCGAAGGAAAGTAACTGTAGGTACCTATTTGATCCTTCACTTGCATCTTGTAAGTCCAGCTGGATTTTGGAGGAATAGGACAATTTGTCCCAAGAACTCCATCTTGCCAAGAGCTCTTTCGCTGGTGAACCCCATTCCTAGAAATGGAAAAGAAAGTATCACATTTTCATCTTTCGGTTTATCAACAAGCCAAAGGCAGTCAAATAAATATAAACGTGGGAAAAATAGTTCCAACACTTCAAAATCTGAGCCAAACTCTAAATTACAAAAAATAGCACCAATAAGGAAAGAAATGGAATCTTCATAACTAACCATGTGATGAGGAAGGGCTCATCCAATTCATTAATAACATTAACAATCACATTGTCATTGGTCGCACAATCAATAGTTGGGCCAGGAAAATGTCCATTGATGAGGATTCCCTACAAAAGTGAAGGTCAAAGTCATAAAAAAGAATGGAAATAAACGAAATGGTTGCTCATACATGGTTATACTTTTTTTTTTTTGATAGCCATGGTAATACTTATTAGATATACAGCAAATGGCAGAAAAATAGCCTACCAGAGGAACTTACTCTTTGAGGGACCCCAAGTGGCGAGATTGTTCCATATGTTACTCTCCAAGTATAATATCTATAAGGATCTTCTGCATTAACTGAAAGGATGATGGCTAAAGCCAAAAGTCCAAAGAGAACATGTAGGTGCCCATCCCATCTCATCTTATTAAATGATATGCTTTGACAAATCTACTTCCTGATCCAAGAGAGAAGAAATGATTAAGTATAGGACAAATAAAAACAGATCAAATTATCAATGATTTCTATCATGCATTCAATCTTGTAGCATAGTTAAAGGGTCATAGGATTCCAACTATCCAAACACCATTCTCATGTGTACACCATGAGGATGATGCATCAAAAAATGCAAGGAGCTAAACCATTTTTAAGCATTGCTGTAGAATAAACAGTCAGAAATAGAAGTTTTTTACACATTCCTGATGAGGTTTTATGTTTTCACCTAGAGACATAAATTATGCCTTATGCGTCTAATTACATGACACAAGTTATCAACGATGCAATAGTATGAAATGACAATGCCACTAAGTTTCAATATTTTCCAACTGGTATCACTCTGTCTTCCCTATATGTCGTCAAGCATTCCATACCATTTAAGGGAGTGCCTACTAATTCATTAGGCATAACAATAGTGCAATAACCACAACACATAAAAAAACTTAAAAGGGAAAATCAATGTATCTAAAATCAAAATCAAGAACTCTTTAATAGCAAGTCCAACTAGAAGAATCTCCTATTAAAGCCCAGAAAATGATAATAATTCAACCGAACATAACTAACAGAATATAAGCAGAAACAGTTCCTTGAAGATGAATGATTCAATATTGCACACTCACCTTTTATTACAATCTTCCAATCGAGAAAAGAACAAGGATTGAAATAGGACAAGGACCCAGACGTGCTCAGCTTCCAACAGTAAGCAGACGAGCTGCTTATATAAAATACCTGGACATAAAATATCTTCTCCATCGCCAACAAGTACAGCGTGGACGAAACAGCCGAGAAATCGGATCTCAATTACGTTTGGAGCACTTCACGCTCCCGAATAAATTTCAAGAACAGCACATCAGAAAGTATAACTCTTCATTTCTACATCGATCGCATCTTATTTGGTACAACTCGCACATGGTGCCGATTTGGGATTGGGAGGAGGAACGCTGTTTGTATGAGCACACGAAATTGGCGGAAGCGACGCCATCGAAAGCGGATCGGCGACATTAATTGCAAAAACGCATCGAATAACTTCTGTGACTATAAACCCTAATTTAATGGCGCAAGTAAAAGCTCTGGAGAAACGTAGAGATGGGAAGAGCTAGGTTGTAAAAAGGTGGAGGAGAACGACATTAGGAGGCTTCGGCGGATCGATTCCCTCTGCAGCCAGCCCTCTTTGTTTGGTTTCTAAGGTTTCTCCCATGGCCGTTCCTCGCCAAACGGCGTCGCTTGCGATGGAAGTTGATGTTCCCAAATTTTTGCCCGCCAAGAATCACATGACCGTATGACACACATATCCCATAATCTTTTTTTGTGCGATTTAATTTTTTTTTTTTTTTTGGAAAATTTCGGCCGTTAATTGTTTTTTTATACAATCAGCTACTAGCTTATTATAAGACAAATATTACCGTCCCATAGGATCAGGGTCAGCCTAAATCATCACAACGAATGATGTTTAAGAATTGCAACAGGAGAGGATAAAGAAAACACGAATCTCTAACATTACAAACACTAGAGTCTAGAAAGTCAGAAACTAGAAAAGAGGAAACAGTCGCATGACGGAAACGGTCAATATTGACATGCCTTCTAGCTAAGAAATCAACAGCAAAGTTACATTCCCTGAAAGAATGGAAAAAAAAACACATCATCAAACCCTCGGACCAAATTTCGAATATCTTTAATTAGAATGGAGATCAAATGATAATAGTCCTTATCCTATAAAATGAGAACAAATCTCAGTCTTTGATTTTGTGAGATTAAAGGCTTAGATGATGCGACATAGGGCTGTCCAACGGGTCGACCCGACCCGACCCGTAACCCGTAAATACGGGTTACGGGTTAACCCGTTGACCCGTAAAAAAAAAAATTTGTTGACCCATGACCCGACCCGCAACCCGTAAAACGGGTTACGGGTTTACGGGTCGGGTCACGGGTCAACCCGTTTGACCCAGTCAACCCAATCAAACAGAGAGATTCAAGACGGAACAACGACGGACTCGGGAGAACGAAATCGACGGACTCGGGAGACAGAATTCTGATTTCTTCACCTTCAACATATATTTCTCTGCCCTATCAAAGTCTACAAATTCTTCTCCAAAAATTGATCGGTTTGAACGACGGACTCAGTTGAAAGCATCCTTCACCGTCGGTAGATTTATAAACAACCCTAGGAAGGAATTGAGAGAACCAGGACAGAACGAAGGACTCGGGTGAAAGCATCCTTCACCGCCAACATATCTTCTTCTCCGCCTCATCAAATTCGTCTCGAAAAATTGATAGATAGGGGCTTCTGTCGAGGTGGCGATGGGGGCGACGAGAGATGAGAATGAGGCGGAGTGGTGAAGTGGCGAACGGGCGAAGTGGCGGAGTGGTCGACTGTCGAGACTCGAGAGTCAGAGACTCGAGATGAGAATGAGAATGAAGGAAGGAGGCGCCTGGCGAAGTTTTCGACTGGTAGAATTATGGTTTGCCCTTTTGGGCCTTTTGGCCCAATTATAAACCTATCTACTATTAATGTAATATATATATATAATATATATTAAATATTACGGGTTGACCCGTAACCCGTAATCTAAAAATGACCTAACCCGTAACCCGACCCGTAACCCGTAATATGAAAAAAAAAAACTTGACCCGTAACTCATAAATTTACGGGTGGGTCGGGTCGGGTTACGGGTCAACCCACCTGTTGGACAGCCCTAATGCGACACGCTTCCCTTTTTATAGAGTTGAAGGGGTATTTTCGTCATTTTACTATTTTTTATATTTAATTTTAATTTTTAGCCCAATTTTCCACATGTGTTCACGATGTTCATGATTCTTTCTCTTCGATCTCACCATTGCTCTTCGATCTCCATTATAATCTTGATCTCCCTTGTGCTTTTGATCGAAATTCACCTTCAATCCCCTATTTATTAATGGATTTAGGTATGATTTTCATTGATTTAGGTTTTTCAATCTATGTTTATGGGTTTTCACTTTTCATGGATTTATGTATGATTTTTCATCTTTGTTCATGAATTTTGGTGAAAAGAGTCATAGAATTGATAGAGATTGCAAAATAAAGATTTCTTTGAATTGCAATTTGAAGGATTTGATTAGAAATAGAGATTGATTTTGTATGCTTGCTTGATTGTCCACCAAGTGTTTGATAAAATGTCTAAACCTTTTTTTCCCTAAAAACCCAAACTCTTGCTTGATTGTATGATTGCTTGAATGTTGAATTAACTTATGGCTATTAGTTGTTTGTTGCACATTCATGGGCTGGATTTTGTTGATAAAACGTAAACTCTTTAGTGAATTCCCTTTTTGTTTTTTTTTTACATGAACTGCATTGTGATTTTAAATGAACCTTATAGTATAATATTATGAACCATAATGACAACATTTGTGAACCAAAAGAAAAATATTTTTTTTTTCACATTTTTATTGTCCATTATGTGTTCCATGTTGCTTATAAATTAGTTTAATTTTTTTTTCCTTTTTTTTATTGTAGGTTGTTCATCAAGTTCCGGTCATCCTAACTTGTCTCATCGGATAATAATGCTAGTATTAATGGAGTTTCATTGAAGGGTCTTAATACTGATGAGAATGTTGATGGAGTTCCATTGGATGATCATGATGAAGCTAGTGATGCCTATATTCTTCACTTATCATAAGATTGTTCTTATTTCATTCCCAAGATTAAACATTGAAGTTCTAGTTCTCTATTTGTCTTTTTAGTAATTGTTATGTGTTTTGGGGATTAAGTTGTCTTTTTTTTATGTTAATTTCTGTTTGACAAAACACTTTGCTACATTGTAATTGCTTTTAAGGTTGTTTTAGACTTCACGTCGAACCCAATGAGCTGAATGCCTTCTTTACAAATTTTATGCATTTTCTGTTAAATGAACTAATTATTTAAAATTCAGGCACCTTCATGTTAAACACTATGAACCTTCATTTTGAACACTATAAACCTTCATGTTGAGCACTATGAACCGCGTAATTAATACTCGTAAAACAGATTTCAAAGTCTAAAATGTTTTTACCCATCTTTGTAAAATACACAATTTAAGTTAACGTGAAGGATTATGCCATTTATATCACCGAAAGATCAACATCGAGCAAAAACCATTAGATATTCATTTTATTTGTCAGTGAGATGAGATAATGAAATGTTGGCACATGTGATGTCATTGAAAAAATGTTTAATCCATTGGGCAAAATGAGCCCATGTATTCAAAAAAATGTACCATATGCAACAAGCAATCAAGGATCAATATTTTACGTTGTTTTCTCAAAATTGACCCTTTCCATTGTTTAGCCCTTGTAGTGATTTCCACTGCTTCCAATTAACTATTGTAATAACAATGTAATTTAAAAGCATAGTTAGTATTCAATTAACCTATCAGTATAAATTGATATAATAAGTGCGATTAAAAACGCATGAACCAAACTTTAATGTACTATGAACCAAAAGAACAAATGTCATGAACCAAAATTACAACTAGTATGACTTAAAAAGACATGAACGGTAAGATTAACTATTATGAACCAAACTTTAGTGTACTATGAACTAAAAAACAAATATCATGAATCAAAATTACAACTAGTATGACTTAAAAGACATGAACCGTAAGATGAACTATTATGAACCCGAGCTTACAAAATCATGAACTGAAAGAAGAGTTATAATGAATCAAAAGATATAACAGTATATAGAACTAACCTATGTGGGATTTGAGCCCACATCTATGTGCACATGCACATTGCTAGACCATTTGAGCTAATAGGCTTCCCAATCACAAACACAAAGCTCAATTTCGTCGTCCAATTCGACAACCAAGTAATACGAACACATCTAACAATCTTATTCCATTTTTTGTTCATTCTACCTAAGAAGGTACATCAAAATTCCTTACTTCCTTCCTCCAAGCATAAATTAATTATAAGAAAAGCCATGTGAGAACACTAGCATTACAATTTACAACTCTAAGTGCTAAGAACCTTTGACCAACAACAACCTGCAACATCAATATACCCTAAAACATAGATCTAAGATAAATTTATTTACCATTCAACATGATTTAATTCAAATACCCTTGTTTGATTTGAGCAATTAATTAGGCTTACATGTGGCATTTGTATGAGAGAGTTGAAGAAAAGTATGCCACCATCCAATTAAAACCTCTATAAACATATCAAAAGGATGCAATGAAATTTTCTCAATAGAGAAATAAAGAACCACCGTTGACATAAAGATAAAGAAAACAAAATTCAATTGTAAATGACAAGTTCAAACCGATGAAGTTTGGAGTCGAATTTGTGGACTTTGACAGGGTCGAGAATAAATTTCGGCGGTGATGACTGATGAGTTCTTTCTCCCTAAGATCATCGCTTCGTCTTAAAATGGTGTGGACATGAAAGGGGAAGGGTTTAGAAAAAATGGAGGGTATTTTTGGAATACTATACTATTTTTTTTATAAATTACATTCCGTGTCATTATTAATCTTTTTTTCCTTTTTGTCTTATCTAATCTCATTCGTCCATACTCTTCATCTAACGCTCCTAATTTGTTCTTAGTTTTCACTTTAAGAGATTTTTGCACCAGAACCCTACTCTCTTTAATTAAAACATTCTTTTTCCAAGGAACTTTCCAAATATTTTTTAAAGAATTAATGAGCACTAAATTATCTCCTTCTATAATAATATGTTTAATATTCAACCGAATTGCCTCTTTAAGGTCTTGTAACAAAGCTAATAAATTAGAATCCCGAATTTTATTGTTAAAAATTTCGTCATTTCTATGATTCCAGATAAACCACCAAAGAAAACATAGAACATTGCTATTAGCATTTGCATTTAACCCTGAAGAAATAATTTCAAACGAAACCTTTAACTTTTTTTTTGGGTCGCGGGTTTTCGGGGCTTGAACCTGCTTCGCAAGGAGCGGTGCCGACTAGTCCCGTGCCTCCCCGCACCCTGCCCTGGGCCACGAGGAGGGGGTAAATCGCGGGGCGCAGTAATGGTGGCGCACCTCAACTCAAAGGCCTTCGCCAAGGGGAGTTATCTTTCCCACAAGTGAAATAATCCACATGTGCCACCAACAAGGCTCGAACCCAAGACGTGGTGCACATTGGGAGAAGACCCAACCACCACAACAAATGCCCGGGGGCACGAAACATTTAACTTTAATTCCAAATTTATAATCATTTTTTGAGTAAAAGGACAATGGAAGAAGAAGTGATTTATAGTTTAATCATTCATATCTTAAAGAGAAGAAGTATGAGGAACCGAATTATAAAGTCTTTCTATTGTAAGTAAACAATCTGTACAAGATTTCCAAATAAAATTTTGTATTTTAGGAGGAAGTTTAGTCTTCCAGATTCATAAGAAACCTGAATAAGGTAAGTGTTGCATAGAATTGATTAGCTCTGAGGCCGTCTTAACAAAAAAAACACCATCGCTTCCAAATAATAGTATCCTCAACATTAGAAAACGGAATTAATAACGAAACACTTTTTTGAACAATCCATGGCGGTAATAATTGATTTAAGGCTTGAACATCCCAGGTTTTATGAATTGTAATGAAATTTTGCACTTTTAAATTTTAATCTCCATTATCATAGAATTCCAACGGAAAAATGACTTTAAATAATATCAAGTATCCACTTTGAACCAATAATAATACGAACTTTAAAAATTATCGGCAACAATCTACTATATATATAAAAGCAATAAGGTTTGGAGCCACCACATTGCGCCACATCAACTTTTGCCACATGTCATTCCTAAAATGCGCCACATCATATTTTGACACGTGTCATCTCCTCATTAATTCATAGAAATTATACAAATAAATTGGTAGTTTTGGAAACAAATCTTATAATATCATTCAATATTTTAGAAAGAATCCAAATTGTAATTTTGGAAGTTTCTAGCATATCTACTATATATATTAATTATTCTTTCCACTTCATATTCCACATGTCAAATTTTTTCCACTTAATTAAAATTTATTTTTATTTCCCAAATTTAGATAATAGCTTAATTTTTGGCAGGAGATTAACTAAAAAAATTTAACTAATGGTTGAATTTTTTCCTTATAAGCCAATAAAATATATATGCTCAATCTCATCTCTTCCATATTTTCAAAATATGTCTTTTTTGCTTTATTGTATTCATATTTTATCTCCTTCTTTTAAATTAAACTTATTTATCAAATATTGTCAAGGAAAATGAGCAATGTAGATTATTTTATGTTAATAATGTTTATTCTCAATTTTAAACTTAATAATCTATGTTTAATTTATTTTATTTTATTTAAAAAATAATAATTTTTATACATATTACGAGCAATAAATTACTTACATTATATTTTTATTTATAAATATCTTTTTTTTATAGTATATCTAAAAAATTATCGAGTCATAGTCGTGCAGGGCACAACGGGGACAACTAGTATGAACTATTGTAATATTAACCAAAAACGATATGAGTCTATTTTCCGGTAGAAATGATGATGTGGCAACCGTAAACACACATGGCATAACATCATTTTCTTTTTTGCTTGTAATTAATTCCATGTCATTATTTTTTATTTTTTATAAAAATTACTTTCACCCTCATGTTTGCTCATCTCCATCCTTAACGATTCTAGTACTGCCGAGACATCGCTGCTTCGTCGGCACCTTTTCCCTCGCCCACCCCATCATCAGAACCTTTTGCCTCTTTGTATTCGAGCATCCCATTCAAGTTTACGACTTCGTCGTCTTCGCTCCACAATCATTGAAATGGAACTGATTTCTTGCCTGCCTCTTCCAAAACGAATGCCCTCTTTGCCGACAACTTCAAATTTGGCGCAGATCTTAGCTTTTTTAATTTCAAACTATCAGATCAAGACAATTGGAGTGGCATCAAAGGGAAAGGGGGAAGGACTGATGCTTGTTGCTCAACTATATAGATCTGCCATGAAAGGTTAGGGTTTGAGAGATTGGAAGTCGATCGAAAAAGGAGGAAAGGGAGAAGGACTGAGGCTTTCAATTCAGATCCAATGGCTCAAAAAATGGATTTTAGGATCCAATTGCTTTCAACTCAGATTCCTAAATTAATTAATTTGATCAATCCTTATTGAAATCCCAGATCTGATTTCATGTACGAACAAGAAAGAGAAATCTCTAAATTAATTTTAGGGAAATTCCTTTTGGTACCCCTAAGTTTTGCCTTTTCCTTTTGGTGCGTAAGTTGGTACCCCTGAGGTTTTGGCTTTTCCCGTTGACGCCCCTTTCCGGTTCAAATTAGCCAATTTCAAGCTTACCATTATGTTCATCACCCTTAAATTAGTAGGATTTGACTATTAAAACATCAAAATTTATAACCAAACTACATCAATTTGAATTTTTAAACAATTTTGTAAACAACCCCTTAAAATAGAAGATTGTTTAAAAATTCAAATTGATGTAGTTTGGTTATGAATTTAAGTGTTGTAAAAGTTGAATCCTACTAATTTAAGGGTGATAAACATAACGGTAAGCTTGAAATTGGTTAATTTGAACCGGAGAGGGGCGTCAACGGGAAAAACCAAAACCTCAGGGGTACCAAGAGGAATAAGTTTTTTTCTTGGGCACCAAAAGAAAAAGGCAAAACCTTAGGGACACCAAAAGAAATTTTCCTTAATTTTATCTTGCGATGGGCGAAGGCGGCAGCAATAGCCAAAGGGGAGGCGAGCGGTCGGAGAGTAAGGCGGCGATCAGAAAGAAGCAGTGGCGGCAGTCGGATAGATCGCCGGAGGTTGTAGGGTGAACTGTTGAAGTTGATGATGTGAGTATTTAAAAACTGAAAAGATAAAAAAAATGTCAAACAGTTGGATAGATTTACAAGTTTTGTTTTATTTTCTTTGTTAGATTTTTATAACTCACTTCTGATTTACAAGTCTTTGTTTATTTACGAGTTTACAAATTCTACAATTCTTCTTCTTTGGTTTAAAATGCTTTCTTTGTAATTTTAATAACATAACTACTTATAATGACATGGCAAGAAAGAAATTAAAAAGAAAATTAAAAGTGTAAAATATTAAGTTGCCATGTAGGATTTCCGATTGCCACATCAACACTTCCACCGAAAAACTAATTGGAAAATGGTTCCATATCGTTTTGGGTTAATATTGCAATAGTTCATATTGTCGGTGGTGATTTTTAAAGTTCGTATTATTTTTGGTTCAATGTGAATACTTGGTATTGTTTAGAGTTATTTTTCCAATTCCAACAAATTCGATTTATCAACCCAAACATCATACCAGAAATTAATCTTACATCCATTTCCTACTAACCATTTTATACCTTTAGAGAAAGAGTCCCTTATATTTAGTAGTTGACCTAACCAAACTGCCAAGAAGAAGATTTGTGTTTATGATTAAAAATATGATAGGAATGAATATATTTTTCATTTATAATTTTGACCCAAATATTCAAGGGATCAGTTAGAATTTTCCACAATAATTTCATCTGAAGTGCAACGTTATTATTATAGGCAGTGCGCAGACTTACACCACCGTTTTTCTTTGGGGAACAGATTTTGTCCGAGCTAATAAGAGGGTAGTGATTAGGAGAAAATTTATTCCAAAAAAGGATTTATTAACTTTATCTATCTCATCACAAATACCTTTCTGAAGCAAAAAACTTTGCATTAAATAACCAACTTGTCCTAGAAGATTTGACTGAATTAACACAGTCCTACCTGCTTGAGAAATAGAATTAGCCTTCTATTGTGACAACTGTTGTTTTAGTCTGGATATTAAATCATTAAACATCATATTCTGAACCCTTCCCTTTAAAATACGGATTCCTAAGTATTTCTCCATAGATGTAGTTGATGATGCTCAAAATAGTAAAATGAGATGTGGGCCCGGGGTACGAGGAACATGCAGACCCGGCGGGCCTCCCGAGGATGATCCTAGGGCCCACCTCCATGCCCACCTATTATTTTAACAAAGTTCTTCCCCCCGCGAGGTCCTCCGATACCTTGGAACGAGGTCTACACCTCGTAACCGACTCTACCGACACGCCCGCCCACCAGAACCACTCAGCTAGCGCTACTCTCCCGAGCCAATCACAAGCTGCCTCGCCGCTAGACCAATCAGAGCCCTTGATCTCGGGCGTCCCACATCGGACGATGATCAGAACTCGACCCCCCAATCCTCTATAAATAGAGGAGAATCTTGTATGGAAAAGTGGTCGAAAAACATCTTGAACTCAAGAACTATCTTGCTCGTTGAAGATCGACGTGATCGAAACATCGTCAAAAGGCCTCGCTATAGACAAGTGAAGTCCACAAAAAGACTTCAAGTCTCACAAAGTTTCTGCTCACACCGAAGATCTCGCTACACCATCTTACAAGCTCCCTACACCTCATTCTCATTCACAACAAAGACTTCGCTGCCCGATCTCGCAAGTCGTCAACACCATCCCGCTAGACCAACCTCGCTCAAGAGGCCAAACAAGCAATACTTAGAATTGTCTAGCAATTAGGAGATCTCGAACATTGTTAGGTCGAGATCTCGGATAATCGTAGGAGATCTAGGGTGTAAACTTCCCAGTGTTTGTAACCTCGTTGGTTTGTAACCTCGTGATATTACAATCTCGTTGTAAAGAAAATCATAAATAAAGAAGCAAGTGTTCGCACAATCGAATATAATAGCCCCGTTTCTTGTCTTTTAGGGAACCGTTTATTTCGGGTTTCATCACTGGCGCCATCTGTGGGAACTTCTTCATCCTAAGTAGTTCCTCGATTCGTGCAAACCTTAGCTTCGATTCCCTCAAAATGGCTTGCCCAAACAATTTCTTCCCTCAACACCCCGACAACATGCCGGAGACTACGCAATGGACAGCCGCGGGGCCTCTGGGCTGCCCGTTCGTGGTCCCTCCGGGATGGACGTACGCCGCCCCGCCAAACCCATTCCCATTCCAAGGCTTCAAGCAGGGCGGCGCACCCTCGAACCCATATCCCTACCCGGCATATGGGCAATACCAGCAGGGCTTCGCCCCTTCCTACGTCCCCGTTCCCCCCCAGGGTGAGCCTCACTCCGAATACGTACCCGCGTACGTCCCTAGGCGAGCGACGGAGCCCGAGTCCTCCACCAACGGCTCGTCAACAGAGAGGCCTCCCCAAGATCCCATGCAGATCTCGCGGTCCCGATCGCGACGATCGAGGCTGCAAGAGCCGGATTTGTCCGAAACAGCGGGGAGCGCGATGCACTACCCGAGGTCTCGATCGCACAAATCAAGGCCACCGCCCCAAAATCAAGAGGAGGCCAAGATCACCTCTCCGTTCATGGACGCTATCCGGAACGCGCCCATGCCCAAGGGCTTCTTAAGGCCACAAATGGGGCTTTATGACGGCTCGGCGGACCCCGAGGAGCACGTAAAACACTTCGCGGTCCAGATGAACGTCAATGCCTATAATGACGCGATATTCTGCCGGGTTTTCCCAACCACCCTGGAAAAGGCCGCATTAACATGGTTCTCAAGCAAGAAGGTCGGCTCCGTGACCTCGTTCGCCCAGCTGTGTGACTCCTTTGTCACCCACTTCAGCGGCTCCAGGAAGCGCAAGAAGAACATGCGGGATCTCCGCGGAATCGAGCAGGGGGAGAGCGAGTCTTTGGGCGCCTTCTTCACAAGGTTCACGACCGCTGTGGCGGAGATCGCGCACGTCGACGAGTCGTCGGTGCGCGACACCCTCATGGGCAACCTGCGCATCGGGGATTTCAAGAACCGCGTTTTCTTGAAGAATCCGGAGACGTACGAAAGCCTGTGCGCCCGGATCACGGCCCAAGTATACGCCGAGGATGCCGCCAACCAGAGCTCGCGACCACGAACTGACAAAGAGATCGTCGCCGAGGCCAAGGGGAAGGCAAAGGTGGCCGCGCCGGCTGCGCGCGATGCGTATGTGACGCAGGCACATAACCCTAACAACAACAACAACAACAACAACAATAACCGGAACAACAACCGCGGAGGCGGTGGCGGAGGTTGGAACTGCTTTGGCGGGAGACCGCGGGGTTACCAAGGCAAGGGAGGTCCCGCGCACGACCCAAATGAAAAAGGCCGCGTCAACCCCGCGTCAGGAGCCAACCTCGAGCCGCAAGGCCCGAGCCGGGCTCAGGCTAACAACAACAACATCGAGCAGCAGGCGCCCGCGAAGCAGGCCCGGTCTGGACAAGCGACGACGCCCGACGGGTACATCCATACCATCTCGGGCGGACCATCACCGGCTGGGTCAAGCCAGGCAGAGCGGAAGAGATACGCGAGGGAAAGCCATCATGAGCCCTCGGTATTTAGCGTCGCACAAACCTCGCGGGCCCACATGGGTTTGTCCTTCTCGTCCGAAGATGCCGAGGGTCTTCACATGCCGCACTCCGACCCCTTGGTGGTCCACGCTCAAATGGGCTCAAAGATGGTTAAGCGAGTGCTGGTGGACACGGGATCCTCCGTGGACATCATGTACTATGGCGCGTTCGAGCAATTGGGCATCTCCGAGACATCCTTGAAGCCCTACGCTGGGAAACTCACGTCCTTCTCGGGAGACGAAGTCGACGTGGCAGGTCTCATCGACCTCTAGATGACGCTAGGCACCGGCTCCACCAGGAGGACCGAGATGGTGGAGTTCACGGTGGTGCGCCTGCCTTCGGTGTGGAATGCAATCATTGGAAGAGTCTCCCTGATGAAGTTCCAGGCGGTAGTTTCTATCTATCACCTGAAGATAAAGTTCCCCGTCGATGGCGGGGTTGGAGAGGTTAAAGGCAATCAGGAGGAGGGTCGCGTTTGCTACGCGACCTCTGCAAAACCAAAGTGTCCAGTGTTCATGGTGGAATCTCCCGGCGAGGCCGACCTCGAAGTCCGGGATTTCACGGTCCCCACTCCAGAGCTAGAAAGAAGGGTGATATCCCCTTTCGAGAGCGAGTCTGAGAAGATCTATCTCGGGGATTTCCTCTCGTGGGCGTCGGCGACGTCCCTAGAAACCTTGCTCGTTGGGTCCCGCGACGTGTTTGCTTGGACTGTAAAGGACCTCCGAGGTGTCCCGCGAACCGTGGCCCAGCACTCTTTGAACGTCGATGTCACCACTCGCCCCGTGGTGCAGCGACGAAGAAAAATGAATGAAGAAAGGGCGAGCGCCGCAAATGACGAGGTGGCTAAATTGCTGGCTGCAGGATTTATACGCGAGGTTCAATACCCCCGGTGGTTGTCCAACGTCGTGCTTGTTAAAAAAGCCAGCGGGAAGTGGAGAATGTGCGTCGATTTCAAGGACCTCAACAAAGCCTGTCCCAAAGACAGTTACCCCTTGCCCTTGATCGACGAGCTCGTTAACTCAACCGCAGGTCACGGGGTTTTAAGCTTCCTCGACGCGTACTCGGGGTACAATCAGGTTCTGATGAACCCGCGAGAAGAAGAGGAAACCTCCTTCATCACCCAGCGAGGCACTTATTGCTACAAAGTCATGCTGTTTGGGCTGAAGAACGCGGGGGCCACCTTTCAACGCCTCGTCGACCGCGTTTTCAAGAACCATCTCGGGCGGAACGTGTCGGCTTATGTCGACGACATTGTTGTCCGGAGCAAGACCCCTGAGGAGCATCTGGTCGACCTCGCTGAGGTCTTCGCAACTCTCAGGCACAACCGTCTCAGCCTGAACCCCGAGAAGTGCGTCTTCGGCGTGTCATCGGGAAAATTCTTAGGCTTTATGATTAGCGAACGGGGCATCGACGTAAACCCTGCCAAGGTCGAGTCGATCCTCTCTATGAGGTCACCACGGTCTCGCACCGAGGTGCAACGGCTCAATGGTGCCGTCAACTACCTTGGGAGGTTCTGCTCCCGCTTGGCGGAAAGGTCCCTACCCTTTTTCGCGGCTCTCAAGCAGAATGAAAAGTTCGTGTGGGATGAGAATCTTGAGCTCGCTTTCTCTGAGCTAAAGGCCTTCCTGACAAAGCTCCCCACATTGTCGCCCCCGTTGGCGGGTGAAGACTTGCAACTTTATGTGGCCGTCAACCCCGAGACGATCAGCGCGGTGCTCACCAGAAAGGCCACGCACCCAGTTTATTTCGTGCGTCGTGTGCTTCAGCCCGCGGAGCAGCGATATTCCCCAGCAGAGAAGATGGCGTTGGCAGTTGTGACCGCCGCAAGGCGTCTGCGCCCTTACTTCCATGCGCACCCCATTCCGGTCCTGTCTGACCTCCCACTTCGACAAATCCTCCATCAGCCCGCCCTCTCCGGGCGAATGACGAAGTGGGCAGTCGAGCTCTCCGAGTTCGACATCAGTTACCTCCCAAGAACCGCAATGAAGGGGCAGGCCCTCGCTGACTTCATGGTGGAGGTCACCTTCCCTGAGACAGAAACAAGCTCGGAAGAGTGGAAGGTGTTCGTTGACGGCTCGCGATGTGACGCCGGTGGTGGGGCTGGCGTATTCCTCGCTGGGCCCTCGATCGAGACGGAGTACTCACTTAACTTCGCCTTCGACGCCACCAATAACGAGGCCGAATATGAAGCCATGATCGCTGGAATCGAGATGGCCCTCCTCAGTGGTGCCCGGAAAATCAGGGTCTACACCGACTCCGAGCTGGTGGCGCGCCAACTCAACGGTCAGTACGACACCAGAACGGGGTTCCTGCCCGCGTACCGAGAAAAGGTCAAAGCCTTGGTATCGTGCCTGGAAACCTTCGCGGTGGAGTCCATCCCGCGAACCTCGAACACTAAAGCAGATGCGCTTGCGAGGTTAGGATCCGCCCTCCCCCTTGAAGTGGGGAACCACGTAATGGTAAAACGTAAACTCTCACGGAGTGTGAACAGCGAGGTTCTATCTGTCGCCTCGGGGGATTGGAGGATCCCGATAACACGGTATGTGGAGAGCGGAGTCCTCCCAAAGGACCCCGCACAGGCCAGGAAGTTGAAAATGCAGGTGGCGCGATATTGCGTCATAGGTGGCTGCCTTTATCGCCGAGGCTATGCCGAGCCCAATCTATTGTGCGTCCCGACCGAATCCACGGAGCACATCCTTTATGAGGCCCATGAAGGGGTCTGTGGCGGCCACCCAGGATGGCGAACCCTTTCGCATAAAATCGCCCATTTGGGGTACTTCTGGCCCACCCTCCGGCAAGACGCAAGGGCTTATGTCCAGCGATGTGACGGATGTCAGAAGCACGGTAACCTCTTGCACGCCCCGACCTCGCAGCGACGCTCCATCCACGCGCCATGTCCCTTCGCGATGTGGGGGATGGACATTCTCGGCCCCTTTCCCAAGGCTGCCGGCCAGGTGCGGTATATCCTGGTCATTGTCGATTACTTCACAAAGTGGGTTGAGGCACAAGCAATGGCGAAGATCACGGGGGCTAAGGTCTGCGACTTTCTGTGGAAGAACCTCGTCTGCCGTTTCGGCGTTCCCATGACCATCATGACCGACCATGGCCCCCAGTTTGATTGCGAGGAGACCCGGACATTCTGCTCAGACCTGGGCATAACCCTCAAGTTCTCCTCCGTGGCCCATCCTCAGTCCAACGGCCAAGTAGAGAACGTCAATGCCCGCATCCTGTCCGATCTGAAGAAACGGTTGGGCATGGCACAAGGTCGTTGGGCAGAGCTTCTCCCACTCGTCCTATGGACGTACCGCACCACCGCGCGCCGTGCGATGGGAGAGACGCCTTTCGCCCTAACCTAGGGGGCGGAGGCCCTAGTCCCGGTAGAAACCCTGGTCCCGTCAGCAAGGGTGTTTGATTTCAATGAAAAAGAGAATGAGGCCAGTCTCAGGGTCGAGTTGCTCTTCCGTGACGAGCTACGCGAAGTGGTCGACCTTCGCTCTAGGGAATACAAGCGCCGCGTGGCCGTCTACCATGACAAGAGGGTGAGACCTCGGTTCCTGGCCACGGGCAATCTCGTCCTGAGGAGAACCGAAGGTGGCAAGCTAGACCCCAACTGGGAGGGGCCATACATCCTCGGCGAAGAGGTCGCTCCCGGAGCTTTTAAGCTCAAAGACAACGAGGGGCGTACCCTCAGCAAGACATGGAACGTCGACCGATTAAAGAAATATTTTGTGTAAACTCTCTGAACTCTGTTACCTCTTTTTGTGAATAAAGGGTTGTGGAATTTTCAAAATCTCTCTCAAAAATAAAAACCTCGCTTCCCGCTTGGGGTTGGAGAATCTCGTTAAGTCCAAACCTCGCTTCCCGCTTGGTGTTGGAGAATCTCGTTAAGTCCACCCCTCGCTTCCCGCTTGGGGTTGGAGAATCTCGTTAAGTCCAAACCTCGCTTCCCGCTTGGGGTTGGAGAATCTCGTTAAGTCCAAACCTCGCTTCTCGCTTGGTGTTGGAGAATCTCGTTAAGTCCACCCCTCGCTTCCCGCTTGGGGTTGGAGAATCTCGTTAAGTCCAAACCTCGCTTCCCGCTTGGGGTTGGAGAATCTCGTTAAGTCCAAACCTCGCTTCCCGCTTGGTGTTGGAGAATCTCGTTAAGTCCATCCCTCGCTTCCCGCTTGGAGTTGGAGAATCTCGTTAAGTCCACCCCTCGCTTCCCGCTTGGGGTTGGAGAAACTCGAACAAAATATGCGAGGTCCGAGCGGGGCTCATGACCACGGCATAATCATTGTGCGAAGTCCGAGCGAGGCTCGGGACCTCGACGAATTCCTGTGAACATATGGGCAAAGCTCATAGTCTCGATGCGGAATTAGAAACACCCGATGTGGCCCGAGTACCACAGTAGTTGTGACACTCGGACCATGGGGTTGGGTAAAATATGTGCGAGCATATACAAGTAAGCTAGAACAAACAAGCTATCATGAGATAAGGAAAATGATATAAAAAGGTGGGGCACGTATGCCCAGATGTTTAATTACAAGCCCCGCATGGCCACCAACAAAACAACAAAAATAAAAAGCCAGCGTCCTTGAAATCTTCGGGGCTTCAGAGACGGGGCCTTCGAGAGATTCCGGGGCAGGAGGAGGTGTCGTGGACGGCTGGGACTTTGGCACATTTGCCGCAGGCTGAGGATCTGTAGCGGCAACTTCCGGGTCTCCCTGAGCGGAGTCTGCCAGGGTAGGTGCCTCGCTGGCCACAGTTCCGTCCTCGTTGAGAAAGAATTCGCACTCTCCCTCAGGCTCTTCCCCGTCAAGTTCCCCCATAGTCTCCTCGTAGTTGGGGATGAAGAACTTGATGCGGGGGTCGATATGCCCGTACTTCGCGACCGCCTGCTTGACCCCCATCCGGACGGACTGGTGGAACATCTTCCTCACACTTTCCACCATCTCAGCCTGAAAAGCCTCCGACTTCACATACCTGGGCCCCTCGGCTTCCACCTCCTCGCTAAGCTCAACAACACGCCGTTGGAGCCTGGTAATCTCCTCCTCAGCTTTCTGAAGCTCCGCCTCCTTTTCCCTGAAAAATTGGTGCTCCGCGGATAGCTGTCCCTTGAGCTTTGCGACTTCGCCCTTGAAGTCCCCGTTCTCTTCCTTCAAACCCTTAGCCTCCTCCTTCGCCTTCCTCAGCTCCTCCCTGATCCTCGCGGCGTCCTTGGCCTCGTCCGCTGCCGCGATCTCCGCGGCGCGAACGCGTTTCTCGGGCTCTGCGAGGTTTTTTCCCCCCTTCTCAATCTCGGCGTCCCGCTCTTGGAGCCTCGCCTCCATCCTATCCATCTTCCTATGGAGGAGGCCGACGCGACCACAGTTGTAGTTCGCGAAGAAGGTATTCTAAAGCAATAGGAGAGCACATTAAAACAAGAACAAAAATAATAAAGCCAGTCAAGAAAAAACAACCCCGAAAGAGCAAGACATACCATCGCTGAGTAGCGGAGGATCTCGTCGTTAAGGGCTGCCTCCGAGAGGTTGTTGGCCCATGCGACCTCATCGGTCCAAGCTGACCTGTCCCAGTCTTGGGACACGCCCCGGGAAGGACCAGGGCAGTGGAACTTATCAGCAGGAGGCCCGGTGGCCGAGACAACTCGGCTCTTCGAGCCAGGGCGCTCGACCATCTCGCCCCCTGGGGTTCCCCCTTGGCCATCCCCCTTTTGCTTCTTCCTCTTCTCTCCACGAGGAGACCCCGTGCCCTTTCTCTTGGACCCGGCTTTGTCACCAGATCCTTGGGAATGTTGGGACGACGTTCTGGCAGCGTCCCCCTTCGTCGGCGCCCCCTCGATCTTCTTCGCCTCAGGCACCCTCAACGCCGGGACTGGGGCCTTCGGCTGCGAGGCAAGGAACCTCGCTTGCGAGGTCGGCTCCTTTATGACGACTCCATGTTGGCCTTGGGGTCTCGGAGCGTTGGAAGAAGAAGTCACAGGCCTTTTGCCTTGTGACTTCGCGGTAAGAGCGCCAAGTAGGTCCACTGTCAAAACAAAAAAGGCATAAGAGTTAGACAAAAAAAAACGAATTAGCGAGGTTCATAACCTCGCTTCCCGGCAACAAAAGGAAGAAAAAATTAGGAAAGAGATCGAATACCCTCTTTGCCCTCGCTAGGGGGGAGGCTAAGACTCAGGCCAGCCCGCTCAAGCTGGTCCTAAGAAAGATACACCTGGTGCGGTGCCTGGCTCGCTGTGGCGTATCGGGCCTTGAGTGCCTTAAGCTTGTCAACCGTCAGCGGGGTTACACACCGAACAAACCTGCCCGGCACCACGGGGAAGTTGAGATATCTCCCGGTGGGGTCGCGGACCAAGAACCAATTCGGCTTCCACGACCCGACGTTCGAAGGGGCCGTGGTGATCTTGATGTTCGGCATGCTAAGATTGATGAGGCTTGGGGACCAAGTGTCTCTCCTCGCTAGGAATAAAGCCGATAGGAAATCGAGTCTCGGCCCGTCCCCGAGTTCGCGACTGCGAATCGTGTAGGCACACAGCAACCGCCAAGCATTCGGAAACAACTGCGCGGGACAGATCTTCATGGCCCACAGATAATCAACAATGTGCTGGGCCAGGGGTAACCTGAAGCCCGCTTGAAGGCTGAAGAGGTGCACGACCACACACCTCTCGTAGGACGCCAAGGGCCGGCCCCCCTCTTCGAGAAGTGCCAGCTCAATTCCCTCGGGCCAGGCGAAGTCTTTGGCAATCTTCACGAGATCCTCACGCTTGAGTTCGGTGGCCATTCCCTCGGACAGATAGTCCTCAGGGGTACCCGGGGTCATGAGAATCCGCTCTTCGAGGACAGACGGAACGCGAGATACGGCGTCAGTAATATACGTCGCAGGGAAGCTCGGAGGCACGTAGGGAGGCGGCACCGAGGTCGTTCCCGCATCCGGCCGCACCTCAACCTCGGTAACAACCTCGTCTGGGGTGGAAGACGAAGCCATTTCAACGCCCGACGACGTTCGAAGATGGGAGAAGCGCGAATTGATAGAAACCTCGGAGTCGCTTGAGGAAGGCTCGCTGAAAACCAGCGAAGGGGACCTCGGGTTCTGAGAGTCGCTGAGTTCTACGCTTCCCGCGGACTCCGAAACCTCCTCATAAAAACCCTCTTGAACTCTGAAAGCGAAGCCGGGCGGAGGGCTCGCAGAGGCTCTCCTAGGCATGAAAAGAACGATGTCCAGGCCGTGGAAGGCTAGCACCTGGAAAAGAAAGAAGCGTTGAGACGTCGGGCACTGTAACCAAGGAAAAACAATGCGAGGTCATGACCTCGAAGGGAAGAGAACGCGAGGTTACGACAACAAAAGGAAGAACAAGACGAGGTCATGACAACGTCTAGAAGAAAGAGAGTTCGAGGTCATAAAAGACGAGAAACCACGTGGCGCCCTAGGGGCTACTCTGACAAGATAGGACGACGATAGAGAAGTCGAAGCGCCAAAAGGAGGAAAGAGAAGGAGAAATGGAGGCCAACGGTGGAAAGCAGCGGCGGAGACCCTAACGTCCCATCAATCAACCGTCGAGACGTTTGGGTTTCCAAGGGTCTCAAAATTCAAAACCGCCGAGAGAAAGCACAAAGGCCCGGCCGTCGGTTGGAGGGCGGGGGGTTCGAGTGCATGGCGGTCGCCACCCTCACCCCACTGTCACCACCGCCGTTTCGCTGCCATGACGCCGGCGCGAAACACCAAGAAACGACCTTTGCCCGCTAGGGCACAAAGCCGAGGAAAAAAAAGGGAAAAGAGCGACGAAAGATGGCGGAGAAAGTGCGCCGACATTCACGCCAACACCACCACCGCCGTTTCGCTGCCGTAACGCCGGAACGAAACGCCAGGCGGTACGCCATCGCCCCTCCAGGGGCGCAGAACAGAAAGGGAAGATCAAAAGCCAAAAAAAACCGGAAAACAGGAAGAAGAAGGTCGAGAACTTACTTGTTAAAAGCCAGCGAAGAAAGGGCGGTGGCACAACTGGCAGAAGGCGAAGGCTCGTCGGAAATTGTCTGGAGAACCTCTAGCGAGAAACCGAAAAGGCAAAGAGAGAGGGCGAAAATGTTGAGAAAGAAGATGGAAGGGAAGCGTGTGAAGTGCGCTCTTATAAAGAGCAGGCTTGGGCCTCCCCAGCTCAGAAAGGCTTATTGGGCCAGTCCCACCTGAACGGCCCATTAAGCAAGACACGAAGAGCAAGCCCAGAAAAGCTTCACCCCTGCAAAACAGGAAAAAAGCCAAGTATAAAGCCTCGTAAAAAGAGGGCTTCGCAAGATGCCCACCACGAACCTCGGAACCCTTGAGACCTCGCAAAATGCCTGCCCGCTTCTCAAAACCTCGTACCCCGTAACCTTAGAGAGCTTACGCCCTGCGGCCCTCGGAGCGAGATCCCCAGGCCATGGGGTTGTGATGATGCTCAAAATAGTAAAATGAGATGTGGGCCCGGGGTACGAGGAACATGCAGACCCGGCGGGCCTCCCGAGGATGATCCTAGGGCCCACCTCCATGCCCACCTATTATTCTAACAAAGTTCTTCCCCCCGCGAGGTCCTCCGATACCTTGGAACGAGGTCTACACCTCGTAACTGACTCTACCGACACGCCCGCCCACCAGAACCACTCAGCTAGCGCCACTCTCCCGAGCCAATCACAAGCTGCCTCGCCGCTAGACCAATCAGAGCCCTTGATCTCGGGCGTCCCACATCGGACGATGATCAGAACTCGACCCCCCAATCCTCTATAAATAGAGGAGAATCTTGTATGGAAAAGTGGTCGAAAAACATCTTGAACTCAAGAACTATCTTGCTCGTTGAAGATCGACGTGATCGAAACATCGTCAAAAGGCCTCGCTATAGACAAGTGAAGTCCACAAAAAGACTTCAAGTCTCACAAAGTTTCTGCTCACACCGAAGATCTCGCTACACCATCTTACAAGCTCCCTACACCTCATTCTCATTCACAACAAAGACTTCGCTGCCCGATCTCGCAAGTCGTCAACACCATCCCGCTAGACCAACCTCGCTCAAGAGGCCAAACAAGCAATACTTAGAATTGTCTAGCAATTAGGAGATCTCGAACATTGTTAGGTCGAGATCTCGGATAATCGTAGGAGATCTAGGGTGTAAACTTCCCAGCGTTTGTAACCTCGTTGGTTTGTAACCTCGTGATATTACAATCTCGTTGTAAAGAAAATCATAAATAAAGAAGCAAGTGTTCGCACAATCGAATATAATAGCCCCGTTTCTTGTCTTTTAGCGAACCGTTTATTTCGGGTTTCATCAGTAGTTATTTGAACATTTAAGATACTAGCAAGAGACATAGCTGTAGGCCGAGAAATATTTGACGAAGTTTGAAACGGGCTTTTATTATAATTGATGGAAAGACCAGCAAGAGTACTGAACTTATGTAAAAAAAAGTTTAGTAAAATTCATATTATGTTGCGTAGCATTTGCAAAAATAATTGTATCATCCACAAAACTTAGAAATGGAATACAAGTTCCATTCCTAACCAAATGAATACCAACTCTAGATGAACTTTGAGAAGACTCATATTGTAACGATCAAGCAAAATATTCCATAACAAGGACAAAAATGAAGGGAGACATTGGGTCCCCTGCCGAATGCCACATTTAGGGATGAATTCCGGACCTGGCTCATGATGAAGTAACGACACATGTCATAATAGTGAAAATAATTATTTCCCGAGAGGACAAGTCATCAGAATTTTCAGGAAGGGTGCATTGATAGGATTCCAACTTAGAGTCATTTCATTTTATTTCATTTCAGTTAGTGTCAATTAGAAGTTTTAACTTTAAACCCATTACCTCCACTTCTTGTTAGTCATTGAGCGGGAAATTTTAGGAGCACTACTCATTTTATAGGGTTAGTGGTTAGTTTCAACGTTAATTCCTCTATTTAAGTTGAGTCAAGTCAGTTTGTACAAGATGAGATTTGAGTTTATAAAAAGAGTCGTTGAGAGCATTTCTCAACAAAATTCATCTTTGGTGTTATTCTTACCTAGAGTAGTCTCCTCAAACAGAGATTCTTGTTTGAGTGGTATTTATCAATAAGTCTCTCAATAAATGCCTCGACCTCGAATCCCCAAGACAACACTTAAATTCTAACGGCCACATTATCTTGGTAAAATTAACACATTTGCAAGGTCATTAGATGAAATACAAGTTAACTTGCTCTATCCACTCCAACAAGCGTTGCAATCCATCCACAATCAGGGTCATATCATATTATGTAGGGTAAAATACATACATCTATTACTCAAACGTTCATAACATTTAACATTCGCAAGAATAAACAAATAAGGTTTACAATGAAACCATAAGACAGTAATCTAACTGATAAATAACATCAGTAAATGTAAACTCTTCCAGTTTTTTCTGTGTTGTAGTTTCTTTTAACCCGGCAGTCAAACTTTAATGACTGTTGAGGAAATCATGAGAAGAAAGTATTGACCCATGAAATTGAGCATATGATATGAGGTTTTTTTTTCTCTATGGGTGGTGACCAACTGCTTTGCCACACATGAGGGCATTGCTTGGGATGTTGTATTCCATTGCAAGGCTCTGCACATTATTCCACACTCTCATGTACAGCTCCTGTCCGAGGTACCGTCTGTCCCACACAGCTGACCTCAAATTCCACATCCCTTGGTTGTCCAGCGACACGAGGATGGCCGTCCATGAGTTCGGATAGACCTGATTGAATCCACAAATCATGTTAATTACCCTTCTGATCAAGTTCAATCATATAGTTTTCTTTATAGAGTAGCTACAACTGGTGTTCAGGAAGTAAAAACATCCTAATAAGGTCAAATTAAGGCATAACAGGTGTATATGCCAAACATGCCCTTAGTAGTTTACCACTTCAGATGTTCAAATTATATATTAATATAACTTAATGGTACATAAATGGAACATATTGCAATGTAGAAGATATTGATTGATTGTTAGTTTTACCTGGGTGGTGTGCCTAGTAAGAGCATCAACTAGATTGTAGGTCTTCCTGCTGGCATCGGTCCACTTGCCGAACCCAAACCTGCAATACTCACAATGTAGCAATTATTACTCGCTCCAAACACAGAGAACTCAACACAGAAAGATAGAAAAGCACAAAGCTTACCCAACAACCCAGAAATCATAGCCATCAAGATGCCAAGACTGCATGGCGTTTTCGTTGTTCTGGAAGACTACTTCAATGAAATCGTGTATCATCGTAGGCAGGACAGAGGTTCCGAGCTTAGCAGGACCATCTGAAGGATTTCCTTGAATGGTGTTCAAGCTGAACACCCCCGGGATGTTGAAGTGGTCAGCAAGCTTCAATGGTGTGTCCGGGTTGATGTAGGAGACTCCGTTAACAGCACAACGTAGCTTCCCGTTGATAACCGGAGTTGAGCTCTGCAATAAGAACCTCTTAGTCACTGGAACCTGCCCATAATGGAACGAACCCTGAGGGTTCGGCCTGGCAGCATTTGCAGTCAGGTTCCACCTGAGAATATAAAAGAATGCTAAGGTTAATCTTACCATAAGATGTTGCAACATATAAAACTAAGGGTTTGTTTGGATGTCATGCAGTGTGAGGAACTTATGCGTTATCAGACATTAAAAATTCAAAATGCAGTATTTGATAATAATATTATGCATTTGGGCTTACCAAACACCACTTTAATTTCTTGGCTTTATAATGCACAGAACATGCTAAGTTAAAGATTTGTTGTTTATGGCTTTTACCTGAAGGATCTAGCTTGATTTACGGACCATGCAATCTGTGATTCTGGAGCCTGAGGGAAGGCTCCAGATACAGGTGCCGCGGAGTTTTGGTAGCGAAGAACGCTAGTAACAGTTCGGATATGCTTTGTGAAGCGGGTGGATGCGACAATGTAATAGTCTTTTGGAGCTTGGTCAAGTGTAACAAGAACAGCAACCGACTGTCCAACATGCACGTCTATGGAATCGTATATGTTCTGAAGCACGTGGGAACCTTCCACCTCGACTACCTTCAATTTGTGGCCTTGAATCCTGAAGTTGAATGATTCAGAGATCCCCACATTTGATACCCTGAATCTGTATGTTTTTCCTGATAGATGAATCATATTATATTGCCATTAGGTTTGATGAACTTAGAATAATCCTTGATGAATATTTTGAAGAAAGTACTGTGTGTGAGAGCTAACCTGGTTCACCAGTGAAGGAAGTACGAGAAACGCCGTTCATGAGGATGCCATCAGGAGGCGGAAGGAGTTTGCCCGAGTCCAAAGTTTGTCGCAATGCCTGGAGAAGATTTGATATATATGTCAACAATTTAGGACAAAGAGCATAAAATGAACAGATTATATCTATTATTAGTATATAAATCAGACACACCACAGTTTATTCTTATAACATGTTACCCACTCTGCTCACTAAAGGTTGTTACATTAGGCTTCAACACAATGATTTAAAACTCTTAAATGACAAACATTTCCTAACAAGATTTGATGGCTAAAATGACAATCCTTTCTGAACAGAGGTATTAAGATTTTGTCATAAATTTTTGCTTCGTTTCCATTAAAAATATGATCATTGTGCAGAGTGTTGCTTAGATTGTCCTCTTACCTTGTGACTAGCCTTGTACCAATCTCCAATAAGCAGTGTGAATTCACCATCAGGTGCAGGATAAGGAAGGGAAATGACAGCTCGGTTATGGATGTTGAATGCCCCAAAGGCACCAGAAGCCTTGTGCAATGCGGTTGATGGGAAGTAAGTGTATGTTCCAATCTGATCTTTAGCTTGAAAGATGTAAGTGTAGTTTGAGTTCGTAGGAATTGGACAGTTGGTTCCCAAGACTCCATCTTGCCATGAGTTTTTTCTTTGCTTGACTCCATTCCTATTTACAGTAAAGAGCTAATTAAATTAGACCAGTTGCCATTGTATAGCTTCCATATCATTTTTAGCTTCAACTAGACCACATTTTCATATCATTTTAATCAGTCTAAGAGGATATGCTTATAAAAGAAATCAAACTAAGATCAAAGTCATTATATTGTGAAAGGTCACATACACAAACCACCCTTAATTTAGCCCATTTTGCACAAAACATACTTCATAATCAAATTTGTGCTCAAGCACCCTTGATCTAGTTTTCTTAGCCTATTTTGAACTTACAACATCAATATCAACATCATCACCCAGTATAGTCCCGCTCAAGCGAGATCTGGGAGGTTAAGATGGGGGCACCCATAACTTGAACATGTCAGGATGATGCGCCCGATAGACCCAGAAAAAACTAAAATTCAACTATGTGACAATAATAACTGAATTAGTTAGAATGCACCCGAAATTGATATAGGGGCTAAATCGATCCCAAAGGCATTGTATAAAAGCTAATGAGCATAAGGATGCGCCCCAATACTCTCATTAGGAGATTTCACACTCTGTTAAAAACTAATTTTATAAGGTTAAAGTAGGCATGGGTTCCGGATTGCTAGCAAAGTTTGATAAATGGTAAACTAGGGTCTAGGGCCATTTTTCTTTAAAAGATGATTTTGTGCAAATTGAAATAAATTAAAGTGCGGCTTTGTGTAGTTTACCCTCTTGTGAAGCAACAATTAAAATAATACACTTGTACTTAAACTCAAGTGTGAACCCCATCTAATAATGAAGTGCTTAAACTAAATACAAACAGTACTCAACATAATATACTTCATTTGGAACATATTCTGGCATGAATCACACAAGAAGAATAAGCATCTTTGCTGTCTAAATATAAAATAGGCCAGTTCAATGAGTATGGTATTTCCAAAAATACTTCATTTGAACATATCCACCAACAAGAACAAGGATCTGGACTGTCTGATATAAAATATTCTGGCATGAACATATAAATACTAGATTACTAATCAGTAAAAATAGGACTCATAAGCTTAATTTAAGCTAAAACACAATAAGAAGAGAAATAAACTTGCCATGTCAAAAGGAATGGCTCATCAAGCTTATTGATGAGGTTAAGAACTACGTTCTCATTAGTCACGGTCTCAATAGTGGGGCCAGGGAATTGGCCATTGATAAGGATAACCTGTAAGAAGAACATAAGTCACACATTCTTCAGAGATCTGTAAGGTAATTACAAGAATTTGGACCCAAATGCAAAGATTGTAACTTTATGAAATAAAATTTATCAAAGAGGAAAAAGAAACCTGTTGGGGGACACCAAGAGGAGAAGCTGTTCCATAAGTGACTGTCCATGTGAAGAACCTGTAAGCATCTTCAGCACTCACAGCAGAAAAGCTCAATAGAGCCACAATTCCACAAATCAAGTTGGGCAATCCCGTCTTCCCCATTTTGTAATCCGCAAATCAGAAACTACAATTTCAGATCTGAAGAATGAGGACCCAGAAATTGAAGATCTTGCTATCGGAGTAGTGATATGTGTATTGATAAAATGAAGAGAAATTTGAATTGCAAAGGTTAGATTCTGAGACAGAAAATTTGCAGGGGAAAGTGGAGAGAGGAGGAGGATTTGGGGGTGTGCTTTTAGTAACTGGAAAAGGAAACAGCTAGCATGGCTTTAAAGAAGAACGCGGCCGATGATTGTCGGATAATACGCGGGAATCAGAAGGATTTCACATGGCCCAATTGAGGCCAGTCTGTCTATCTCTTTCCTTTTAATGTCACTGCAAATATTACTACTAATTTATTTGGGAAATTTAGGTTGGTGTACTTGAATTTAAAAAATTCTTAAATTTGGATGATTGTGAAGTTGACAATTTAGGCTTTGTTCTAGTTTGGAGTTAAAATGTTATTTAGGGCAAAATTCTTTTTTTTTAAATATGTAAAAGTTAATTATATTTTACACATTTCAATGAAAATAAAAGTAATTTTAAAACGAAATATTATTTCCATCATACAGTAGAACATGTCCTAATATTAGGTAAATACTAGAAGTAGTGATACTCCGTAGTATTTTATTAAGATGAGAAAATTAAATCTATAAGATTATGTTATCACTTTGGACCTAAGGTTATTAATCTTGCACAATATATTTTTATATAAAGCAAATTGAATTCCATTAAGAATGTTTTAAGAACAAAAGAGATCCAAAATTAATTTTTTTTAAATGTTTTAATCCTGTAAGGACTAGATTTATAATTTTTAAAATTTTGTTTGTACATAAATTAGACATTTTTGTCACAAATTAAAAAGGTGATGGGTCAGTTTGTAAATTTATTCAAAGTATGGATACTTTGCAAAAACCTCTAAAATATAGAATATTTTGTGAATAAAGATAGAGAGTAACAAACTCAAAATTTCGACACCAACTGAAAAAACTTAATTTTAAAACATCAATTGAAATAATCCTAAATTTAGGGACACCGACCGAAATTTCTCTAATAATTCTAATTAATGAACATAAGTTTTCGTAATACAGTACATTATTGTGGGTTGTGAAGAATTTATTCATATCTAATTTAGTTAATGAGTTGCCTCAAATTTGGTTAATAATATAGCAAAAGTGTAGGGTTTGGTAGGTAATAATCAAGTGCGAGCTCATCATATTTATACGTTGTCACGCGTAAACGCGTTAAATACTTAAATGTTGGGGTGGGTGTCTCCAGAAAATTATGTAATGTAGATTTCTAACAAAGAAGACCGCCCGTCCATCTCGCCATTGATTGATTGTTGGGCCGCCTCCTTTCCATGCCATTAATATTATTACCGGATTCTCGGTCTCACCGTGTGGCCCTACGGAAAGGCTGGATCCAGTTCTATTAAAGGTTATTTTTATTTTTTTTAGAATTGGAAAAGATTAGGCCGACTTTCATCAGCATATAGCATCTTTCGGATGAGGACATAGAGGTGGGTTCGGTTCCAAGGAACCGGGGAACCAAACCGGAAAATAAACTGGCAGTTCCGCAACCGGACCCGGTGGAATCGGTTCCGGTCCCGGTTCCACGCTCCTTGGAACCGGAACCGCAGGTTCCATCCCCTTAAAAAAGGAAATATATCGTGAAAATGGGGAACTGCGATTGCGGCTCTCCAAAACCGCGATCGCGGTTTTGCAATTTCAATTTTTTTATTTTTTTAAAGTTTTGGAACGGAACCGGAACCGCTTCGAAACCGGAAAAAATCGGAACCGAACCGAAATCGGGAACCGAACCAAGGAACCGAGGGGTTCCCGGTTCCAGGGTTCCGAGGAACCGGAACCGAGCCCACCTCTATGAGGACATGAAGTTCTGAATGTTTGAATTTGTTTTGCACTATAAGAATGACGTAGTCCTGCAATCAAATCAGCAACCTTATTACAGTTCAATTAAAGGTTATTGATTCAACCGGAAAGTCATTATCATAAAACTAGAAATAAATATTAGTCATTTAATTAAAACAATAAAAATGGATCTGTGTATTCAAAAATTATTTTTTTACTTATTTAAGATTTTTTACATATGTATAATGATAAAAATGCTCATATTATATGAACATATGATCATAAAATATGAGCATTCAATACTAATATATGAACATATGCTAAATTTTCTGAAGCTAAAAGGTGGTTATGTGTGAATAGCCCTTTTAATAATGTGAACATGTGTATAAAATATGTAAACAGAATGTAAAATGTCAATCGTCGTGTTTTTGACAATTTTTTATTTTTAATTTTTTTTTCAAATTTTTTTAAGCCTTTTAATGCTTGTATGATGATTTAATCGAACATGAACATATGACCATAAAAGATGAACATTACTAATTTGTGAACACAATTGCAATATATTTGAAAATATTATAAAATGTTTGAACCGTTAAGGTGATAATATGTGAACATGTCTTAAAATAGTATGAACAAATATGTGAATGTAAAAAGTCAAATGTTGTGATTTTGGTAAAAAATTATAAAAATATAAGAAAATTATTTTTGCATTTTTTTCGTCAAAATTATCATTTTACCATTATCTCTTTTAATCTTAGTCATCCATTTCTCAAATCTAAGAGTCCTTTATTTGTTCCCTAGTTTCCATGATAAGCATCATTTTCATGTGAATCAACCTCTAGATTAAAGTAGTTGTTTTAACTTGGGAAAATATTAGTCTTACCCTTTGGGTAGATTACCTTGTTGATTAAGTGATGAGTTGGCATTAAAATTTAGGAGATTGATTTTCTAACCCAGGTAGGGCTGTAAATGAACCAAGTTGTTCATGAAAAATTCGGTGTTCGGCTTGGTTAAATGTCGTTCGTGTTCGACTCGATTTATAACGAGCTAAACTTTAACAAGCTCGAAAAGTAAATGAATCGAGCTTGAACACATGAAAACTCGGCTTGTTTGTTTGTGAACAAACATAATATTATAGGTTCATGAACAAGCTCGGTTATATATTCGTGAGCACACTCAGTTTTATGGTCATGAACAAATTCAATTATATGTTTATAAATAAATTTAATTATATTATAACAATAATACAAATGTTGTAACACCCCTATTTTTGCAACACTGGGTATTACCGCCAGTGAGCTCGGATTTTTCCCATCCAAAGTCACCCAAGGCTTTGAGGTACAACACATTTATAATAAAGCGGAAATTCAAATAAATGATATTACATCAAAAGTATTCAACATCCGAGACATACTTACATAGTATTATTACAACTTCATTGTTTGATTAAAAACTTAGTACAAAATTTGGTAAGCAATGGAATAAAGGAAAATACAACTTATCGTTCTTACAACAGCCAGTGGGATCCAAAATATGGAAGTACTTTTGAAAAACGTCTTGTTGTCTTCCTTCAACTCTTTTAGCCTTCGTCTTCAACCTTTAGTAATGCTCCACTAAAGTCTGATATTTCTGCGAAAGACATGAGATATCAGACAAAATGCAGAATGGAAAACGGGTTAGTCTAAGGAGACTAAGCGAGTGGGAATGTATAGTTCTCATGGACGGGATTGGTAATATAATAATTATCAACATTCTTAAAAGATGAGATACTTTGAGAGCAATAACATGATACGCTATCATTAATTAATTATAATTATTTATTTTAGACTATATTGTTTCCTTTTATTTAGAGATTTGATTTGATTTTCTAGTAAGAGTATCTTTTTAATATTATAGCAATTAGGGTTTTTCTTATTTAGATATCAGAGTTATTATAAATACCCTTAAGTTGTTAGGCTGCTATCAATGAATGAAACCAATTAATTAATTTATCCCTTTGCTATAAATTTATTATCGTTCTTCTTTCCGAGGCAACCAACCACGTTTATCGAGCCAAACTCACATCGGGTGCGTCTCACCCCCTTGACCAACAAGGGTATCGATACGAATCCACACCGGGTCCGTATCAATTGGTGCTTTTAATTAATTATAATTATTTATTTTAGAATATGTTGTTTCATTTTATTTAGAGATTTGATTTGATTTTCTAGTAAGAGTATCTTTTTAATATTATAGCAATTAGGGTTTTTCTTATTTAGATATCAGGGTTATTATAAATATCCTTAAGTTGTTAGGCTGCTATCAATGAATGAAACCAATTAATTAATTTATCTCTTTGCTCTAAATTTATTATCGTTCTTCTTTCCGTGGCAACCAACCACGTTTATCGAGCCAAACCCACGTCGGGTGCGTCTCACCCCCTTGACCAACAAGGGTATCGATACGAATCCACACCGGGTCCGTATCGCAACATTTGTATGAAGCTTAAAGAGAACAAAGAATAGTTATTCTTGAGGAGATAAGTATTATGTTATACGGGAAAGGATACTACGAAAATTGTAATTCCTTTATGAATATGAGTATGGTTGAGAACTTTTTTTTTCACACACAACTTTTAAAAGAAAGAACTCCACTGACTTTACCGGATTTCAACCAATTAACCTCATCAAATTCGAAGTCCGAATAAGAATTCGGGTTGGAATGACAATCCTTAAGAAGTCGGGAGCAAGTTATACTAATTCATTAATTAATATGCACTAGGCACTTATCTTTTAATCATAAAACATTGCACTTTAGGTGAAGATTTTTAAGTGTGAGGGCTACGAATGCCGATCCATTTAAAGGAGCGAAATTTCGGCACCTACCTGGGGTGTAGTAAACCCCCTTATGTGAAGAGAGTTCACGGGATCATAATCCAAGTACCGGGCTAGATATCCAAAACTTGGCACACAACACGAGATATCCAAAACTTACCCCACTTTGTTCAATCTAGGTGTAATTTATGCATGTTATCTACTTTAATTAATTTCCTTTGCATAATGTAAAATGGTACTGTATGGATTAAACTTATGCATGTTATGTAGTGATAATTAATTTTCTTTGATCAAATTGATTAAAATCTGAATTTTACGTTTCTATTTTTTTATAAAATTTAAAATATGTAGAATTATTAGTAGTGTTTAGGAGTTTTAAAGTAAATAGAAACCCGATTTTATGCACACCCCTGTCGGAAATTAGGCAGAAACGAGAAGGAAAATAGGAAAGCTAAGGACGGGGGCGAAAAATACATTTTTCGTACCACCCTCATCGGCCCATCGCACGTGCATCTCTACTGACAAGCTTATAATTTTGCGTAGTAAACTTCTGAGGTCTGACAACCATAAAGTTCTCACAACCATAAATTTCCTTTGGTTCAGGAGCATTTACTATGAATACGGATGGGGGAGAAAGTTCTGGATAACTTCTGGGGGTAAATTACACAAAATCACTTAAAAATAAGATATTTTCACAAAATTACCAGTAAAAGAATAGAGTTACATAAAACCACCCTTATTCATAAAATGTTTACAATGTGCCACCGATATGCTCCTGTATTTGAGGATATAATACTTACTTTATGCACTAATCATATTTTTTTATTCCAGTGGGGCTGGTCACCATGTGGCTCCGCCCATGTGCTAAACATAAATCAAAACTGGAAAGATGCAAATCCAAATGAACTATAAACACTAAATTCATCTCTATAGAGATTTGGGAACATTATCTTTGGTGTCAAATTAAAGCTTCTTTGAAGGCTAGATTTACGTTAGGCATGAGAGTTTCTGCCAAATTTGATTTAATTTGAATGCGAAATTTTGGGACTTTTTGAGCTAAACTTTATTTTTTGTAACCTAGTAGATAAATAATTAGATAATTGGGCTTACATGATTGTCACCGAATGAATGGAGACCATCGATCTCCTTCTTACAAATTGCATCTCGTTCCAATCAAAACATATATAGTCGACCACTCAAAGACAACATTTGAAAATCCAAGGGAAGTCGGTCAATTTGAATCAACTTGGGGCTTACCATTATTTAATAGGATTTGGATACATGCACTATTATAAAAAACCCCGTGTAATTTTGTTTAGGTTCGTTTAAGTGTTGAAAGGTCCCATCTTGTCTAGTTTTTTAGTTTTTTAAACGTTTGTATGGACTGCTTAAGCACTTTGTCTACACCTCCTAGGCGCTAGACAGTGTTTTGGGCAGAATAATCACACGAACGTATTACCTGCTAAAACGAGGGAATCCTAACCAAAGAGTAATCGTAACGCGTTAGAAACTCTAAACAAGATGTAAAGTTATGAGAAAAGAGAATAAAAAATAGAGCAAGTAAGTTATTGTGATTGTATTATGATTGTGATGATGGATAATTCCTCTGGAATCACAAGCAAGCACATAAAAGAATTTGTAAACAGAAGGAATGGTTTTAGCCAGAGAGTATTCTCGAGTGCGATTGTCCCCTGTGCTCATCTCCCTCCTCGGCTTTTATATCCCTCGCTCTATTTCGACCGGTTGATGGAACGTTGTTGTATCCCGGAGATATCGCCACTAGCATTAATGAGATAGCCGTTGGTGTCAATCGTGGGATCTTCTCTAGCCGAGATTTCCGCCATGGCTTACCTCGCTCACCACTCTCCGCCATTACTCTTTCTTCGATTTCTCCGTTTAATGACTTGGGCTGAATATCTTGGGCTTATCTCGTCTTTCTGGGCTAAGTTTCGGAGAGGCCCAAAAATACCCCCTCAAAAACCCGGGAAAGTTCCCTCCAACAGCCTTTTTAGGGTTTTTGATTTAGCGTCTCGGAAGTTGTAGCGCGTAAGACACGTCCCATCGACCCTTATTTATAGCAGTCATGATGTTTTACTGAGGCCTTAATTGCGCTTCTTGGTTCCCAGGTACGTCTCTCCTTTCTCGATTTCTCGTCTTCTTCTTCTTTTTCCTTCTTGGCCATGGCGACTCCTGGTTTTTCCTCAAAACCTTTTTCTCGCTGCCTTGATCCATCTGAACCCCCTTCCTTGATCTCGTCCAAAATTCTCACCTTGTACCATCAGAAGAACAACACCTCCGAAGACCCTCACACCCTCGCCTTTACCGCTGGGTTTCCTGCTTCTACGGAAATATTCCTTCCCCCTTCTGGAGTTTGGGCTGATTTCTACGCCGATGATTAGGTATGTTTATACAAGTACCCCTTTCGTATCGGTCATCGCTTCCCTTTTTCTCCTCTTGTCATCGACTTCCTTACTACCCTCAACATATCTCCTGGGCAAATACTTCCCCAGGTTTGGAGACTTTTGCTGTCTGTTGACCTTCTGTGTTCCTCTCACGGCCTCCCTTTCAAAGTTGTTGACTTCTTCCATAACTATCGTCTTTCCAAAGGCGTCCCTAGCCGCTTGACCTTGAAAACCTTTAAAGACAAGTCTGACCTGATTTTCAATATGTCGAAGTCTGATCGGGGTTGGGCCGATAATTTTTTCTTCGTGAAGCTATCCTCTTTGGTAGTCGATACTTCTTTTCTGAAAACTCGATGGCGTTCAACAAGTAGTGTTTCTCTATTTATTCACTTCGCTTTGTTCGGTTGTTTTTAACCGTTGACTGTCCCCGTCTTGAATGTATAAAATCTTGCTTCTCCTCAACCTCGCAAGGTGTCGGCTCAAGTTATCTCTCATATAGAGGCTCTTTCGTTGGAAGAGAGATCCTACTCCAAGCTTGTGAAAGCGTGCTTCATTGATTCTGAAGATACCGAGATGTCAAGTAAGCCTTGAATATTCTCACCTACACCATATTCCGACGTATTTACTTCTTGTAATCCCGTTTATCTGCATGTTATCAGGTTCAAGAACTACCCGTTCTACTACCGCGCTTACCACTATGAAACGAGTAGAAGCACGAAAGAAGAGAAAAGTTGAGACGACATCAACGGCTGACACCTCCTTAGCGATATCTATTCCTAGGAAATCGACTGAGGCTAAAGTTACTTCCCCGAAAAAGAATGTGGTCTCGAATCTGTCCGATCTCCCAAGAACGATGATGTCACTGGATATGGCGGCGGAGAAGTGCTTAATTTCCTTAGCGCCTCTTCATGTAGATTGTTCTCGAAGTGCAGAAAACCAATCTTCCATGCCGGGCTTTTTTGGCGAAATACTTGCTGCTCAATGGCAGGTATGTTTATTTTGACCAGTTGGGTTTTTTAATTCACTCATCTCATCTCTTTATTTAAGACGTTCCACTTCTCAATCTGTTCAGGGCCTTCAGCTCTCGCTATTTGCTTTTGAAACTTTCAAAGGCCTGCTTGATCAACTGGCTCAGAGCAAGATCATTATTCAACTCGAAAAAGTCAGAAGCACCAGGAGAAGAACTCTTTAGAAAAGAAGGTGAAGGAACTGTCGGTTGCTCTCGAAAAGGCATCTAAGGACTCCAAGGATTGGGAAGAGAAATTCACTATTTCCTCAGGCAAAGAAGCTTCTCTTGCAAAGGAGATTGAGGACACCGCAGACTACTGGTCATGCAGAGCTCGCGTGGAGATGATGGAAGAATTTGTTGCAGGAAAACATACCTCATGGGATGCCGTAAAGGAAAGGGAACTATTTGAAAGTTTGTTCTCCGATGAAGTGATTGCGGCCAAGAAATCTTTAGTCATCGACGACATTACTCAAGTCGCCAAGGAAGTAGCTCAAGCGGAGTTAGAAAACCAGAAGGCCGCCGAAGATATTTCCAAGGAATGACCCCTTTTATCTCTGTTCTTGTTTCAAACACTAAGTATTTCAGTACCCCCAGTGTGTCGGGGTTTAACACTTTAACTTGTTTGTATGGCCGCTCGTTATTAAGGCCATTGGCGTGGACAAACTTCTACCCTTGCTTTTGTTTGTTTTTAGGGGTTTTATGATGAATGTTGTTTTGGTACTTGTATGGTCTTGGATTTGCTTTGTCTTTTTTGCAGGTGGTACAAGTTTGCACTCATGGGACAAGGACTGACGCGTTTGAGAAGACAATCATTGGATGTTTTTTGATCGAGTTATGTAGTAATAGCGCTTTTGTATAGGATGTTAAGAGAGAGATTGGTGTATGTAATAGAATGTAGATACTTATGTTTTATTCAATGAAACCTGAATTGGTTACACAAGTATCATGGTTTATGTAAAACTCCTCTTGCTCTAGAGTTATCTTTATGTACTCTTGTCTCTTACATCTTGTGACTAGTCGTTGTGTGCACATCGTTGCCTGATTGTAAGGCGAGGGCCTATGTTTTGGCCTACAATGTCACAAGGCGTCCCTTGTTAGTTTTTGTAAGATTGTCGTTGTTCCATGTGTATAGGATGAAGTAGAAATAAAGTTAACATAATGAAGTAACAAATAAATACCTTGTTGTGACTTACTTGTTAGAAATGATATAACTTTAAGTTTGTCGCGTTCCAGCTTCTCAGGACTATCTTTCCATCATGGGACACTAACTCGTAAGCTCCTTGTCAGACCACTTTCATGATCTGGTAGGGTCCTTCCCAATTGGCTCCCAGCTTGCCGGCATTCAGTTCTTGTGTGTTTTGAAAGACTTTTCTTAACACCCAATCGCCTACTTGAAATGCTTTTGCTCTGACACGTTTGTTGTAACTTCGAGCCACCCCCTGTCTATATGCCGCCATACGAACTGATGCTTCATCACGTAACTCGACAACCGTCTCTAAATGATGGAACAAGTTAGACAGGTTTGATTCTTCAGTAGTGAGACCATATCGAACTGTGGGCAAAGTTATCTCAACTGGTAACACGGCTTCACACCCATATACTAGGGAGAAAGGCGTATGCCCTGTGGCAGTCTTGGGAGTTGTTCTGTAACACCCCCTTTTTATACAGGGATATTACCGCCAGTGACCCCGAGATTAAACTCTCAAAGTCACCCAAGGCTTATAGTAATTACAGAACTTAAACCAAAAACTTTAAAATGCGGAAGATACATATATATATATATAAAAGATGCGGAAGTCGAATACAATAGTTGAATAAACTTGAACGGATACAAAATTTAAAATGGAAAGGGTCCCACAAGTCGGAACCTCGACCCTTAAAATTATTCTAACTTATTCTAAACTAACCACCTTCACTCTAGCTACTCCTCAAGCTTGCTTCTCATGATCCTCGACGTAGAACTCCACTCCTGATCTGTCGCGACGAGAAATGCGATGGACACCAGCCGACCATGCAAGGAAAATAAACGGTCGGTTAGTCTTGTGACAGACTAAGCAAATGGGGTTTTGGAAGGTGGTTCGGTTTTTAGGAAGGCACGAGTTGGGATGTCGGGTACCGAATGAAAGCCGGTCCCATCCTCGGACCTCCTAGGAAAACTATGATTTGAAGAAACAGAGTGAGAACGTCACCCAAGGGTAAGTCTCAGTTTAGAAAGAAAGATTTACTTATGTTGGGAACTTGGGTTTCATACATTTAGTCAGGTGGGTGATTAAACCCCTCGTTGATCACGTTTCCCTCTACCAACCTCACCGCATACGTGTTGTGCGAATTCAGATTGGAGCCAGAGAATTACGAAACCCGAGAGTAAGGATGGCATTCCATTTTGTACTAGCCTTCCTATCATGTTAATTGTCTCCATCGGGTGCCTATTTAATCTCTACGGATTTTAAGAATCACAATATCGTTCCACTTGAAATTAAGCATACTTTTTAAGTAAGAAGGATGTGGGTTACGACCCCACGGAATTTCTCAAAGGTTGGGTGGCGAACCCAGACTAACACAAGCTACATGCCATCACCCCTCATCGAGCAAGCGGGTATTGACCATGGTCTTACAAGTAGAGCATCAGCTCAATAATAAAGTTGAATGATTCGACGCGTATACAATAAAGTATGCACATACAAGCCTACTCATCTAGGCACACATATCACAAGGCAACGGCCCTACAATCCATCTAGCGTAACCTAAGTACGACTAGAAATAACATGTCATTAAATCTAGAACAATATAAATCCTAAATTGATTTTAATCCATACAAGAGTTCCCAACAAAGTCATAAAACAATTTAAAGCACATGAAACATATAACAAGATATGTAACATGATTGATAAAACGAGTGATGCATAAAGGACGTTTCATGGAAATCGAACCCAAACCACTTGCCTCGAAATTGGCGTAGGCGGGTTACGAAGAGATCACTCGCGATCACTGACCTAGACTTGTTCCTGTTTCAATCAACCACAAAATAAATTCTCGTCAATTTATTTTGTTCAATCGATGACGTTGATTTTCAAGAAACCACAACGGATTAAAGTTTATAAAAATTATAAACTTTACATATTATATTAATAATTTCCTTTTTATTAATATAATGACACTAAATTATGAATTTTATAAAATCTGCATATTATTTACTTTAAACTTTTCCTTATAAAATATTAACCTCAAACATATATATATATATATATTAATCTAAATAGAAAGATTTATTATTTATAGATATTCAAAACATTATTAATAATTTATTTAATTCCTCCATAATAATCTTATAAAAACATAAGAAATTCTTTTCTTATTAATATTTTTAAAAAAAATCAATTTATTCATAAAGCACTAAAAGTACCCATTCAAAATCATAATATTACCTACATGTCCAAAAGACCCGATTTTAAATAAAAAACTCTAAACATAATTTAAATAAAAAAAACCATAACAATATAATTCCACTCACAACTCTCCATATATGTTTTAATTACAACAGTAACCGAATTTCTTTTTTTTTTTTAAAACATCCGAATCCTACTTCTTCTTTTTTCTTAAACACCGAATTTGTTTTTTTTTTAATAAAACGAATTTGCTATATTTTTTTTAAATAAAAACTAACCTAATCTGAACTAATCTAAAATCTAGAATTAATAAACCTTCAGCAAATTGTTGTACCAAATGTCGACGGGAAAGAAACACATCAATAGGTACAACGACAATAGTCACACACAGCACATCAACACATGGGAGCCCGAACAACTGGAGGAAGGAACCAGGAGCGGCGCACGTCGGCACGGCCCGACGGCGCCACTGGCGATGGTGTGATGTACATGGACGGCGGCGACGAACTGAACCCGGAGCGACCACGACAAACGGAAATTCGAACAAGACAACAACCCCTAACCTTTCTTTTCTTTCTGAGATTTTGAGATGGAATCAGGCTGGTATCCCTTCCTTGAACTCCCAGCCCCTTTTATAGAGAGATTGGTACCGATTCAATTCAAAACCGCCCCCTTTGAGATCCCGCAATTAAATCTGTGGCAAACGAATCGATTGAAATTGCAATTGACGTGTTCACCATTAATCAAGGATAAGATTGAAGCTGGAACGTCGGACCTCTGATAATTGATGTTGAAGACGGAAAGACGTCTACGAACTAGCTAAATATTATAACGTGTCCATCCGACTTGAAAGCTGAGATGGCATACTGGTTTGAAGGAGCTTATGTATTTGGAATTGAGTGGTTGTTAGTTCGATCCTTGGGAAAGCAATCTCTTTTCATTTTTTTTTAAAACTCCTCTATTCTTAATTTGCCCATTTTTAATAAAGTTTACTAGTTAAAATAATCTATAAAGATATAAGTTTTATTTTCAAAAATATAACTTTTCAAAAAAATAATTTATTTGATTAACTTTACCAAAAAGTATTTATTATGAATTTTAGCAATATACTATGATATTTCTACATAAGTCTTATTACTTATAATTATCCTTTTATAATTTTAAATAATACATAAGACACGTATTATTAATCGTTATATTTTATCATATTATAGTAATCATAAAACCATAATTCTTATGGTTCATAATGTTATAACATTATAACCTTAAGAAATAAAATATGTAAATATTTTATTTTATTTAAAGGGAAATGTAGAAATTACATTTTTACCCTTTATAAAAATGAGGGATATTACATGTTCGATCTGAACAAAGGATAAGTGGTAACTCATCGGCCCATCTTCCCTTGGCCTCTTTGAGGCGTTTCTTCAAATTGTTGATAATCACTTTATTACTTGCCTCTGCTTGACCGTTGGCTTGAGGGTAGCGCGGCGTCGATATCACCAACTGAATGTTGTATTGATGGCAAAATGATCTTGTTTTGTCGCTGATGAATTGGGATCCGTTGTCACATACTATGGTGGATGGTACTCCAAATCTACTCAGGATATTTCTTTTTATGAAGGAAATGACCTGGGTATCTTTGACTTCTTTGAAGGCTTCAGCTTCAATTCATTTAGAGAAGTAGTCGGTCATAGCTAAGATGTAAACACGTTGTCCTGAAGCTGGAGGGAGTTTCCCTACAATATCCATTCCCCATTTCATGAATGGCAACGAGAAGTTATGGGATGTAATAACTCTGGAGGTTGATGTGGTATAGGTCCATGAAGTTGGAACGCGTCACACTTCCGGGCAAACTCCATTGCGTCTTTGTTCATAGTGGGCCAATAATAGCTCATCCTGCTTGCTTTCTTTGCCAAATTACGACCCCCTGTATGATTTCCGCATTCTCCATCGTGTATATCTTGTAACACCTTCTGTATTTCTCCCTCCCTTACGCATCGTGCATATATTCCTGATGACATCCACTTGAACAAGATGTTATTTTTAATGGAGAAAGTAGAAGTTTTTACCTTAAGTCGTCGAGCTTCCTCTCTGTCATCTGGCAAAATCCCATCTCGTAACCATCTTAGGTAAGGAGTTACCCATGAATCATTCTCATCAGAATCTCGAACCTCAAACATGTCCGCTTCTTTTGTTATAGAAGGTGCATCGAGATATACGAAAGGTATCTTGTCGTATTCTCTTGGATCAATTGCGGATCCGAGGTTTGCTAAGGCGTCTGCTTGTGTGTTAGCATCTCGAGGGACTTGCTTTATCTCAAAATGCTTGAAGTTCTTGACAATTTCTTGGACTTTTTCTAAGTACGCCTTCATCTTTGAATCCCTGGCAACATATGAATTCGTGACTTGATTCACAATAAGTAATGAATCACATATTACCTCAATTTCTTGCACATTCAAGTCTTTAGCAATGAGTAACCCTGCTATGAGCGCCTCATATTCTGCTTCGTTGTTGGTAGTTTTGAATGTACATCGAACAACCTGGGCTATCCTATCCCCCTATGGTGATTTCAGGACTACCCCCAGTCCTACACCTACTTGATTTGACGCCCCATCGGTATGCATCAACACTTGCCACCACCAAGCGATCCGGTTACTTGTAACATATCTTGGCTTTCTTCTAATGGTAGGAGTGAAATCAACCACAAAATCTGCCAAGGCTTGAGATTTCATCACCGTTCGTGGTTCATAAGTGATGCCGTATCCGTTGAGATGAATCAGCCACCTCATCAGTCGACCTGATAGTTCTGGTTTCGACATAATACTATTCATTGGGTAGTTAGTCCTCACAGTATAGAATGACTTTCAAAATAAGGACGTAATTTTATAGAAGCCATTACCAGAGATAGTACGAGTTTCTCAACGGGTGAATACCTGGTTTCTGCATCAAGCAAGGTTTTACTTACATAGTAGATGGGTAACTGGTCCCCGTTTTCTTCTCGAATCAGGACGACGCTCACAGCTACCTCTTTTACGGCTAAGTACACGTACAACATCTCGCCTGGCTTGGGTTTGGAAAGTATATGTGGGTGAGATAAATAGTTCTTCAATTCTTTGAAGGCTTCCTCATGTGCTTCCGCCCATTCGAACGACTTGTTCTTCTTCAAGATATCGTAGAACAGTTTGTTCCTATCCGAAGATCGAGATATAAATCGGTTGAGTGTTGCTACTCGTCCTATCAACTTCTGGGCGTCTTTGACACATTTTGGTGACTGCAACTCCATTATCGCCTTGATCTGATCTGGACTCGCTTCAATTCCTCTCCGCGTTACTATGTAGCATTTGGTTGGGTCCAGCTTCATTTTGTAACTTCGCAAAATCTGGAACGCGTCTTCCAAGTGCCAGATGTGGTCCTCCGCCTTCAAAGACTTGACCAACATGTCGTCAATATAGACCTCCATTGTATCCCCCAATTTTTCCTGAAACATCTTATTAACCAATCTCTGATAAGTAGCACCTGCGTTTTTTAATCCGAAAGGCATAACTTTGTAACAGTAAGTCCCTTGATTGATTACGAATGCAGTTTTTTCTTGGTCGTCAGGATGCATCATTATCTGATGATATCCACTAAATGCGTCCATGAAAGTTAAAAGCTCATGTCCTGCCGTCGCATCTACCATTGCGTCGATATGAGGCAACGGGAATGAATCTTTAGGAAACGCTTTATTTAAATCGGTAAAATCCACGCAGACGAACTATTTACCATTTTTGTTCTTTACAACAACTACATTTGCAAGCCAGCCAGGGTATTTTACCTCTCTAATTTTACCGGACTCAAGTAAAGATTTTACCTCGTCGTTGATTACCTGATTCCGTTCGGGTGCAAATTTACGCCTTTTCTGCTTAACAGGTGGAATCTTCTTATTGACATTAAGAGCATGCGTAATCACGTTAGGGTCAATTCCTACCATATCTTTGTTTGACCATGCGAAGCAATCACTATAGTACCGTAAGAACTCCACCAGGTGCTTTCGTAAGGTTGGCTCCAGATCCGCCCCTATTCTGATCTTTCTTGATGGATCAAATGGATCAAGGGCTACTTCCTCAAGTTCCGGTGTTTCCGGCTTTACGTAGTAAGTGGTGGTCCTACAGTCCTTTAATTGCTAATCTGACGACTTCTTTTTTGCTTCAATCTGCAGGTTTTTTGAAGTTGTTGCTCTCATTGTCACGGAGTAGAATTCCCTTGCTAATTTTTGTTCCCTGTTGAGAGGGTTTCTTGACAACAAATAAATTTATAAGTCAATTCCCCCCTGAGTATAGCAGAGTCAAGATCGTCCACGAGAAGCAAGGCTGTCTGTTTATCGAACTAAAGAAACAAGAAAACAAAGCAAAACAAGCAAAAACAGCTACGACTAACCTCGTTAACGACCTTGTCAGGGTCGTTAACGAACCTGGAATTCTACCGAAAACGGAGAAACTAACGATCTAACAGCAGGTTCGGTACCGAGGGTATGTTGACTCGGTAACGAATGAAAACGAAAGCTAAACTAAACAAATTCAATGGATAAAAAGCTCTAGGACAAGGGTTACCACGACATAGCCATGCATATAAACTTATGTGAAGATAAAGATCATGCCTTTGAAGATAAATTCATTAACTTTCGCTGACTAAACAAGCAAATCAATCAACTTTCATAAATTAATTCACTCTATTACTTGTTTTGAATCCAAAGCTTGAAACTTTCGTTATCGAACAATATCAACATTCAAGTTCATAACTTTCTCTTTCGATCAAGATAAAAAACTCAAATTACTTCGACTCTCATCTAAGTATAACTCAAAAAGCAATTCAAAGGATAGAAGGCAATAAAAAACTCAACACAATCATTCAAACATGCACAACTATGTCGGGTTTCAACCCCGACCCTAGATAAGAAGACTACTCACTATTCATTGAAACAAAGCAAATAACTTTAATCAAAGAGAACATTGAAAACAAAACTTACTTGAAATTAGAAACAATATCGTCTTACAAACTCGAAGAATCTCAAAAACACTAAGAACACCGAGCAAGAACCGATCACCGAACCAATCTCTCTCTCTCGATCGACTTCAGTTCGATTCTCTCTCTCCCTCGACTTCTCCTAAAACTAGCGTGAATCCCCCTCTTGTCTAGGCTTAAAACAAGGGTATTTATACTAAGAAACTATCTAATAAAAAGGCTAAAAGATAAAAACTTTCTAAACTTAAAAGATAACAAGATAAAAGATATAAAAACTAAAAGTCGGCTACGCCTCTACCGACACAGGCCCTTCGTTAACGACCTGCACAGGGTCGGTAGACTCTGCTGAATTCCTTAACAAAAACTCCTGATTCTCAGCTCGTTAACGACCCTCACAAGTCATTACCGAACCTCTGTTTTGGCTTTTTACGAGCTCTTTCTTGGCTTAATCTTTAGACTCTAACTTGATATTTCCATGCAATCTTCTCCTTTCTCTTCCATGCATTCCGCCTTCCACCACTTGACTTCAACTTTGCTTGAAAAGTGCTCCTTTACATTCTAAAACCTACAAAAAGATACAAAACGGAGTAACTTCCATACTTTTCAAAAAATATGCAAACTTACCCAAAAACACACAAAACTAACTCTAAAACCTAACAAAACTAAACTAAGCAACCTAAGAAAGACACCTAAAACTAGACCAAAAACACGAACATCATTCCCCCTTGATTTCTTGTATTCCCCATGGCGTTGGGAATTTTACGCATTGATGATAAGTGGAGGGAATAGCTTTCATCCTGTGGATCCATGGTCTGCCCAAGATGACATTGAAAGGTGATGGGCAATCAAGTACTTGAAATTTTACCTGGTAATTTACCCCTCCTGCGATGGTTGGTAATGATATTTCTCCTAACGTGTTACGAGATTCTCCACTGAAACCTACTAAAGTCATAGACTTCTTGACGATGTCGTCCAACCCAAGGCCTAAACTGTACAAAGCATCCAACATAAGCAAGTTAGTGGAACTTCCATTATCAACTAATATTCTTTTAACGAGGAAGTTTGCTATTGTTAAAGAAATTATTAAGCAATCGTGGTGAACTTCCTCTTCTTCGATATCATCGAAGGTAATTGGCATCACGTCGTGATTCGTTCATGGAGAGATTTTGGGATGCTCTCTCCTGGTAACCCTTGCAATTCTCTTGGCTGTGGAATATGTTATGCCATAGATTTCGGATCCCCCGGTGATGACGTTGATTACTCCAGTATGCTTTGGAGGTGGGGGAGGACTGGCTTTCCCCTTTGTTGCGTTCTAGTTGTTCCTTTGCTTTTTCTGATATCAAGTCCTTGAGGTACCCCCTGAGTAATAGCTCACTTACCTCTTTTCTCAATGCGATGCATTCGTTTGTCCGATGACCATAATCGAAGTGGAAATGACACCATCTAGACTTGTCTTTTTGATGCGAAGGTGCGTTACTCTTTCTGGGCCACTTGACAGTGTCCCCCATGCTATTGAGAGTTCGGACTACTTCCATTGCATCTACACAAAAGTTGTAATGAGACAATCTGGGAGGCAACCTGGGGTCTTCATACCGCTCGCTTTGCCTAGCAAATACCGTATTAACGGTTGTCTTGGCAGGAAATGAGGTGGGATATGGAACATATCTAGGTTCTCGCGTTCCTTGTCTACGCTTTGGCCGATGAGGACTAGCCGCTTTGATGGCGAAGAGATCGTCCTCCTCTAGTCGCACGTGTGCTAACGCTTTCACCTGTACCTCATCGAAAATCGAGCAAGGATACTTAGTTAATTCACGATATTAATCAGGATTACCAGCCGAGATGCCTCTTCGGAATGCTTCCACGGCTGTAGCGGCATCGCATCCTTCTATGGTGACCAGCTCCTCATTGTACCTGTTAAGAAAGGCTTTCAAGGATTCACCGGTCTTCTGGACCATGCGATATAAGTCGCTTGAACGTTTTTTCGCGTGTCGACTACTTGCGAACCTTATCCTGAACTTGTCGATCAACTCAAGAAAAGATGAAATACTCCCAAGAGGTAAATGAGAGTGCCAATTAAGTGCAGGCCCGAATAACGTGTTTCCGAACCAACGACACATAACAATCTCCTTCATGTCGAAGGGTACCGTGCTAATGTTCATAGCTTGTTTGAATGCAGCTACATGTTGGTCCGTATCCGTAACCCCTTCGTACTTAGGTACGTCGGGGACGTGGTATTTCTGAGAGATGTCGACCCTTGCGATAGCGGGTACGAAGGGAGAATCTGTGTAACCATCCCTCCTTTCCACTGCTATCGGTTGGGGTGCCCCTGGGACCTGATTGATTCGGTCCTCCGAAGCTTTGAGGCGTTCCCGTAATTGGGCAACCTCAACACCCTCTCTAACAGCCCTTAAAGAATTACCGTTTACCTGATAGCCAGTTATTGGCCTAGCACCATCGGGTGTCACGAAGTTTGGGTCGTCCATGTCTAATCGCTGAGCGACACCGTCCACTGCGTCCGTTACGCGTGGATGATTTGAAGCTGATTGTACCTGAGATCGAAGCAGATTACGTTCATTAGTGAGAGTTTCAATTTGTTTTTTATATAACTCGGTGAACTTGGCATGAGCTTCCTTTTGATTTTCCAAATCTTTTTGGAGGGCAATCATTGATGCTCGGAGCTCCATGATGATGTCAGAATCACCCGCTCCTCCCCGTTCCGCTGCCGTGGAGGTAGTAGGGTTGCCATTCATATTCCCAGAATCCTGATCAACTCCGTCTACGTTTCCAATTCCATCCACGTTTCCGGTTTGTTGGTTATCTCCTCCTTGGTTGATCTCATGGTTCTCGGGATCTTCCACGTGACTATAGGTAGCATGAATTCCTTCCATCTTGTAAGTAGGGCTTGTAGTTATTTTCGGTGCGACTTCTTTCTAGCTAGGGCCCCACGATGGGCGCCAATTGTTTTGTGCAGAATAATCACACGAACGTGTTACCTACTAAAATGAGGGAATCCTAACCAAAGAGTAATCGTAACACGTTAGAAACTCTAAACAAGATGTAAAGTTATGAGAAAAGAGAATAAAAAGTAGAGCAAGTAAGTTATTGTGATTGTATTATGATTGTGATGATGGATAATTCCTCTAGAATTACAATCAAGCACATAAAAGAATTTGTAAACAGAAGGAATGGTTTTAGCCAGAGAGTATTCTCGAGTGCGATTGTCCCTTGTGCTCGTCTCCCTCCTTGACTTTTATATCCCTCGCTCTATTTCGACCGTTTGATGGAACGTTGTTGTATCTCGGAGATCTCGCCACTAGCATTAATGAGATAGCCGTTGGTGTCAATCGTGGGATCTTCTCTAGCCGAGATTTCCTCCATGGCTTACCTCGCTCACCACTCTCCGCCATTACTCTTTCTTCGATTTCTCCGTTTAATGACTTGGGCTGAATATCTTGGGCTTATCTCGTCTTTCTGGGCTAAGTTTCGGAGAGGCCCAACAGACAGTCCCTCTCTTTTCAGGAGTTACCTAACATTTTTTAGAATATTAAGTAAATAAAAGAGATAAATAATACAATAGATCAAGACAAATTTAGCTTTGAATATGCTAATCTTTCAACTTGGACGTCGAACTTAAAGAGTTCTAAGAGGTGATGGAATGAGTGAACACTGTGAGATTTTGATAACCAAAGAAATCGAGCAAACACAAACAATCAAAACAAGCTCAATCGCAAGATTGAGCCATTCAAATTACGAATCAAACACGAGCAAAAGAGAGCGTTCAGTTTCGCTCACTCATTATTCGATTAAGGACTTGGGAAACAAGAAAGGGCCTTATATAGTTCGGCCAATACAAACCAAACCAAATCGGAGAGAATTTATTTAAAACTGATATAAACTAAATCGGCTTAAATAAACTTGGTTCACATAAGCCGCCAACAGGTGTAGATGACCTCCACTTTACAAGCCATCAAATTTCATGTGTTGTCATGCTCCAACTTGGCGACTCTATGGATTGATTCATTCTACATCCTCCCCTCAAGTTGGAGTTTCACATATGCCCAACTTGTTGGATAGGAAGTCATGTTGCCCATGTTGTACAGCTTTGGTCATCAAATTTGCTAATTGAAGGCTGGTGTTGACATAAGCTGTCTCAAGGAAGCTTGACTATAATCTCTCACGGATGAAGTGGCAATCTAGGTCCACGTGTTTCGTCCTCTCATGGAAACAAGGGTTAGCAGCCAACTGTTGTGCAACCTTGTTGTCACAAAATAAAACTATTGGCAAAGGAACTGGAACCTTCAAGTCATTGAGCAACTAACTAGACCAGATCAATTCAATGGTAGTTGATGCCATACTTCGGTACTCTGCTTCTGTAGAAGACCTTGAGATAGTGTTTTTCTTCTTAGTTTTCCAAGAGACCAAAGAATGCCCAAAAAATATGCAATAACTAGATAGTGACCTTCTAGTGGCAAGACAAGAAGCCCAATCAGAATCTAAAAACCTTGTCAATTTCAGAGAACTCTATACAGGATAGAACAAACCAAGTCTGCAAGTACCACTCAGATATCTTAGCACATGAGAAACTGCATGCCAATGTGGAAGTCTTGGTTGAGCCACAAACTAGCAAAGATGTTGAACACTATAAGAGATGTTTGGCCTAGTGAGTGATAAGTACAAGAGCTTACCTACCACTCTTCTGTATCTTTTTGCATCACCAAAAATCTCTCCTTCATCATGTCTCAGCTTCAGCCCAGTTGGCAAAGACACCTTTATTGTCTTACAACTGTCCATGTTACAATTGTTTAAAATATCCCTAATGTACTTTTGTTGGCTAAGAACCACTCCTTTGTCATCTCTATACAACTCCACGCCTAGAAAATATCTTGCTAGGCCCAAATCCTTAATAGTGTATTGCTGGTGTAGAGCATCTTTTACTGATTGTATTTCTTCAAGATCATTACCAGTAATGAGGATGTCATCCACATAAACTAGCATTAATGTCATTGAATCACCTCTTTGTTTCACAAATAAAGAATAGTCAAGAGTGTGATTGATCATAACCTAAGCCCATGAGAAAACTTGTTAACTCCATGTTCCACTGCCTTGATGCTTGTTTTAATCCATATAAGGATCTTTCCAACTTGCACACCTGTCCTTGTGCTCCTCCATTATACCCTTTTGGAATTTCCATATAAATGTCTTCATCTAGCCTTCCATGTAGAAAAGCATTATTCACATCTAATTGATGCAAATTCCAGCCTTTTGCGGTAGCAATAGCTATGAGCATCCTCACTGTTGGGACCTTGGCAACTGGTAAGAAAGTGTGTCTATAGTCTTTACCTAACTTCTGACTAAATCCCTTCACCACCAATCTTGCTTTGTATCTCTCCATTTCTCCATTTGGCATGAACTTCACTTTGTACACCCATTGACTTGATTGCTTGCTTCCCATGTGGCAGTTCAGTCAAACACCAAGTCCCATTTTTCTCCAAGGCCTCAAGCTCAACATTCATGGCATCCTGCCATTTAGGGTCTAGTTGTACTTCCTTAAAATTCTGTGGCTCCTTCACACTCATGACATTAGCTAGAGAAGCAAAGTATCTTGTCTGCATACTGTTGACCACATAGTCATTGTGCCACAAAGGTGCTTGTCTAATTCTAGTACTCCTCCTCTGATCCTGTAAAAGTGGCATAGGAGATCCAACATCATGTGCTTGCATCTGGCTTAAAGAACTAGCAAAATCAAGTTCATTTGGAAGCTCGCCATAAGATTTAGTTGCATTCTGGTGACTGGTATCCACTTTGATCAGTCCTTCTACTGTAACTGGCAACAAACACTCATCTGTGTCATCATAAACAACTAATTGTAAGGCTGTTTTGGGAGAAGACTGCTTCCCTTCCTCACCCATTGTAGAAAAAGGAAATACATGCTCATGGAAAACTACATCTTTGTTGTAAAAGATTCCTTTGTTTTCCAAATCATAAAGTTTATACCCTTTTGCATTTGGTAGGTATCCAATGAAAACACATCTTCTTCTTCTACCTTGTAGCTTGTCACTTGGCTTTGGAGCCTTGTATCCATAACACAAGCAACCAAAGACCCTTAGATTATCATAATCTGATTCCTTGAAGAACAACACCTCGTAAGGTGTTTTCCAACCTAGAACAACACTATGCATCTTGTTTATTATGTAGGTGGTTGTGAGCACACATCCCCCCCAAAAATAGTGGGGTAAGTTAGCTTGAATCCTCAAAGCTCTTGTTGTGTCAAGCAAATGCCTATGTTTCCTCTCGACCACTCCATTCTGCCCATGCTTGTAAACCATTGTCCTTTGATGCACAATTCCATGCTCAAACAACATTCCTTGTTCACAAACTCACTTCCATTATCTATTCTGATTGTCTTGACCTTGACCTCAAACTGTGTTGCCACATATTTGACAAAAGCATCCAATATCTCACAAACCTATTATTTCATGTGCACAAAAAAGGTCCATGTTCCTCTACCGTGGTTAGCCACAATAGTGAGGAAGTATGTTTCTCCATTAAGAGCACCAGATCTATATGGACTCCAATGGTCCACGTGGACTAAATCAAAAATATGTGAAGCATATGACAAACTAGGAGGAGAACTCAATTTATGAAACTTAGCCAAATAACATGTGTCACAATTCACAAATAAACCCTTTACTTGATAAATCCTTAAAACAAGACATATGATCCATCTTTGTAACACCCCTATTTTACAACGATGGGTATTACCGCCAGTGACCTCGGATTTTATCGTCCAAAGTCACCTAATGCTTTATAAGGTATTAAATTTAAATAAAATGCGGAAATTTAACGATAATGCATATTAAAAAAAGGTGCTCAAACTTGAGACTTCAAAAATTGTCATTACATCTTAAATTGTTTGAAAATAACATGATAGAGCTTAAGCAACAGAATTAATAAACCCTTGTTCTTGCAAAGCGTAGTGAATCCAAAAATGAACAAAAGCATCAACCTTGAGAGAATCCGACCTTCCTTCCTTCGACTTGAATGATCTTCGTCTTTACGCCTTTGACAGGAGTTTCCTAGAGTCTCGCATTTTTTGCAAAGGGTGAGAAATACCAGGCAGAAATGCGGAAAAACGGAATTAGTCTAAGGAGACTAAGCAAGCGATAATGGAGATTCTCAAGGGTAGTTTAGTAAATTGTCAAATTATATTAAAGAGATACTTGATAAGTGTCTTGAGGAGTACGAACTTTAAGTGGAGCTTAAGGACGAAAATGAGTAAATCTCGAGATGAGATACTCTAAACCGAAGAACGAACTACGAGATTGTAGATCGTCTTAGAGTAGAATTTATGTTGGGAATGTTTTGAAGACCGTACCACTCGATGAGTTATAACGAATTGTCAAGGGAAGGGAGGGCGTATTGCCATACCACTCGACATATTAATTTTAATTAATCCTTTCTCTTATTTTCCTTTTCTAAGAGAAGGCAAGTTAATCTAAATTATTTAGTTTAATAATTTAGATAGAAGATATCAAAATAATAATTCTTTATTATTATTTTCAAGGTGATACTATTGTAAGAATTTTATAAACTTTAATAATACTTATTTTAAGCAAAATATGCAAGGTCTCATTTACTCATAAGAAAAACCTTTTTAAACCACATGCAAAATATATATTTAAAATAAACTATATATATGGTTTGAATGCATCATTATTTTTATGCAAAGCTATTTATTAAAATTTATCCTTATGATCAACCTTTCTTAAAGTCATGATTTATGATAGCTTGCATATAGGAGTAGTTTAGATGCATGTTTTATATATGTTTCAGTTAGTTTTAGGTTAGTTTTTATGTAGTTTTTAGGTTTTTGTGTTGTCGGGTATTATGCACTGGTTTGCTCGGTTTTACAGGTTTTTAGGTTCAGGAGCAACAGCGGGGCGAGTACAGATTAACCATGGCGGTGGTGGACGAGCTAAGGGAGCTAAGGAATGCTAGGATGTGCTAGGATGATGGATGGAGAAGAGCCAAACCAAGAACAAAGCCGAGCCAAGCTAAAGCCAAAGCTCGGGATCGAACCCGAGCAATCATCCCGAGCAATCCCAACTGATGGGCAATTGCGCGGGGAGGAGGTAATGCGCGGCCGCGCAATTCGGTATGATCCCGCGCAATCTGGAGTTTTCAGTGGACATGGTTTTGGGCCGAGCCTTGGTTTTGGGCTTTGACATTTGGGTTTATGGGCTTGTATTTTGGCCGAGATGTATGCTTAAGATATGATATTTTGAGGGATATTTTTAGAAGACATATAAATACTTTTATGTTAGTTTAATTTTCATAACTTTTGGTCAACTTTTGGAGGCTAGAGTTTTTCTCTCAAGAGAGCAATTTTGAAACTCTTGTAAGTTTGTTTTCAATTTAATTATGCATTGCTAAATCATTTGTGTTTGACTAGTTATTGAAATCATAGATTGCATACTATTGTGAGGTTTGATTGATTCTCAACAACTTGAATAGGTTTTATTCCCTGTGCTTAATTGAATCAGAATTATTCTAGGGTTTTGTTAGATTGATCACCTAATAGAATTTCTAGGGTAATTTACAACTAATCTGATTAATGCCCGTTCGGGGTTGATTAGATAAAGTAGCATCTATAATTGTTTGGACCCGTTCGGGCTATTCAATTGTAGAAGGGAATAAATCCACGAATAACTTAGATGTCTGTTTGCTCTAAGTGTTTGTTTCTATTGATAACTTGACTCGTAAAGCTGTCGTTTAATTGAATCTAGGCGTTGTTTTAGGTTGTTAAATGATTAGGGTTGTTTAGACTATTAGTTCTTTCAACTAGAATTGAAGTTTGGGTAATAATCCTTAGTAGGAGTATAATCCACAGTAGATTATTCAAGGGAATTAAGAGTCAAGAGAATCAATGATCAATAGGCACATCTATGATGGATTTAACTAGTTGAACACGCTTGTCCTTCATATATTTAAATCGTATTTGCATTCATATTTAGTTTTATTCTTGCATAGTAGTTTAGATAATCATTCCAAAAATCCCCCTTTATAGTTACTTGGCATACAAGTAATAGGACAAATACACAAGTCCTTGTGGGATCGACTCTTACTTGCCGCTCTACTGAGTTGGTTAAGCTAAGGATTCTTTGATAGGTATAAACGACCACAGAAAATACCTCATCAACATTGGCGTCGTTGCCGGGGACTCGTCGCTATTTGTGTTTATTACTTTCGTGCTGTTTTGGGTGTGAACCTGTTATATGGTTCATACCCGTGCTACTAACTCATCTCTCCTGTTGTTTGATCCAGATATTGACAGGACACTCTTCAAGCTAAGGAAGGAAATCCGGAATCACTTTCAGGCCTTACCGTTCTTTCTTGAAGAATCTGACTCTGAATCTGAATCTGCCGAGATGGGTGACCAAACATTGAGACAGTTAACTGCACCGAATCTGGCACAACAACCGTTGGCGGTGCAATTCCCTGCTCTAGCTGAGGGAGTCAAGTTTGAGCTGAAATCAGGGTTGATCCACCTCTTGCCTTCATTCCATGGGCATAGTAGTGAAGACCCCAACAAGCATCTTTCTGAATTTCATGCTGTGTGCTCAAGCATGAAGCCTGTTGATGTGACGCACGACCAGATCGCGCTGAGAGCCTTTCCTTTTTCTCTCAAGGATCAGGCTAAAGGCTGGTTTTATTACTTGGCTCCGGGAAGTATTGATACATGGGCTAAGATGAAGCAAGCTTTTCTGGAGAAGTACTTCCCTGCTACAAGGCTCAATGATCTGAAAAAGCGAATCAGTAATATTGAACAAGAAGCTAATGAGTCCTTGTACGAATACTATGAGAGGTTCAAGAGGTTGATAGCCAACTGTCCTTTCCATGGCTACACTGATCAAGACTTGATTTTATATCTTTTCAATGGCCTCTTGGATGATGAGAGAAGAATGGTCAATGCAGCTTGCCAAGGTCACATTCTCAACAAAACTCCTGCTGATGCGTTTGACCTATTTACACAACTGTCTGAGGGCACAAGACAGTTCAGAAAAGAGACTAGCTCGAAAGCTGCAAATTCTGTGGTGGCTAACTCAAGAATCCAAGATGAAGTCACTGAGTTAAAAATGATGATGAAGCAGCTTTTGCAACAAGGTGGAAGACAATAGGTGAAATCCTGTGAAATTTGCTTTGATAACATGCATCCCACTGATTCTTGCCCTACACTTCAAGATCCGAATGTTGAGGTGAATGCAGTGGGAGGATATGGACCACCTAGGCCGAGGTATGACCCCTTCTCCAACACCTACAATCCAAGCTGGAGGGATCATCCTAATCTGAGGTACGAAAATTCCAACAATCAACAGTTCAATCAGCAGGGTGGCCAAGCTCCATACAAGCCACCTTTTCAATCCCCTCCTCAGGGAGCCAATCAGAATGCTATGTCTACTGAAGATATGATTCGGACTCTTGCACAAACTGTGACTACAATGCAAGGCTCAATGAGCTAATTTCAACAAGAGACCAAGTCTAGCATCCACAATTTAGAGACTCAAGTCAGTCAAATTGCCAATGTTGTAGGCAAACTGGAAGCTAGAGATTCAAGTAAGTTGCCATCTCAGACCGAGCTCAATCCCAAACAGAATGTCAATGCTATTACCTTGAGGAGTGGGCGAGAGCTTCAAGTAGAGACCAGGGACGGGCACGTACCAATCAGAAGGGGAGTGGCAGAAGAAGCTAAGGGCGAAACTGAGGAAAAATTTGAGTTGACAGATGAAATTCCAAGTGATCCGTTCGGGGACGAATTGCTCGGCCTACCTGCTAAGTGCGCGGCCGAGCAATTGCCACCCCGCGCAACACCATCTCAGTCGAAATTGCGCGGGGAAGCGACGAAGAAAAGCGCGGCCGCGCAATTGCCAAGCCGCGCAATTACGTCCCAGTCAGGATTGCGCGGTTTGGCTGCTAAAAGCGCGGTCGCGCAATCGGAGGCGATCCCGAGCAATTCAGCCACCGTTGCAGATTCGTCTGAAACCCCTCTGAAGTCTTATGCACTTGTTCCACCCTTCCCAGAGGCACTAAAAGAGACCCGAAAGCTGGAGAATGACAAGGAATTGTTCGAGACGTTCAGCAAATGTGAGGTAAACATTCCTTTACTTAAACTGATTAAAAGCATTCCTAGATATGCTAAGTTTTTGAAAGAACTGTGCACCATAAAAAGAACTCAAAAGCTCAAAGGGAAATAGAAAATCTCTGTAAGTGAGCATGTGTCAGCTGTGTTTCAAAGGCGTATGCCTCAGAAATGTGGTGACCCTGGCATGTTCACTATTCCTTGCATTATTGGTGATACAAAAATTGATAAAGCCATGCTAGATCTAGGTGCTTTAATTAATATTTTACCTTACTTTGTGTACAAAATACTTGAACTGGGTCCTTTGCAAGAAACTGGTGTGGTTATACAGTTAGCTGATAGGTCAAATGCTTACCCTAGAGTAATAGTTGAAGATGTGCTTGTAATGGTTGATAATCTGATATTTCCTGCTGATTTCTATGTCTTAGATATGGACCATGATAAGCATGCTGCACCTATTTTGCTAGGTAGACCTTTTCTGAAAACAGCTAAGACTAAAATTGATGTCTGTAGTGGTTCTCTGACTATGGAATTCGACGGGGAAAGGGTAGAGTATAATATTTATGATGCAATGAAATACCCTCCTGAAGATTCCTCGCCGTGCTTAGTTGATGTGGTAGAGCCACTTGCTCAAGAATTTTTCAATATGCATGAATCTGAAGCTTTGAGATCCACCTTGGAAAATGCTATTATTAATGATACTTCAGATTTTGATTTAAAGACTGACCTGCAGGAAGTGGTGGCAGAGTTGAATGCTCACTATGAGCGTCCACTATTGCCACCGGGCTCAAAGCCCATACCACTAACCTTGCCAAGCGAGAAGCTTTTGCCATCTATTGTGCAGGCACCGGTGGTAGAATTGAAGCAACTTCCAGACCATCTCAAGTATGCTTTCTTAGGTGAAGGGGACACTTTGCCAGTAATTATATCCAACAAGCTCAGCAATGAGCAAGAAGGAAGATTAGTGGCAGTTCTGAGGGAGCATAAGACGACCATAGGATGGACCATTGCAGACATTAAAGGGATTAGTCCCTCAACATGTATGCATCGGATTCTATTAGAAGATGAAGCTACACCGTCTAGACAACCCCAAAGAAGGTTGAATCCCCCGATGATGGAGGTGGTAAAGAAGGAGGTGTTGAAGCTCCTTCAGGCAGGTATGATCTTTCCTATTTCTGATAGTAAATGGGTCAGCCTAACTCAGGTTGTCCCTAAAAAGGGGGTATCACAGTGGTTGAGAATCACAAGGGTGATCTCATTCCCACCAGAGTCCAGACCAGGTGGCGGGTGTGTATTGATTATCGCAAGCTGAATGCGGTAACCCGGAAGGACCATTTCCCATTACCTTTCATTGACCAAATGCTGGAACGACTTGCCGGTCGTTCATTCTATTATTTCTTGGATGGGTATTCTGGATATTTTCAGGTAGCCATAGCACCAGAGGATCAGGAGAAGACAACATTCACTTGTCCTTTTGGCACCTTTGCATACCGAAGGATGCCTTTTGGACTGTGCAATGCCCCAGCTACATTCCAACGGTGTATGGTTAGTATCTTTTCTGAGTACATAGAGAAATTTATTGAGGTATTTATGGACGATTTTACCGTCCATGGGGATGACTTTGATTCATGCTTAACTCATTTGACACTAGTGCTTAAAAAATGTGAAGATACTAATCTTGTTCTCAACTCTGAAAAATGTCATTTTATGGTAGAGCAAGGTATAATATTAGGCCATGTAGTGTTTTCTAGGGGTATTGAGGTCGATAAGGCTAAGGTTGAAGTAATTCAATCTTTGCCTTATCCTACTAATGTGCGTGAAGTGCGTTCTTTTTTAGGCCATGCAGGGTTTTACCGCAGGTTTATAAGAGACTTCTCAAAAATTGCCTCCCCCTTATGTGAGTTGTTGAAGAAGGAAGCAGAATTTGAGTTTGGTGATGCATGCAAGACGGCGTTTGATGAGCTAAAACTCCGCCTCACCACAGCTCCCATTATTCAAGCCCCAGATTGGTCTCTCCCCTTTGAGATCATGTGTGATGCCAGTGACTATGCAGTGGGGGCTGTTTTGGGACAAAAGAAGGGCAGAGCATCTCATGTGATTCACTACGCCTCTATGACGTTGAATGAGGCTCAGAGAAACTACTACACCACAGAGAAGGAGCTCCTAGCAGTTGTGTTTGCATTGGAAAAATTTCGCTCTTACTTGCTGGGAACAAGGGTGATTGTTTATACAGAACATGCAGCACTACGCTATCTGCTGACGAAAAGGCCAGGTTAATCAGGTGGATCTTATTGTTGAGTGAGTTCAACATTGAGATCAAAGACAAAAAGGGGGCTGAGAATGTGGTTGCTGATCATTTGAGTCGTCTGGTGATGGAAGAACAAAATAGGCCAGCAAGTTCACCCATTCAGGAGGAATTTCCGGATGATACCTTGTTTGCGATTAAGGTTGTAAAACCTTGGTATGCACACTTGGTTAATTTCTTGGTTATGGGTGAGTTCCCACCAACATTCACAAAAGCTCAGAAGGACAAGTTAAGAAGTGAAGCAAGATATTACATCTGGGATGATCCATATTTGTGGAAACACTGCGCTGATCATGTAATCCGACGATGTATCCCGGATAATGAGGTAACTTCTATCTTAACCTTTTGTCATAATTATGCATGTGGGGGCCATTTTAGTTCTAACAAAACAGCTAGGAAGGTATTGGATGCAGGATTTTACTGGCCAAGCATTTTTAGGGATGCTCATGGTTTTTGTAAATCCTGTGACCGATGTCAAAGGGTTGGGAATGTGTCCCAAAAGAATGAGATGCCTCAATCTCCTATGATTTTTTGTGAAATTTTTGATGTGTGGGGCATTGACTTTATGGGTCCATTTCCCAACTCTTTTGGGAATTATTATATCTTACTTGCGGTGGAGTACGTTTCCAAATGGGTGGAAGCGAAGGCAACCAGAACTGACGACTCTAAAGTGGTGACAGATTTCTTGAAGACCAACATTTTTACGAGATTTGGAGTCCCTAGAGCTTTAGTTAGTGACAAGGGATCCCACTTCTGTAACAAGATGGTGAGTGCATTGTTAAAAAAATATCACGTCACACACAGGGTTTCTACAGCATACCACCCTCAGACAAATGGCCAAGCAGAGGTGTCCAACAGAGAAATCAAGTCTATTCTAGAGAAAACTGTGGCACCGAACAGAAAGGACTGGAGTGTCAGGTTGGATGATGCACTATGGGCGTACAAGACTGCTTATAAAACACCAATCGGAATGTCACCATTTCGTTTAGTGTTTGGCAAAGCATGTCATCTACCAGTGGAAATCCAACACAAGGCGTATTGGGCGGTAAAAAAATGCAACATGCAGTCCAATGAGGTGGGCGAATTCAGGAAACTTCAACTCCAAGAATTGGAAGAGATTAGGCTTGAGTCTTATGATAATGCATCAATTTATAAGGAAAAGACAAAAGCCTGGCATGACAAGCATATTTGGAGGAAGAGTTTCAAAGTGGGTGACAAAGTCCTCTTATTTCATTCACGTCTAAAGCTGTTCCCTGGGAAGCTGAGATCTCGATGGATGGGTCCTTATGTGGTTGCTCGTGTTTATCCACACGGTGTTGTGGACATTTATGATAGTACCACTCATGTCCTGTCTAAGGTGAATGGTCAGAGGCTGAAGCCATATTATGAAGGGTTGAACGGTGCTACTTTGGAAGAGATGGCTCTACAAGAGCCGGAGCAAGAGCCTTAGTATCCTTTTTACGTCAAGCTAAAGACGTTAAACAAGCGCTTCTTGGGAGGCAACCCAAGGTTTAGGATAGATTTGCTTTGATTTTTGTTTTCAGTTTTACAATTTTTGTTTTTGTTAGTTAGTTTAGGTAGAAATAATCCTCAAAATTACAGATAGCTCGAGCAAGCTTTGAAGTACAGTAGCTAAAAACTCGGCATTGGGGACAAAAATTGCGTGGTCAAGGAATCTGAGCCAACCCGAGCAATGCAAGCTCAGAAGAGATTGCGCGGCTTGGGCTGCTAAATGCGCGGCCGCGCAATCCTATCCCCAAAGCCGCGCAATCGCAACTGAAAGGCAATTGCGCGGGATCGCAAAAGCGCGACCGCGCAATTTTGGCCGATCCCGCGCAATCAGCCGTCTACAGCGAACCTAAATAAAAAAAATCGAGCCACCTCTTCCTCATTCTTTCCCCTACGCAGCCTTCACTTCTCAAAACCCCATTAAAGCCTTCCCCTCAAGCTCCATTGAAGACCTCTCAAGCTCGGATTTGTCATCAAAATCGCCTAAAACTCCATCCAACAACAAGATTCAAGTAAGCTTTTCCATTCTCAACTCCAAATTACTCAAATTCAGGCTTAAATTCGAACTAGAGGCATGTTCTAGGTTTATAGAAAAGCTTAGATCTAGGCTAATTTAGTTCGATTTTGGCTTAATCTCTTCATAAAAGATTGTTCTTTGCTTGATTATAGGCTAGATTCGTGCTTATTTTGCTAATTTGTGAAGATTTGAGATTTAACCTAGAATTTTTGATTAAAATTGATTAAATTATTCTAGGTAGTGGGGGAAGAGAGTGTTTGAGAGCTTATCTGTGAAATATTGTTGTGGTTGTCCTTGCCGTGAGAACAGAATTGCGTTTGTTTGGTTCGTTTGTGGTGTTTGTGCATGTTTAATTGAAAATCTGAAATCATGGGTAACAAGAGAGGTAGAACAGACGGAGCCTCATCATCCCGAGCTGCTTTAGTTCCCCCTGCTGTGGTGGGAGAGACCACCCAAGAGACTTTTGGGATTACTCTGACGAAGAACAATCACGTAATCCGGTTTGAGCTTCTGAAAGAAAGGGAATGGAAAGCAACTCGGTTCATAGACTGGAACCTGATGAATGAGATCGGGATAGCTCATCTGTTGAATGAGATTGGGGCATATTTGCATATGGGCGAGTTCTTAAAGCTGTGTGAACCCACCTTTAAGGGGTTAACACTGGAGTTTCTGAGTACTTTGTCCACTGATTTCAAAGGAGAAGGAGAGATCAAGTTCTGGCTAGGAGGAGTAAGGAGGAAGATGACCTTGAAAGAGGTCAACCGAGTGTTTGGTTTCTGCAATTTCCCTCCTAGTAGAGATGTAGTGCTTACTGAGACAGGTGCTACATGGGCTGACAAGCACTTCTGGAGAGCTATCATAGGGAGGCCCAAATATGAGCCTTCTAAAGAAAAAGCTTCTCCCATTACTCATCCCGCTATTAAGGTTTTCCAGAGGTTTATTGCTAGCACCCTGAATGGGCTAGGTGATGGTGAAAACAACTACCCCAAGAAGGATGTCACTGTGTTGGCTGCTAGTTTGAAGAGGAAGCAGTTGAATGTGGGTGCTATGCTGATGCACCACATGGCCCATGTTGGAAACAAAGGCGGTGGAGCTATTTGTATTGGTGGGATTGTGACTTTCCTAGCCAAGCAATTTGGAGTCGATCTTAGCAGGTTACAGGTAGATATTCCGCCCTTGCCTATAGACTTCACCATGCTAAAGAAGATGGGTGCTCTTTATATATACAAGAACTCCTATTTCTGGGTGATTAGGGATTCCAAGAGAGTAATGAAGCTTCCCGATGAGAGCCGAGTGCAGATTAGGAACAGTCCAACCAACTGGTTCATTGAGGTTCAGGCTGGTGATTTGGATGTGAATGATATTAAGGGACCGATCAGGGGTAAAAAGAAGGCTTCAGTTGCTATTGTGGTCGAGTCTGATGAAGAGGAGGTGGATGAAGATTTTGTTATGGAGGAAGAAGAAGAAGAAGAAGAGTCTGCTGAGGATGAAGAAACTGATGAGGGTGATGAGTCTGAGGAAGAGGATCAGCAGAGGCAATTTGATCCATCTTTACCTTCTGGGAGTGGAGTACACTATTCTGATGCTCAGTACAATCAGATGATGGAGATGATGAGACAGATGCAGCTGGACAACACGCAGAGATATAATGACATGTCGTCTCACATTGATCAGAGCTTCTAGAGTATGAGGGGTTATGTGGATCAGAGGTTCACATCGTATCAGACTCATCAGGATCAGCAGCTTGTTGCTTTTCAGGCCCGCCAGGATGAGCAGTTCAGACTGCTCAACACTAGAATGGATGGATGGAGTTCAACGGGCTATCCACCTCATCAGTCTTACCCTCAGTATGCCTTTCCCGATCCTCCGTACCCTCAATTTCCGCCATACCAGCCACCACCAACACAGGAGTTTCCTCCGTATCAGCCACCGCAGCCAGAGTATCACCTAGAGTTCCAGCCGCCACCACCACAAGATTTTCCGCCCTATTACCCGCCAGGCAACTAGGTTTTTTGTGAGTTTTTCTCTTTCCTTTACTTTTTACTATACTTTAGGGACAAAGTATGTTTTAAGCATGGGGGAAGGGGATTACTTGTGCATTGCATGTAGTTGCATTAGATTAGGTCATATTTAAAATTTTTGCATGCATTGATTAAAATCCTGAAAAATAAAAAAAATCAGAAAAATTTGAAAAAATACAAAAATATTGCATTTAGGTTCTTATTTCCCCATTGTTTGATTCCTCTTATTTTTTAAAGTTAAGTATGAATTCTAACCCATGATTTGCTGAAGTTGATATGATATGAGCATGATCATTAATTGATTACTTTGATTATAGGACTGAGCATGTATTTAGCTTGAGTATTTGATTCATTCTGAAGTTCTAGACAAAAATTAGCCTTGTGAGATATTTTTGGCCTTTCATGATATATTTGTTCTCTACATTCTTGAGTGTATCACCATGATTATCTAGCTCTAGAACTTGCGTTATGACTCTTTTTCAAGGCTGCTTTATATGATTGAATGCATGACATTAAAATGATTGAGGCAATGTTTCTTTATAGCCTATTATTTCCCTTCCTACCTTGACAAGATCCATGTTCTTGATACCCCACTTATTTGAGCCTTAAGCCTGTTTTTATTAGCTCCACAAAATGATTCCTAGCCTAATAAGCTTGACCCATCCGGGATTTAGGACTTTAGGTTGTGATTGTGTTTTGTGTGAGTTTGATGTAAGTATGGGGGAGTTGGAAGAAAAGGTGGAAAAAGAGGAAATAAAACTCTTGTGTGAGCAAAGTGAAAAAAATAAAGATGTAAAATTTGTGCAAAGCAAAAGAAAAATTGCTTAAATTGTTTAATAGTCTTCATTAGTATGTAAGAAAAGGGTTGACGAAGAGGCAAAAGAAAAAAAAAGAGAAGCAAAGTGCTTAAGTGTAAATGTAAGGAGTTGGTAGAGTGGAAGTTTGGAAAGTGTTATGAGAAGTAAAGTGTAAAGTTTGGGTTTAGGATTAGTCTTTTATCCCGGATTTAGCACCACAGACCAAATATAATCCCTTCCAAATTTCTCTTTACCTTGGCCCCATTACAAGCCTTAAAAAGACCTCATGATTTTTGTTATGTATTTGATCCCCAACGGTGGAGATTTAGAACTCTGATGCAAGCATATGGTAGTCTAGTTTTCATGGTTGATTTTTGAGTGAAATACATACCCTTAAACACTTGAGAGTTTGAGTGCAAACACAATTACCTTGGTGAGGTCTAGAATTAATGAATGGTCTTTACTTTTTGCTTACCATAATGCATGCTAGGAAGTCTTGGTTGAGTTTTTAATTATATGTGAACTGCTTGTTTGATTTGAGATGGATGTATGATTGCATTTCTATGGTGTAATTTGGATTTATGTCTTGCTTGAGGACAAGCAAGGGTTAAGCATGGGGGAATTTGATAGCTTGCATATAGGAGTAGTTTAGATGCATGTTTTATATATGTTTTAGTTAGTTTTAGGTTAGTTTTTATGTAGTTTTTAGGTTTTTGTGTTGTCGGGTATTATGCGATGGTTTGCTCGGTTTTACAGGTTTTTAGGTTCAGGAGCAACAGCGGGGCGAGTACAGATTAACCATGGCGGTGGTGGACGAGCTAAGGGAGCTAAGGAATGCTAGGATGTGCTAGGATGATGGATGGAGAAGAGCCAAACCAAGAACAAAGCCGAGCCAAGCTAAAGCCAAAGCTCGGGATCGAACCCGAGCAATCATCCCGAGCAATCATCCCGAGCAATGACGGGCAATTGCGCGGGGAGGAGGTAATGTGCGGCCGCGCAATTCGGTACGATCCCGCGCAATCTGGAGTTTTCAGCGGACATGGTTTTGGGCCAAGCCTTGGTTTTGGGCTTTGACATTTGGGTTTATGGGCTTGTATTTTGGCCGACATGTATGCTTAAGATATGATATTTTGAGGGATATTTTTAGAAGACATATAAATACGTTTATGTTAGTTTAATTTTCATAACTTTTGGTCAACTTTTGGAGGCTAGGGTATTTCTCTCAAGAGAGCAACTTTGAAACTCTTGTAAGTTTGTTTTCAATTTAATTATGCATTGCTAAATCATTTGTGTTTGACTAGTCATTGAAATCATAGATTGCATACTATTGTGAGGTTTGATTGATTCTCAACAACTTGAATAGGTTTTATTCTCTATGCTTAATTGAATCAGAATTATTCTAGGGTTTTGTTAGATAGAGATCACCTAATAGAATTTCTAGGGTAATTTACAACTAATCTGATTAATGCCCGTTCGGGGTTGATTAGATAAAGTAGCATATATAATTGTTTGGACCCGTTTGGGCTATTCAATTGTAGAAGAGAATAAATCCACGAATAACTTAGATGTCTGTTTGCTCTAAGTGGTTGTTTCTATTGATAGCTTGACTCGTAAAGCTGTCGTTTAATTGAATCTAGACATTGTTTTAGGTTGTTAAATGATTAGGGTTGTTTAGACTGTTAGTTCTTTCAACAAGAATTGAAGTTTGGGTAATAATCCTTAGTAGGAGTATAATCCACAGTAGATTATTCAAGGGAATTGAGAGTCAAGAGAATCAATGATCAATAGGCACATCTATGATGGATTTAACTAGTTGAACACGCTTGTCCTTCATATATTTAAATCGTATTTGCATTCATATTTAGTTTTATTCTTGCATAGTAGTTTAGATAATCATTCCAAAAATCACCCTTTTTAGTTACTTGGCATACAAGTAATAGCACAAATACACAAGTCCTTGTGGGATCGACTCTTACTTGCCGCTCTACTGAGTTGGTTAAGCTAAGGATTCTCTGATAGGTATAAACGACCACAGAAAATACCTCATCAATTTACTTATAATAAATTGTAGTAAGAATCTAAGATAGTCATGCATGTTACTAATACTTTATAAAAACACTTTTTAATCTCACATGCAACATCTTAAGTTATTTAATATAGTTTAAGCTTATCAAATTAATCATCATTTTTACTAAGAAGGTTAACAAGTTTTAATTCAACATTTTATTAGTTCTAAAACACATGCAAGACTAAATTTAGCCCATAAACTTTATAAAACAACATGCACCACCATATGATTAATTTAAGTACCTATTATCTTTATAAATAATACTTTTAGTTCTAGAAAGATCATCCATAATTTATACAAAAATCTTCTTAACTTAAGTTATCATGCAATAAGGTTTAAATTTATAAAGAGTCCATTTATCAACATGAAACAACTGATTAACTTGTTTAGTAGAGATTTTAATATTATTAAATTCTCTTTAATCCAACTCATAAAGATTTTAATCCAAAGCTTTATAACAAAGACATGCAAGGGTGATAAGAACTATAATAATCCTTTTTATTAACATGCAAGGACTTATATACATTAAACAACAAATTTTAATATTATAATTCTTTTCTCTAGTCAAAGATCATTTACAAATTATTCTAAAGTTTATAAATTAGAGAAAAGAGACATGCAACAAGGTTGATTTCATAAAAACTCATTTAATTTTACATGCAATGACATTTTTAACTTAATTGATAATAACTTGTACTTATTTAATTTATTCAAGCTAGAAAAATTCATTTAAAAGCTTTCAAAGTCTTATGAAAGACATGCATGAAGGTTTTATGCATGAATAACTTATCTTATATATTCTCAAGCCATTATCTACATCAACCAAAGTGTTTTGTGTAGAAATGGAACAAAAGTCTAGCTCTTTGAAAAATAAATAAAAACCAGAATTTTAAGGTTAAAAATCCCTTTTATCAACTTTAGAATGCTCAAAGTTCATCTTATACTCATAAGATAGTTTTTCTATAAAAAAAATTTTTTGCATGCATGTCATTATAAAAAAATATGCATAAAAATAGTATTTCACATCATCTAAAATTTTAGGATTTTAATTCACTGTAAAGTTCCCAAAAACACTTGAAATCATCCTAAGAAAATACTTTAAAAAGATTTAGAGTTTACCCTTAAATGTGTTTTATGTACTTGTAGGAAGAACAACACAAGGATCCAAGGGAAGAGGGGCGGCGGTGCTCGGCTGGGGCTGGTGGCGCGTGGCTGGGAGGCTGGTGGCGTGGCCAGGTGGCGGCCAGAGGAGGAGGCGCCGATAGTGGTGGCTAGGGAGTACAAAGAAGTGAGTTTAGGTGTGTTTATTTGTGAAAAATCAGCCCATAAAAGCTCTAGTGCAAGGCTAATTTTTTCTTTCTTTTAAGGGAAGAAGATAGCTCTCAAGAATGGAAGAGGGTTTTAGTGTAGAGAAAGAGAGTGTTTGATGGATGAAAGGAAGTGTTAGAACATTTATGGAGTCTTTGGAGAGGTTGGAGGCTTTAAAAGCCAACTAACCAGTGTTAGTGGAACATCAAGATCATCATGATCAAAATCCTTGCTCATGTGAGTGGTAGAGGAAGATTTGACTTAATAAAATAAGTCTCAAGTGAGTGGTAAATCTCTACCAGAAATCCCACCTAAATCCACTCTTTAAATGATCCAACGCGTTCGCAAACGGACCGAAAGTCAGTTTGAAACGCACACCGGAATGGTCGGGTTTTACAAATAGAATTTCCGTTAGTTACGAATTTATTAAATTCCGTCTCTAATAAATTCATTTACTCGAATAAATATTTCATAATAATATTATAATTTGTTTATTTTAGAAAAATAGATTTTTGAAAGAAAGGGGCCTTTTATGAGATTATTTTATTAAAAAATAATCTCTTGTGAAGCAAAACATAGTCAAGAGTTTTATCAACAGAACAACTGTGAGTATCTCTCTGGTTAAACAACACCTTAGGTAAATTTGAATTTGTAGACTCCTTACTTTCCTTGCATCCAGCTTTGATCATGAACAGTCCTCCTGAACCTTGCCCTTCTACCACATATTCCTTATTCGAATGGTCCTGCAGAATGCAACACTCCTTGTGAAAATGTGCATCCAGAATCCCTTGAGATACTAACTTGCTTACAGATAACAAGTTATACCTAAAATCAGGCACATATAAAACATCTTTCAAGATCAATTTGTCATTGATCATCACATCTCCTATTGTTTGGACTAATTTAGTACTACCATCTGGTAAGATTATGTGTATTGGATAATTTACAGTTCTTGGTTCCATCAATAATTCAAAGAATGAAGTCATATGGTCCGACCCTCCACTGTCAACTATCCAGTCCTCACTAGTATTTTGAATCACATTTAATACTGAGACTGATATACGTGCAAAATGGAAGTTTCCCTTGCCTTCTTTGACTCCATAGCTGCAAGAAGCCCCTCTTCCAACCTGTGCTTCCTTTCCTCCCTTGAATTCTGCAGTAAGTGCTCTCTCGGACCTGAAAGCTTTCATTACTTCCTGACCAGCACTGGAAAGAGTGTTGACAGCCTACACCAAGTGTTGCTCCATTATTGACCTCTGATCTCCATTAGCACCATGTTCTAATGGTGTTTCCACATGACCTTGAGCATCTGTCTCAACATTAGCAACCAACTTTCCTCCTCTTCTCATCTTCTTCCATTTGAACCAATCGGGATAACCTATCAACTCAAAATAGTTATCCTTAATGTGGCCCTCTTCCTTGCAGTGAAAACAAACCCTCTTATCTCTAGTTCTCCTAAAATTCCTCTTTTCACCTCCAAACGAATTGTTGCGTCTAGATTCTGTAGATCCTCTTCCTGCATCATTCTCGTTGTTACCATTTCTTCCATTATGGCCCTGAGATGCCATAAAAGCAGAAGTCTCAATGCTTACTGTTCCCATCACATGTCTATGATTCTCAACCCCTAAAACAATCTGGAAAACCTTGCTTATGTTTGGCAGTGGATCCATAGACACAATCTGATTTTTCATAGATTCATAATTGATGTTCAACTTCAACAGAAACTCCATCACTTTGTTTTGGCTATCTTGCTCTAGCAGTCTAGCACCCTAGCAATCAAGTTGCATTTACAGTTCTCAACAACTCCACATGAGCAAGTAGGCAGATCTGTTAAATCATACAACTCCTCCCGACATTTTTTAAACCTACAATAGTAGCGAGTTACAAACGAGTTACCTTGCGTGATCTGTGACAGATCTTGCTTCAATTGGAATATCATAGGAGCATTGTTCTGTCGATAGCGCTCACAGATCTCTTCCCACAAAGCTCTGGCTGATTTGGTGTACATGAAGCTACTAGAATCCTCATTCGTCATTGAATTCAAGATCCAGCAGGCCACCATCGAATCGCATTTCTTCCAACGTTCGAAATCTGTCGAACCTGCTTCTGGTCGAAATCCTATGCCATCGATGAAGTTGAGCTTCATCTTCGCCATCAACACTCGTTGGTTTTGCCTACTCCAACCAGAGAAGTCCCTCCCATTGAAAGCAAGTGTGGTCAGGGACATCCTTGGAAAGTTAGAATTACTGAGCAAGAGAGGATCAATCATGTTTTCCATCTACATCGCTTCCTTCTCTCGCAACTTCTTCAACAGATCTTGAGGTTCTGATACGAAACCATATAGATCTCGTATCGAATTCAATGAACAAAGTAACCGGGTGAAGGGAAGAAGGATAATAGTGCAGATGCACTTCGGATGTGAATGGCCAAAGCCGGGGATAAAGAGTGAAGACTGGGTAGGGAAGAATTAGGGCAAAACTAATTAATTTTTGGTTTATTGATTCATTGCCTCCATAGAATACAATACATGAGTATATATAATAATAAAATCCTAACCCTAACGGTTCAACAAACGCGTCCCGGGAAAGAACCGTAAAGAAAACCCGAGAAGGAGTATTATAAAACTCTGTATAAAAATACATTAATTAATTAATTACTCATAATAATTTCTAGGCTATATTATAATGTATCAATTCTCCCCCGTTGACAAACGACTTGTCCTCAAGTCGGAAATCCGGGCAAGAACTAATGAGCTGCTGACTTATACTTGGGCACGGTTGTATCTCCACCAACTAAGTACATGAAGGCAAGTTTCAACTGGATACATCAACTTCGTGAAAACCAAGTGCACAAACATCAGCAAAGTGAAATACTCCCCAGGTTTGAAATTGCATCAGGAAAGGAAGATCTTTTAATTCCCATTGACTTGACAATTGACTATTGTGGGTGATTTGCAGGCTTATTTGTAGCTTCCCCCACTGAAACTCTCTTCCACTGAACTTGCTTTTAATGACACCACCACATTGATGACACAATTTCTTAACACTTTTGTTCCAACCACCAGTGTATGCACACACATAAGCATAATTTCCCAAACAGCAAAGTCTTCTACAGCTTAGTTCATACACAAATGACCCAGCAAAACCCAAGTTGAGCAATTCAATAGCAATTGAGCCTCCGGGATCCCATTGCATTCTTTGGGCAACAATACCACCCATATCGAGAATCATGATCCCAGTAGTTAAGAGTAACAAACCCATTGCATCCTCACTACAAACCATCAAACATAGGACATTAAGGTTGTTAATATGTTCTAGCAATCCACCACAGTGCCCATAATATGTGCAACGTGAACTCGCAGGGGTTCCCATATCAACACTCAGCTCTCCAAATTCAGCAAACTGCATATCACCCATATCAACAACCCCTAAATTATGTAATCGTTGTAATCTTCCTATATCAAAAGGCATCAAATGTGGCCCTCCATTTGCCCTCATAGAGCTGAGTACACCAGACCCAATCAAAGCCAAAACTCCAATTTTGCCCAGCAACATTGGCACATGTAAGATCCCATAATACTTGGACTCTTGAATCTTGGTGTCATTCTTTTCTGGCAACTGATCCATCAAAACCTGATTTGAACTCGCAGCTTCCGTTGCCTCATCACAAGGGCCAACACAAAAAATTGTTTCAAGATTCACCCCATTTTCATTCTTTGACATTTCGTCAAACACCATGTGGGCATCTTCCAATTCCTTGGTTGATTCCGACGAATCCGTACCATGAGTAGCTACCGGCGCCGGAAGCTCCTTTGACAGGAAGAATGACCCCAACTCTGACGATCTTGTGCCTTGAATTTCCCAATTGGCCGAATGTGGACTCACATTGGTGGAAATTAAAGAACGATCCGTTGAAGATAAGCTACTCAAGATTTCCGGCGGGCCAGGGTACGCAGTCGGCGGGCGCGGGTGGGCACGCGGCGGGCGCCGGTGTTCGGGAAGTGACCGCTCGACATTAGTTTGTGCAGGTGGGCTCGCATCTTCGATTGGTACTTCGATCTCGTGTACATTGTTGTTGATTCGATCATCAGGAACAATTCCAGACGACAACAACCATCATAGATGCACCTTCCGTTAAGAGAGTGGAAAACATCCATGGCGGATTTGCTGTTCTTGAAACAAATTCTCGAATGAAACCTTGTGTCCGTGCTAAATCTCTTCCTCTATAATTCCGAACACTAAGAACACTTGCTCCAACACGTGGCAAGAAACTGGGTAGATTTCCCCATGAATCTTGATATACAGAATTCGATTTAATAACTCCATTAGAGAACATTTCATGCACGTTCAGGAATGAAAGCACCAATTGATACAAAACCGTATAGATCTCGTATCGAATTCAATGAATAAAGTAACCGGGTGAAGGGAAGAAGGATAATAGTGCAGATGCACTTCGGATGTGAATGGCCAAAGCCGGGGATTAAGAGTGAAGATTGGGTAGGGAAGAATTAGGGCAAAACTAATTAATTTCCGGTTTATTGATTCATTGCCTCCATAGAATACAATACATGAGTATATATAATAATAAAATCCTAACCCTAACCCTAACCCTAACCCTAACAGTTCAACAAATGCGTCTCGGGAAAGAACCATAAAGAAAACCCGAGAAGGAGTATTATAAAATTCTATATAAAAATACATTAATTAATTAATTACTAATAATAATTTCTAGGCTATATTATAATGTATCAGGTTCTTTCTACATCTTCACTGTTGGGCCCCTCCGAAATAGGCCCAAATTCGGAAGAACATTAACATGAATTAACGAAGCCCATTATTGAGATTATCAAGCGTGCGCCACAACAACGGGTTGAAAGGAAGTTTCTGGTAACGACCACGACATTAAGAGCAAGGGCGACATCTGCGGGATTTGCTCGCGCCTCATAACTCCAGCAACGGTCACAAGGAGAGGGAGGATATAAAATACTACGAAGGGAAAAATAGGAGGACACTCATTCACCAGCTATCGCACCATCATATTCTCAATCTCTGAAAAAGCTTCAATCCTCTTTGTACTAGAAGAGATATTTTACTAAACCATTGATTCTTGTGTAATCAGGAGTGATCTCGCAACAGGGCTATTGTTATCAATGGATCGACATATTGTACCAACACTCTTACTTTCTCTTTCTCTTTTTCTCTCAAAGCTTCATCTTGTTTTAAGGGTATAACGCGTTATGATTGTTTTTTGGTTAAGTTTCCCTCATTTTAGCAGGTAACACGTTTACGTGGTAAATCTGCCCAAAACAATTGGCGCCCACCGTGGGGCCTTAGCCAAAGAAAAATCGTCAAGAACCGTAAGCGTTACCCACATAGGATGGAAGACATTCATGTTACCTACAACCAAGTCGATGACGCTAAAAACCACGAGATTAACCAAGGGGTCGACGGCCAACAGACTGAGAATGGGACAGAAAGGGATGAGCACAATTCTAGAGATGGAAATGGAAATCCCACCACTTCCACCGGCGAATCCTTGAAGGCTTTCCTAAACAGGTACAATGAGGAATTGGTCACCATAGAAGGATGTGACGCGGCTACAGCCGTGGAAGCATTTCGAAGAGGCATCTCGACCGGTAATCCTGATCTTTATCGTGAGTTAACTAAATATCCTTGCTCAAATTTCGATGAGGTACAGGTAAAAGCGTTGGCACACGTGTGATTGGAGGAAGAAGACCTCTTCTCCGTCAAAACCGCTAGCCCTCACCGACCAGAACGCCGACAAGGACGACGGGAAACCAGATATGTTCCATACCCTAGTCCATCTTCTACCAAGCCAATTGTAAACACGACGTTCGCTAGGTCAAATGAGCGATATGAAGACCCAAGGCTGCCCCCAAAGTTGTCTCACTACAACTTTAGGGTAGACGCGACGGAGGTGGTACGAACTCTTAACGACATGGGGGATATTGTCAAGTGGCCAAGAAAGAGCAACACACCTTCACACCAAAAAGATAAATCCAGATGGTGTGATTTCCACTTCGATCATGGCCATAGGACGGACGAATGTATCGCACTAAGGAAAGAGGTAAGTGAGTTATTACGCAGGGGGTACCTCAAGGACCTGATATCAGAAAGAGCAAGGGATCAACTAGAGCACGACAAGGGAAAGACCAGTCCACCCCCACCTCCCAAGCACACATGAGTGATTAATGTCATCACTGGGGGATCCGAGGTCTGTGGTGTTACTTATTCTGCAGCTAATAGGATTGCAAGGAGTACCCGGAGAGAAGAGCCCAGAATCGTTGTTCGGAAGAGCCATGACGAGATGCCGATTACTTTTGATGACATCGAAGAGGAAGAAGTCCACCATGATTGCTTAATTATTTCTTTAACAATAGCAAACTTTCTTGTCAAACGAGTTTTGATTGACAATGGGAGCTCTACTAACTTGCTTATGTTGGATTCCTTATACAGCTTAGGCCTGGGTTTGGACGATATCGTCAAGAAGTCTACAACTTTGGTGGGCTTCAGCGGCGAATCACATAACACATTGGGGGAAATCTCATTACCCACCGTCGTGTGTGGGGGTAAACTATCAAGTAAAATTTCAAGTACTTGATTGTCCATCACCTTTTAATGTTATCTTAGGCAGGCCCTGGATCCACGGAATGAAGGCCATTCCCTCGACTTATCATCAATATGTCCAGTTCCCATCACCATGGGGAATACAAGAAATCAAGGGAGAACAGAAGATAGCAAGGGAGTGTTATTCCGTAACCATGAGGGCAACAACTTCAAAAACTCAGCAGATTGAGGCAGAAAAGAAGTCGTCGGTATAGCAATTAAAGGACTGTAAGGCTCCAACTTACTACGTGAAGCCTGAGACGGCAGAACTCGAAGAAGTAGCCCTCGATCCACTTGATTCGTCTAGAAAAATCAGGATAGGGGCAGATTTGGAGCCAACCTTACGAGAGCAGTTAGTTGAGTTCTTACGGTCCTATAGTGATTGTTTTGCTTGGACGAATGAAGATATGGTGGGAATCGATCCCGACGTGATCACACATGCGCTCAACGTTAATCTAAAAGTTCCCCCAGTTAAATAGAAAAGGCGTAAGTTCGCACCCGAATGAAATTAGGTAATAAACGATGAGGTAAAATCCCTACTCGAATCTGGAAAAATTAGGGAAGTAAAATATTCTGATTGGTTAGAGAATGTGGTTGTCGTTAAAAAGAAAAATGGGAAGTGGCGCGTTTGCATCGACTTTACCGATTTAAATAAAGCATGTCCCAAAGATTCATTCTCGTTGCCTCATATTGACGCAATGGTGGATGCAATGGCGGGACATGAGCTTTTAACTTTCATGGACGCGTTCAGTGGATACCATCAGATAATGATGCACCCTGACGACCAAGAAAAAAACCGCATTTGTAACAAATCAAGGGACCTATTGTTACAAGGTTATGCCTTTCAGATTAAAAAACGCATGTGCCACTTATAAGAGATTGGTAAATAAGATGTTTTAGGAAAAACTGGGGGATACAATGGAAGTATACATCGACGACATGTTAGTCAAATCCTTGAAGGCAAGAGATCACATCCGGCATTTGGAGGATGCATTCCAGATTCTACGGAGCTATCAGATGAAGTTGAATCCAACCAAATGCTCTTTTGGAGTCCCGTCGGGTAAATTCCTGGGCTACATAGTAATGCAGAGGGGAATCGAAGCAAGTCCGGACCAGATCAAGGCGATAATGGAGTCACAATCACCAAGATGCGTCAAAGACGTTCAAAAATTGACAGGATGAGTAGCAGCACTCAACCGGTTCATATCCAGGTCGTCAGACATGAACAAGTTATTTTATGAAATCTTGAAGAAAAACAAGTCGTTCGAGTGGACAAAGGCGCATGAAGAAGCTTTCAAAGAATTGAAGGAATATTTATCTCAACCACAAATACTGTCCAAACCCAAGCAAGGAGAAATGTTGTACGTTTACTTGGCAGTCACAGAGGCAACCGTAAATGCCGTCTTGATTCAAGAAGAAGACGGGAACCAGTTACCTATCTACTATGTAAGTAAGACTCTACTTGATGCGGAGACTAGGTACTCACCCGTCGAAAAACTCGCATTGTCTTTGGCAATGGCTTCTATCAAGTTACCTCCTTATTTTGAAAGTCATCCTATTACTGTAAGGACTAATTTCCCAATGAAGAGTGTTATGTCAAAACCAGAATTATCAGGTCGCTTGGTGAGGTGGTTAATTCACCTCAATGGGTATGATATTACTTACGAGCCACGAACAACAATGAAATCTCAAGCTTTGGCAGATTTTGTGGCTGATTTCACTCCTACCCTGCCAAAAGGAGAAAATCAAGAAATATTACAGGTTAAACGATCGCTAAGCAACGACAAATGGTTGATGCACACCAATGGAGCGTCGAATCAAGTAGGCGTAGGGCTGGGGGTAGTCCTAAAGTCGCCACATGGGGATAGGATAGCCCAGGCTATTCGATGCACATTCAAAGCCACTAACAATGAAGCAGAGTATGAGGCACTCATCGCAGGATTAATTATCGCCAAGGAGTTGAATGTGCAAGAAATCGAGGTAATATGTGATTCGTTACTTATTGTCAATCAAGTCACGAATTCGTATGTTGCTAGGGATTCAAAAATGAAGGCATACTTGGAGAAAGTTCAAGAAATTATCAAAGGCTTTAAGCATTTCGAGATGGAACAACAACGACATTACAAAAACTAACAAGGGACGCCTTGTGACGTTACAGGCCAAAACATGGGCCCTTGCCTTACAAACAGGCTACGATGTGCACACAACGACTAGTCACAAGATGCAAGAGATGAGGAACACGTTAACGACTCTAGAGCAAGAGGAGTCTAACACAAAGGAGATCTTGATGTAATCAATTCAAGTTTTATTAATAAACATGAGTACTTTACACCTCTATGTTCCATCTCATTACACATAACTCTCTCTTAGCATCTACTACAAAAGCGCTATTACAATACAACTCGTTCAAACATGATTAACAGTCTTCTCTTCAAACATGTTGATCCCCGCCTAGCATACGCCTCCATCGAAACCTGCACCACCTGCTAGAAAGACAAACAAACAAGACGCCATACAAACACAAACTGCATTCATAAAAGGCCCTTAAAAGCATAATACTAAGGGCTAGAAAAATTGTTCATCCATCCACACAAACGGCCCTACAATAAGCGATCCCAAAAAAGTAAATGTTTTAAACTCTGACACACCAGGGGTACCAAAAGACTTAAAAATTCAGAAACAGAAATGATAAGGCTACTCCTTAGAGACATCTTCGGAAGCCTTCAGATTCTCCGCAAGCTCCACCTGGGCTACTTCCTTGGCAACATGAGCAATGTCGTCTACCAGTGAAGATTTCTTGACTGCGACCTCCTCTTCAAGGAACAAATTCTCGAATTGCTCTCTCTATTTCACGGCATCCCATGAAGTATGCTTCCTTGCGGCAAACTCCTCTATCGTCTCCACACGAGCCCTACACGACCAATAATCAACCGTGTCCTCGATCTCCTTTGCGAGAGAAGCTTCCTTCCTCGATGCATCCGTGAATCTCTCCTCCCAATCCCTAGCACTCTTGGAAGCTTTTTCAAGAGCATCCATTAGCTCCTTAACTTTCTTCTCTAGAGCACTCTTCTCCTGCCCCAGGATAGTACTCTTGTCCTTCTCAAGCTGCACGTTAATTTTTCTTTGAGCCAGTTGACCAGGTTGGTCCTTAAAGGCCTCAAAAGCCCTGAAAAAGTTAACCTGTTGTAACATGGGCAAGAGGCAGAACGCGTAAATCAAAGCACAACAAGTTACTAAAATTCAGTAATCATACCTACCATTGGGCAGCCAACATTTCGCCGAAGAATTCCGACATGGAAGATCGACTTTCCGCACCTCGTGAACAGTTCATGTGGATAGGTATCAAGGAGTTCGAACACTTCTCCGCCGCCATATCTAGCGACATCATGGTGCCAGGGAGATCAGTCAGACATGAGGTGGCATTCTTCTTTTTTTTTTTTTTTGGTCGAAAGGTGGCATTCTTCTTTGAAGAGGAAGTCTTGGGAGTAGTATCAGCAGCCTTCAGAGGGAGGGACACCGCTAGAGATGTATCTGCTGTAGAAGTCGTTTCGGCTTTTCTTTTCTTCCGAGCCTCGACTCTTTCCATGGTTGAGATGGCAGCAGTAGATCGAGTAGTCCTTGAGCTTGAAAAGATACAAGTAAAAAGAATCACGCGAGTACAACATGTTAGCAGAAATAAAGAGGAAAGGCGTCAGAACTTACTTGACATTTCTGAATCTTCGCAATTGGCGAGATATTCTTTCACAAGGTTTGTATAAGATCTCTCTTCTGTCGAAAGGACAACAATGCGAGAGACAATCTGGGTTGACACCTTCCAAGGTTGTAAAGAAGCGAAATTTACTGCATCCAAAAACAAACACAGTCAAAAGTTAACACTATCACGAAGAAGTAAGAAGAGCAAAGTAGAGGAAATACTACTTGTCGCACGCCAACGAGGTTTTAGAAAGGAGGTATCAACCCCCAGAGAAGACAACTTTATGAAGAAGAACTTGTCGGCCCAGCCACGGTCCGACTTCGACACATCATAAATCAAGTCAGACTTGCCTTTTAGGGTTTTCAAGGTAAGTCGACCGGGACCCCCTTTTGAAAAACGATAGTTGCAAAGAAAGTCAACAGTTTTGAAAGGGATATCTTGAGAGGAACAGAGTAGATCAACAGACAACAAGAGCCTCCAGACTTGAGGAAGTATTTGGCCAGGCGACAAATCGAGGGTAATGAGAAAATAACCTACCAAAGGAGAAAAAAGGAAAGCGATGTCCGATACGAAAAGGATATTCATATAAGCACACCCAATCCTCGTGAAAGAAGTCAACCCAAACACCGGGAGGAGGGAGAAAGATTTCGGCGGAGGCCGAAAACCCCACAGAGTAAGCAAAAACGGACGGTTCAAAAGAAGTGCGCTCTTTTTGATGATGAGAGGTGAGAACGTTGGAAGGAGTAAGCAAAGGCGGATCGGAAGGTATAAGGCACCAGGAAGAAGATTCCGAGGAAGAAGAAGAATTAGCCATGGAAAAGAAAAAAGAAGAAGAGAATAAATGAAGCGTACCTGAAGATTGAAGACCGTGAATGCTTTGCAAATGATGTCCTTGGAAGCCTTAAATACAGAGTTGATGGGATGTGGTATGAGTGTGCTACAACTTTCGAGGTCAAGGTCAAAAACCCTAGAAAAATTAGAGGGAAATTTTCTCGGGTGTTTGGGGGGTATTGTTGGGCCCCTCCGAAATAGGCCCAAATTCGAAAGACCATTAAAATGAATTAACGAAGCCCATTATTGAGATTATCAAGCGTGCGTCACAACAACGGATTGAAAGGATGTTTCTAGTAACGGCCATGGTTTTAAGAGCAAGGGAGACATCTGCGGGATTTGCTCGCGCCTCATAACTCCTGCAACGGTCACAAGGAGAGGGAGGATATAAAAGCGCACGAAGGGAAAAATAGGAGGACACTCATTCACCAGCTATTGCACCATCATATTCTCAATCTCTCAAAAAGCTTCAATCCTCTTTGTACTAGAAGAGATATTTTACTAAACCATTGATTCTTGTGTAATCAGGAGTGATCTCGCAACAGGGCTATTGTTACCAATGGATCGACATATTGTACCAACAATCTTACTTTCTCTTTCTCTTTTTCTCTCAAAGCTTCATCTTGTTTTAAGGGTATAACGCGTTACGATTGTTTTTTGGTTAAGTTTTCCTCATTTTAGCAGGTAACACGTTTACGTGGTAAATCTACCCAAAACATTCACTCAATCGAAACACTAGAAACAAGATCGACACAAAGCCTCATCGAATTATTCGGGAAAAACACTCAACAATCCCAAACGCTTAAATACTCGACGGAAAAGGGTTATCAAAACCTCTTTGCTCTGATACCATGTGAGATTTTGATAACCAAAGAAATCGAGCAAACACAAACAATCAAAACAAGATCAATCACAAGATTAAGCCATTCAAATTATGAATCAAACACGAGCAAAAGAGAGCGTTCAGTATCGCACACTCACTGTTCGATTAAGGACTTGTGAAACAAGAATGGGCCTTATATAGTTCGGTATATACAAACCAAACCAAACCGGAAAGAATTTATTTAAAAACTGATATAAACTAAACATGCTTAAACAAACTTAGTTCACATAACCCGCCAAAAGGTGTAGACGACCTCCACTTTGCAAGCCACCAAATTCCACGCGTTGTTACACCACTCACAACGGTGGTATTTTAAAATAAAAAAATCAATAAAGATTTAAAGAATAGTAAAAATACATAGAAGCATGAGCCAATTGCGTCTTATTTCCGTCTCCCAGCTCTTCCTTCCGTCTCAACTTTTTTGCCAACGTGTAACACTTTTTTGGTCAGTAATAATAATAAAATAATGGGTTTTGGAGATTGTGGGATTGCAATTGCTGCTAGCCAAAGCCTTTCATTGTAAAATAAATTGTTTTAGGCTATATTTCAATCATGAAATAATCTTATTGATTCAAAAAAATATTTTTAATATTTTTATTTTTATTTTATCTACCTATAGACACCAATATTGAATGGTCTTATGATAAAAGAAAATTTGGCATAAATAATAGATATAAGAAAAATAATCTTGGAAAAATAATCTTTGTATTTTGTAGGTAGTTAATTTTATGCATTATATAAATGACATAATTAATATATTAGATTATATAAATTTTATGCATTATACATTATTAAGAATAAAATATAAAATATAAAAAGTAGTTAATTTAAAGAAAGAAATGAAGATGTTGGTTGTGGAGAGAAAGTAAAAATGAGATTTCAAATGAGGTGGAGGAGTGAGAAAATTGAATTGAGGTAGTTAAAATCTCAAAAACGAGACTATGGATTGATTCATTCTACAAACACTAGTTATAATAAATTACTACGGATGCTTATGTGTTTTTATCTTGTCCTTTACACTTTACATTTTACTATTCCCCTTTCATGATTGTTTTCTAGTTTCAGTTGAGCAAATAACAATAATAAACTTTTTTTTAGAAGGGAGTATAATTCTTTTTAAATAAAGAAGAACATTTTTTCTGGTTAACGGAAGCTAGACGAGAATTAGAGAGGGGTGGTGTTGGGCCCTCCGAAACTTGGCCCAAAAAAGAATGTCACAAGCCCAAGACAGTTGATCCAAGCAAATCGATAGAAGGAGACGATGAAGAAGCAGTCAAAGCAGGACGGAAATCTCGGACCCCATAATCGACACCAACGGCTATATCATTAACAACGGGGGCGAGATCTCCGGGATTGGCAAAACGTTTCAACCAACGGTCAAAGCAGGGAAGAAGAGTATAAATAGGCACGAAGTAAGGACAGCGGGGGAGATCATCGATACTCAGGATCACTCACGAAAGCTCAAATCTTTTTCTAGTCATTCTACTTTGTTCTAAGCATCCATTTGTGTTAACAGAAGATCTTTAGTCTCAATCATAATATTAATCTAATTATCCTATAGCATTTCTTGCCTTTTATCTTGCTTTATTATTTGATTGTGGTTTATAACGCGTTACAAGTTCTGTTTGGTTAGGACTTCCCACATTATAGCAGGTAACGCGTTAGTGCGATTATCCTGCCCAAAACAATTGGCGCCCACCATGGGGCCTAGCCAAGAAAGAAGTCACGCTAAAACAACCGCCAGATCTGTCACATGGAGGGAATCCAAACTACATATAGCCACGTAGGGGATCTCGACAATCACGAGGTCAATGAAGTGACGAACCATCAAGGCGATGAAAACATGAACGGAACTGGAAACGTAGTCGGTACAGGAAACATGGATGGAACAGGGAATGGTGAAGGAGCCGAGCAAGGTTCTGGGGACACCAATGGCAATCCTGGTACTTCCGAGCAACGAGGAGCTGGAGGAGGCGACTCCGTCGTCATTATGGAGCTCCGATCAACAATGATTGCTCTTCAGAAGGACTTGGAAAGCCAAAAAGAGGCCAATGCCAGATTCACTAAGGTATATGAAAAACAGATTGAAACTTTAACTAATGAACGCAACTTGCTTCGATCGCTGGTACAATCGGCTCCAACTCGTCCCCGTGGGACCGATGTGGTGGAAGGAGTCGCCAGACGGTTAGACATGGATGATCCGAATCTCGTGACACCCGATGTCGTCAGGCCAGTAACCGGGTATCAGGTAAATGGTAATTCTTTAAGGGCGATACGGGAGGATACTGAAGTCTCCCAATTACGGGAACGCCTGCGAGCATTGGAGGACCGAATTACTCAGGTCCCGGGGGCACCACAACCAATAGCAATGGAAAGGAGAGACGGTTACACCGACTTCCCCTTCGTACCTGCTATTGCAAGGGTTGACATTTCTCGAAAGTATCACGTACCTGATGTACCTAAGTACGAAGGGGTGACAGACCCCGATCAACACATAGCCGCATTTAAACAGGCTATGAATATTAGTACAGTCCCTTTTGATATGAAAGAAATTGTTATGTGTCGTTGGTTCGGGAACACGTTGTCTAGACCCGCTCTCAACTGGCATTCGCACTTACCTCTTGGAAGTATCTCATCTTTTGCTGAGTTGATTGATAAGTTCAGGATTAGGTTCGCAAGTAGTCGGCACGCTAAAAAACGATCAAGTGATTTATACCGCTTGGTCCAAAAACCGGGAGAATCTCTGAAAGTTTTCCTCAACCGTTACAATGAAGAATTGGTGACTATCGAAGGATGTGATGCCGCTACGGCTGTGGAGGCATTTCGAAGGGGTATATCCATATGTAATCCTGAATTATATCGTGAACTAACTAAGTATCCCTGTTCGAATTTTGATGAGGTACAGGTAAAAGCTTTAGCCCACGTCCGATTAGAGGAAGACGACCTCTTCACCGAAAAACGACGAGTCCCCATCGACCTGACCGGAGACAGGGAACACGGGATACAAGATACATTCCGTATCCAACTGCACCTCATGCTAAGACTACCGTCAATGCAACGATGATTAGACAAGGTGACAGATACGAGAATCCTAGGCTACCTCCGAAACTCTCCTATTACAACTTTCGCGTGGATGCAACCGAAGTGGTCCGAACCCTCAACGCCATGGGAGATACTGTTAAATGGCCTCGAAAGAGTAACATGCCAGCACATCAGAAAGACAAATCCAAATGGTGTGATTTCCACTTTGATCATGGGCACCGGACCGATGAGTGTACCGCGTTGCGGAAAGAAGTAAGCGAATTGTTACGAAGGGGGCATCTCAGAGAATTAATATCAGAGAAAGCAAAAGAGCAGTTAGAGCGCAACAAGGAAAGAGCAAGTCCACCACCTCCACCAAAGCACACTGGAGTAATCAATGTCCATCACCCTCGCCTTAAATGTCAATAAAAAGGTGCCACCAGTAAAACAGAAAAGGCGTAAGTTCGCTCCCGAACGAAATCAGGTAATCAACGATGAGGTAAAATCTTTACTTGAGTCTGGAAAAATCAGAGAAGTACAATACCCTGATTGGATTGCGAATGTGGTTGTTGTTAAAAAGAAAAATGGTAAATGGCGCGTTTGCGTAGATTTTACCGATTTAAACAAAGCATGTCCCAAAGATTCGTTCCCCTTGCCTCATATAGACGCAATGGTGGACACAACGGCGGGGCATGAATTATTGACCTTCATGGATGCATTTAGCGGATATTACCAAATAATGATGCATCCTGACGATCAAGAAAAAACCGCATTCGTGACTAATCAAGGAACTTATTGTTATAAAGTTATGCCTTTCGGGTTAAAAAACGCAGGTGCTACTTATCAGAGATTGGTTAATTAGATGTTTCAGGAAAAACTGGGGGATACGATGGAAGTATACATAGACGACATGTTGGTCAAGTCACTGAAGGTGGAGGACCACGTTAATCACTTAAGAGACGCGTTCGAGATCATGCGAAGTTACAAGATGAAGCTGAATCCCACCAAGTGCTCTTTTGGGGTAACGTTAGGAAAATTCCTCGGCTACATAGTGACTCAGAGGGGAATCGAGGCGAGTCCAGAACAGGTGAAGGCCATAATGGAGTTGCAATCACCCAAGTGCATCAAGGATGTCCAGAGGCTAACAGGACGAGTAGCTGCATTAAATCGGTTCATATCGAGATCTTCAGACAGGAACAAACTGTTTTACGACATCCTAAAGAAAAACAAGTCGTTCGAGTGGACAGAGGAACATGAAAAAGCCTTTGAAGAATTGAAAAATTATTTGTCTAATCCGCAGGTGCTATCCAAACCCAAACCAGGAGAGAACCTGTATGTGTACTTGGCCGTAACAGAAGCAGCAGTAAGTGCAGTTCTGATCCGAGAGGAAAATGGAGACCAGTTGCCCATCTATTATGTAAGTAAAACCTTGCTTGACGCAGAAACAAGGTATTCCCCCATCGAGAAGTTAGTATTGTCCTTGGTAATGGCTTCAATAAAATTGCGCCCTTATTTTGAAAGTCATTCTATAATCGTGAGAACTAATTTCCCAATGAAAAGCATCATGTCAAAGCCAGAATTGTCAGGTCGATTAACGAGATGGTTGATCCACCTAAACGGTTACGACATTACCTACGAGCCCCGAACAGCGATGAAGTCTCAGGCGTTGGCAGATTTTGTGGTAGACTTCACTCCTACCACTTCAGAGAATGGAGATCAAGATGTAATGCACGTAACAGGAAACGGCAGATGGTTGATGCATACAGACGGAGCGTCGAACCAGATTGGTGTAGGATTGGGGGTAGTCCTGAAGTCACCACAGGGGGATAGGATAGCCCAGGCTGTTCGATGTACATTCAAGGCTACTAACAACGAAGCAGAGTACGAGGCGCTTATTGCAGGGTTACTTGTTGCTAAGGAGCTGAATGTACAGGAAATTGAGGCAATTTGTGACTCGTTACTTATTGTGAATCAAGTTACGAATTCATATGTTGCCAGGGATTCAAAGATGAAGGCATACTTGGAGAAGGTACAAGAGATCGTGAAGCACTTCAAACATTTTGAGATAAGACAGGTTCCTCGAGATGCTAACACGCAAGCAGACGCCTTAGCCAACCTCGGATCCGCAATTGACCCAAGGGAGTACGACAAGATATCTTTCGTATATCTTGATGCACCATCTATAACCAAAGAGGCAAACATGTTAGAGATTCGAAGTCCTGATGAAGACAAGTCATGGGTAACCCCTTATCTGAAGTGGTTACGAGATGGAATTTTGCCAGAAGACAGGGAAGAAGCTCAACGACTTAAGGTAAAAGCTTCTACTTTCACTGTTAAGAATAACATCTTGTTCAAGTGGATGTCGTCAGGAGTTCACGCGCGGTGCGTAAAGGAAGAGGAAGTACAGAAGGTGTTATAGGACATACACGACGGGGAATGCGAAAACCATACAGGGGGTCGCAACTTGGCGAAGAAGGCGAGCAGGATGAGTTACTATTGGCCTACCATGAACAAAGACGCAGTGGAGTTTGCTCGCAATTGTGACGCGTGCCAGCGTCATGGACCTATACCACACCAACCTTCTGAATTGTTGCATCCTGTAACATCCCCTTGGCCATTCATGAAACGGGGGATGGACATTGTGGGAAAACTTCCTCCAGCTTCGGGTCAACGTGTTTACATCTTGGCAATGACTGACTACTTCTCTAAATGGATTGAAGCTGAAGCCTTCAAATAAGTTAAAGATACGCAAGTCATCTCCTTCATAAGGAGGAACATTTTGAGCAGATTCGGAATACCATCCACCATAGTCTGCGACAATGGGTCTCAGTTCATCAGTGACAAGACAAGATCATTTTGCCAGCAGTACAACATACAGTTGGTGATGTCAACGCCTCGTTACCCTCAGGCTAATGGGCAAGCAGAAGCGAGTAACAAGGTGATTATTAACAACTTGAAGAAGCGGCTCAAAGAAGCAAAAGGGAAGTGGGCAGACGAATTACCCCTTATCCTATGGTCAGATCAGACAACCCCTAAGACAGCAACGGGTCATACGCCTTTTTCCTTGGTCTATGGATGTGAAGCCGTACTACCAGTAGAAGTAACTTTGCCTACAGTCCGATACGGACTCACCACTGAAGAGTCAAACCTGTCCAACCTGTTACATCATTTGGATACAGTGGACGAGTTACGAGATGAAGCTTCAATTCGGATGGCGGCATATAGGCAGGGGGTAGCTCGGAGTTACAACAAACGCGTTAACGCCAAAGTATTCCAAGTAGGAGATTGGGTGTTAAGAAGAGTCTTTCAGAATACGCAAGAATTGAATGCTGGCAAGTTGGGAGCAAACTGGGAAGGACCATACCAGATCACGAAGATTGTAGGACAAGGAGCCTACGAACTAATGTCGCAAGAGGGAAAGACGGTCCCCAGAAGCTGGAATGCAATGAACTTGAAATTGTATCACTTTTGAAACACGACGAGTTTTGATAAGGTAATCCTCATAAAATTTCTCCTTTTACATTATATCATTACATCTTCATACATACACAAGTACAACGGTATCAAGAAAACTAACAAGGGACGCCTTGTGACGTTACAGGCCAAAACATGGGCCCCCGCCTTGTGATCAGGCAACGCTGTGCACACAACGACTAGTCAAAAGATGCAAGAGACGAGAACGTGTAACAAGAATTCTGGAACAAGTGGAATCTTTCATTTGTAACACGATTCATGAATTTATCGCAAATATTTACATTTCAAACAAGTACATCATTCTCTCTCCCTGCATCTAATATGAAAAGCCCTTTACAACGAAGAATCTATTGCTAGAATTACAAGTACATGTGCTAGACAAATCGACTTCCCTACGACCACGTTGACCTTCTTTCTTCAGTATTGAACCTGCCTACCTGTAAAAGAAAATCAAACGCAAATCCAAGACCATAGCAACTAGTGAAATATTATCAAAATAAAACATAACCCCTAAACCAACACGGGGTACAAAGTTGTCTACGTCTGGGCCCTAATACAAGCGGCCACACAAAACGTAATGTCTTCAAAAAGCCCCAACATACTGGGGGTAGGAAAAGAGTTTGATAAAAGAAAAAAAAAAGAGGAATCAATTTTTGCCCGTGCCCTCGACTAACTCCTGGTTGTTCATCTCGATCTGGGCTACGTCCTTAGCGACTTGTGAAATGCCGTCGATGAGAGAGGATTTCTTTGACGCGTTGGCCTCTTCAGGAAACAGGTTCTTAAATTGTTCCCTTTCCTTAGTAGCATCCCAAGAGGAGTGTTTCCCGGCAGCAAATTCCTCAATCGTCTCGACGCGAGCCTTGAGCGACCAGTAGTCGGCTGTATCTTCAACTTCTTGGACAAGAGCGGCATTCTTCTTTGATACTTCCTTGAATTTGTCCTCCCACGCCTTGGAGTCATCCAGAGCTTTCACAAGGGCACTTTGCAGATCAAGGACCTTCTTCTCCAGAGCCTTCTTCTCCTGTCCTAGAATGACAGACCTATCTTTTTCAAGTTGCGTGCTGATTTTACTCTGAGCAAGTTGCTCAGGATAATCTTTAAAGGTGTCATAAGCAGCAAGAGTGAGTTGAAGTCCCTGGGCAACAAGTATGGATTAAAGAAGACATCCAGACAGTCGATAGCAAAAGCAAAAAGGGACCTGATGAATACCTGGCATTGGGCCGCCAGTATTTCGCCGAGAAATTCAGGAAAAGAAGATCGATGGTTTGAACCGTGGAGGCAGTCCACTTGTAGAGGCATCAAAGACTTAAGGCATTTTTCCGCATCTATGTCCAAGGACATCATGATGCTGGGAAGATCCGTCATGCGAGAAGATGTACTTTTCTTTGACAAAGAGGCCTTGGGAGAGTCGCATGTCACTTTGGGAGGCAGAGACACCATCAAAGAAGTATCCCCCGTAGAGGTTGTATCCGCTTTCCTCTTCTTCCTGGCCTCGACTCTTTCCAGAGTCGACAAAGCAGCGGTTGATCTGGTGGTCCTTGAACCTAACATCACGAGAAAAACGGGGTTGATGAAAAACAGGAGACGTGGGGGCTATAAAGCAGAAGAGAGGGAGACTTACTCGACATCTCGGTTTCTTCGGGCTCCGCAAGACACGCCTTTACTAGATCGGGGTAGGATCTTTCCTCCAACGAGAGAGCCTCGATATGGGAGATGACTTGATATGACACTTTGCGGGGTTGAGGAGTAACAAGACACTCTGAACAAGAAACACTTGGCAGTTAGACTTGAATAGAAACCAGCGAGTACAAAAGGGAAACACTACCTGTTGATTGCCAACGACTTCTCAAGAAAGACGTATCGATCCCTAGAGAAGACAGTCTCACAAAGAAAAACTTATCAGCCCAGCCCCGGTCAGATTTTGATACGTTAAAAACTAAGTCAGATTTGTTGGTAAAGGTTTTCAAAGTCAGACGGCCCGGACCGCCCTTAGAAAGACGATAATTTAGGAAAAAGTCGGCAGCTTTGAAGGGAAGACCTCGGGAAGAGCATAATTGATCAACGGAAAGTAGAAGTCTCCAAACTTGGGGGAGTAATTGCCCCGGAGAAACATTGAGGGTGGACAAGAAATCGACAACTAGAGGAGAAAATGGAAAACGGTGGCCAATACGAAAAGGGTACTCATATAAGCACACCCAATCATTGGCATAGAAATCCGCATGAATGCCAGGGGGAGGGAGAAACACCTCTGCATGTGAAGGAAAACCCGAAGAAAAGGCGAAAATATGGGGATCTTCAGAAGTGCTATCTCTCCGATGATAAGAGGTGAGGAAACCAGAAGATATCAGAGAAGGAGGAAGGGTGGATTTAAGGCAATAGAGGGAAGGAGAATCAGAGGACGCCATAGTTGGGGGAAGAAAAGAAGACGAAGAAGCAAAAGTAGGGGAAAACGTACCTGGACACCGAGAAGCACAATTGAAGTCTTTGAAAGCCATTATAACCGCTTTAAATAGGGGTTGATTGGACGTCGTATGACTTGCTAGAACTTTCGAGACACGAAATCAAAAACCCTAGGAAAGTGGAGGCGGGAATTTTCCCGGGTTTTTGATGGGGGTATTGTTGGGCCCTCCGAAACTTGGCCCAAAAAAGAATGTCACAAGCCCAAGACAGTTGATCCAAGCAAATCGATAGACGGAGACGATGAAGAAGCAGTCAAAGCAGGACGGAAATCTCGCACCTCATAATCGACACCAACAGCTATATCATTAACAACGGGGGCGAGATCTCCGGGATTGGCAAAACGTTTCAACCAACGGTCAAAGCAGGGAAGAAGAGTATAAATAGGCACGAAGTAAGGACAGCGGGGAGATCATCGATACTCAGGATCACTCACGAAAGCTCAAATCTTTTTCTAGTCATTCTACTTTGTTTTAAGCATCCATTTGTGTTAACAGAAGATCTTTAGTCTCAATCATAATATTAATCTAATTATCCTATAGCATTTCTTGCCTTTTATCTTGCTTTATTATTTGATTGTGGTTTATAACGCGTTACAAGTTTTGTTTGGTTAGGACTTCCCACATTATAGCAGGTAACGCGTTAGTGCGATTATCCTGCCCAAAACAGGTGGTTTAATTGAAAATATATATGTTATGATTACGGTTGGTTTAATGTAATTTTAATGGTATTGCAAAAGTACTAAATTATTAGGATAGTTTTGTATAATTTGTCCTAACTTTTTTCTCAATTCATGCATCGTGCATGGTGTGGGATTTTATTTATTGCACCGCCAAGTGGGCCTATGTCGGTTGTTAGTAGTTTCTTGCATCTGAAATATGATGAAGATAGGAGATCAAGGAGCAAGTTCCCATCCTACAATTTAGGTACTATTCAATTAGTCCATTTAACACCAAAATTTTATTAATAAAAATACGTTCTTTTATACTCCCTCTCTTTTTTTTAATATGTCTTTTTTTTGGTCGAATTTTTTTAATGTCTTTTTAATTTAATGTAAAAATATTTTTACTCACAATATTCTTATATATAAAAAAATGTGTACTCTTAAGCCTTCTTTGCAAATTGTTACGAGTAATTATTAGCCTAAGGTAAATTTGAAAAAAAAAAAGAAAAAATGTTAAAAGGTCAAGTTTTTTAAAACAAGAAAAGGAGACTATAAAGACAAGTTTCACAAAACGGATGGACTATATTTTGAACAAATTAACTAAATATAAATTAATCTTGATTGTTTATATCAATAAAATTTATACTCTCTTTGGCGTCGTTTCACATTGCTTCGCCACCAATTCCCCGCCGCGATGGCGCCCACCCCGGGCCGTCATTTTTTTTTTTTGCATGGATGGATGTTGACCCCCTGTTTTCCAATCCTTGATCACCCAAGATATGGATACACAAGTTCCGAATCTGAATAAGATTGAGTCTGTTATGAAGAACCCTAAACCACCATCATTTCGAGACATAGTTACTAAATCTTTAGATGAAGCTAATTTGGTACTAAGTGAGAGCCCTATGATGGTCATTTGTAGCTATATGATACATATGATGATAAAGAATAAAAAAGATTATCCAGACTGCCAGATAGTTAAACTTCTACATTTACATGTCGTTCCCCAAGGAGGAAATAAAGGAACTTGTCAGTAGAATGAGCAGTAAAAGAGCAGTAGGACTGGATGAAATTCTTGTAGAAGTTTGGAAAGGCTTGGGAGAGAGAGGTCTGGAATGGTTAGCAAAGCTCTTCAACATTATTTTCAGGACTGCCAAGATGTCATAGGAGTGGATGCTTAGTAAGTTAATCCCGCTTTATAAAAACAAGGGAGATGTGCAACAGTGAAAAACTATAGGGGTATCAAGCTTCTGAGTCACACAATGAAGGTGTGGGAGAAGGCTATCAAGTTAGACTAGTCAGAGTGTTAGAGAACCAATTCGGTTTTATGCCTAGGAGATCATCTATGGAGGCTATCCACTTGTTGAGAAGGCTAACAGAAGAGTATAGAGAAAGGAGGAAGAATCTGCACATGGTTTTTATCGACTTGGAGAAAGCATATGACAGGGTACCTAGAGAGTTGATTTGGGAAAGCTTGGAAGCCAAGGAAGTGTCCGACACACTTATTAGGATCGTCAAAGACATGTACGAGGGCTTGTTGACCAGTGTTTGTAACCCAGGTGGGGATACAGAGTATTTCAGAGTGGAGGCAGACTTACATCAAGGCTCTGCCCTAAGCCCCTTCCTTTTCACACTTGTGCTGGATGTTTTGACGAGTGAGATTCAAGGGGAGATCTCGTGGTATATGTTGTTTGAAGACGACATTATCTTGGTAGATGAGTCCGGAGCGGAGTTAGTAGTAGACTTGAAACTTGGAAGGAGAAGTTGGAGTCTAAGGGCTTCTGACTAAGCAGGACCAAGACGGAATATGTGGAGTTTAAGTTCGAGTAAGGTGCAATTGACAGCGATGAAGTACGTTTAGGAGGGGAATTAGTGATGAGGAAGGAGAGTTTCAAGTGTTTAGGATCAATCTTGCAGAGTAACGGAGGAATCGACGAGGACATCACGCACATGATCCAGAGAGGTTGGCAAAAGTGGAAGGTAACATTAGGGGTTCTTTGCGACAAGAAGACACCACTCAAGCTTCAGGGAAAGTTCTACAGGACAGTCATCAGACCGGCCATCCTTTCTGGAGCAGAATGTTGGCCCACCATGAAGACACGGGAACAAAGGTTGATGGTAGCTGAGATGAGAATGCTAAGGTGGATGAGCGGACACTCGCTTTTAGACAAGATTAGAAATGAAATGATCAAAAGTACGGTGTGAGTGGCCAACATAGGGGACAAGATGGAAGAATCGAGACTAAGCTAGTTTGGCCATATACAGAGGCGAGGGCCCGAAGAGCCAGTTCGTAGGTGCGAGAACTTGGCCTTGGGAGACATACTAGAGGGAGGGGATGACCGAAGAAATGTTGGAAAGATAGTATAAGACAGGATATCAGCTAGTTGGGGATTTCAGCAGATTTGACAACATGCAGGGACAAGTGGAGGGAGAAGATCCGAGTGGTAGACAGCAGCTAGTCGCCAAGAAAGACGATAGTCACTTAGGGTCTTGGCAGCTTGGGCTTCTGGCCTCATTCGCTCTTGTGTTTTTGTTTTTTGTTTCTATTTTACTCTTGCCTTGTTCTGTCTTTGGTCTCGTGTTCATTTCTGTTGTGCTTTTGCTTTTGTTTGGTACTCCTGCTATGTGTTTTTCTGTCCCGTTGGAACTTGGTCGCACCCCCTCAACGTAAGCTAAGGTTGCCCCCATCTTGACCTCCAGATTCTCCATGAGGGAACTGCACTAGATTAATGATGATGTTGTTGTTGTTGTGAAATGTTCACACCTAAACTAACACATATGACATATTTGAAGCACTCTGAGTCTCCACTTTGATAGCTAGAGCACATGTGACACCCTTGAACAAAGCAATGGAAAATCGAAAATTTGCAAGTTATAAGTTAGAAAACAATGGAAAGTTGACTTCTACATGTGACAAGTTTCGATAAACAAGCAACATTCTTTAAGGGTTACAAATTCATGACAATATAGATTTCAAATACAAGTTCTGTTCTATTCATATAAACAAGGAATTCACCAATCTAACACTAAGCACCAAACCTTCATAAATAAAGTACGTAAATAAACACTTATGAAGCCTATGACAACATTTAGTTCAAAAATAAAATTGGCATGATATTGGAGCAACAGAAAAAAAAATCAAGGCTATAGTTAAGAAAAGCAAACAAAATGCAAGACTAAGACTATGGTTGAGAAGAAAACAAATCAAACATTAATATCGATGATGAACTAGGATTCATGATATTGGGGCACTAGAAAAAATTAGGGTTAATGAGGATCCATCGTAATCTACACAGAAAATTTAGGTTCATTGCATTGTTCTTCCTAGATGCTTAATGTGACTAATGCTCTGATACCATGTGGAAATTTCGGGACGTGTTGGGTTGAGCGCACACATGCGCGGATGGGTCTAGCACATATGCGCATGGGGTTCCATCCTAAACCCAATTGGCAATAGGAGGAGTAACCCAAGGGTATATATGCTAGACAGTTTCTCTTTATATTTCAAATGTGGGATATAGATTATACTCTCATCAATATCTACTACTGAGCACCCACAATCGATATCACCAAATATGAGAAATCCATTTATGAAGAATTTTGCAAATCAGCATGAAAGTCGCCTCCAAGTAAGGGATTAACTAAGCACGACCACCGCCTAATTCATCCAAAGAACAGCCAATTGCAAATGAACCATAAAAAAGGAGATGCTAAGTTTATGGGGCCACCTACCAAAGCTGCAATGCAAGAACTCGTATTCCAATACGTTGGAATATAAAGTTCTCACATCTGAAATTATGACTAATAAAATCGGTATATAAGTTTGGCAGGCTACTAATTGGTTTTAGAATGAAATCTCACCCTTATATGTACATAACCCCTAGACTATCATTCTACGGACTCCCAATTCGATCCAGTTAGACTAATATAGTCAGTATATAAGGTTGGTGAAGTACTCGTATGAGCATGATCCCAGTTTAACATGACTTTTAACACATCAGAGCAGGAGATGAAGGTTTGAGCTGCCTTATTAAAAGACAAGATTCTAACGTTTCTTTATCTGGGTTATTGTCCATACAAGCATTTTATCCAAAGGATAGTGCTTGTACATTCCTTGTCCATAAATAATACCTTCAATCCTAAAACCGAATATGGAAACAAAAACTTACAACACGGGTTACTTTGTAAGGATCCGACGAGAAATGATAGAGATATGAATTCATAATAGTGTATGTTGTTGGAACAACATTTTAGCAGCATCCAGAAGCTTCCAATCACCAGCAGATCTGTTTTCTTCTTTTTTTATAAATCTGAGTTTCACATTGACGAAAACTAAGAACACTAATTTTCTACAAAGCACATGATAATACAGTGCTAGCTACACAAACAAACACCACATCAGAATCAGGATTTTCATTCACATGGCATACACAAACTCGCCGCTGCTGTCAACGTCAATCTCGGAGTCGGACAAGTCATCCATCATGTCATCATCCATGTCCAAGCTGTCTGTGATGAACTGGTCAAGGCAGCGGGTCCCCGCTGGAGGGATAGTCGCCTCTGAGATGATCTGCATGATCTCATCTATGTTCTGCACAGGCTGGTCCGGTTCTTCAAACTGGTTCCCCATGGTGTTCTCGTCCATCAGATCCGCTGGCAGGTTCTTCAAGAACCACTTGTGTTTCTTGATCTCTGGGATCGTGATTCTCTGTTGCAAACAAATCCCCGAAGCAAGGAAAATAAGCCCATAATTCGGAAAAGCAATGCAAGCCGTTATCAAAGAGGCTTTTAGCAGATTTTCACATGTGGCCACTAGTAACAGAGAAGAAATCAACACTTACTGCAGCAGGGTCGACAACGAAAATCCTGGAAAGCAGGTGTTGACACTCTAGGGATATGTTGGTATTGTCAGGAATAGTGTACTGGACAGTTAATATTCTCTGGAATTCAAGATATATAACATTAATACTTAATCAAAACTAGAGGAGGAGATTGATAGATTAATGTGGTCTGAAAATAAAAATTACTTGTATCATCTTCCTGAAGTCCTTGGGTTCATCTGGGTCCTCAAACGGATAGGCTCCTACCAACATGACATATAAGGTCACGCCACATGACCACACATCTGCAATCTGTAAGTTTCAAGAAGAGAATTGCATTATTTAGCATGGGAGCTAATTTAAAAAGGGGCAAAAGTGGCCATGAATCAAAATGAAGTGATGGAAAATATCATCAATTGCCGAAAAACCATCAAATACATCAATCACAGAGGAACAATAAATACAGTAGCAATGCTAAATAATGTGATTAATTACATCCACATCAGATTCATCCTAATTGAACCTTCACCAAATAGATAATGTAGTTAATTACAAATTCACCAGCACTGAACAGCTTCTTTAAGAAAATTATCTATTGAACGGTCACAAAGGATGCCTCCGATCCCATTGAAAATGGATTTCCTATAAAGAAAAATTCAACGATGCGAGATAAAATAAAAAGGTGACAGCAAATAATCTTCAGAGAATTGACGCACATTAGAATTTCCTGTTAAAAATTTCATTGCAATTACATGACTAACTCCTAGATTAGGAGCGCATACAAGATTACTCTCATCATTTAGTATAGTTGGTAATATATGTACATATATATAGTTTTTGGCATCTCTGATGGTTCAATACATTTCCTGCAAGGAAATGACTAAAGAATACAAGAAATGATATAAGAGTCATCCTCATACAAGCAGATGAGTATGCAAAGAAATCAGTGCCTAAACTCTACTCCCTCTGTCCCCGAAAGTTTGTCCTAAAGGACAACTTTCACATATATTAAGAAATGGGTAGAAAAGATGAAGTAGCCAATAGGGTGAAGGGAGAGATTGTGATTGTGATGGGTAAAAGTGGGAAGAAAGAGAAAAGGAAAGGAAAAGACTAAAATGGGTTTGAAGGGGTAGATTTTTTGTTAGATAATAGGGGTAAAAGATGAGATAAAATAAGGGTAATATTGTAAGAAATATTGATATAAAAGGAAAGTTGAAAATGTGGACAAACTTTACGGGACACCCAAAGAGGAATACAAGACAAACTTTCGAGGACGGAGGGAGTAGTATAAAATTGAATGCTTGGGAGAAATCTTACAACAAATAATGGAACTTTGGAACTTGACAAATCACAGATATACAACATTACCTTGCCATCGTATTCTTTCTTCAGTAGAACTTCAGGGGCAATATATGCAGGAGTTCCCACAGTTGATTTCGGTTGTGAATGGTATACAGATGACTGAAACAAGAACAATAAAATTTAATATGCATCTTCAAGATATATGCCAGAAAATCTTATAGAAAATGGTTAATGTGAGCACTTCTGTAAAATCTAGTGATCATTAAAAAGATTTTGCACGGATGTACTCAAAGCTCAAACCTTAGAGTATCCAAAGTCACAAATCTTCAACCGAGGAGCAGGACTTCCATCAAGCAAAGTATTCTCCAGCTTTAAGTCCCGATGGCATATTTGCTTCACCAAAAAAATTGCAATGCAACTATGCAGATCAATTAATATGCCAATTATAAACTAAATACTAGCATGCAAGAAAAACATTATCAAACAGAAAGTAGGCTAGTTTCCATACCATTGCATGGCAGTAACTTACACCTGATATAAGTTGTTGAAAGAAGAAGCGTGCCTGAGGTAAAGTTAAAGTCAGACACAAACCTAATTTTTATTTGAAATGAGAATTAACCTAAAATAAAAGTCAGGGAAAGAATATGTAACCTCATCCTCACTGAATCGTCCTGCATTGCAAATTCGCTCAAAGAGCTCTCCTCCAGATGCATACTCCATTACAATAGCCAGATGGGTAGGAGTTAAAATGACCTAGTTCAAGTTACACGCACATTAATTTGTATCTCCATGAAAGCCCAAAAGGATGGAAGCAAGACCTGGAGCATACTTCTCTAAATCGAACAATATTAGGATGCCTCAGGGACCTATGATTGATGATCTCTCGTTGAACATTCCCGTCTATCTGCAAATGGAAAAAGAAAACAAGACAGCAATCAAAACTCATTAAGAATTCTGGATCATCACAAGTACTCAACAAATAATGACAAGTATAAAAGGTATTGGATATCAGGAAGCAACTCTTTGAGCAAAAAAAAAAGATTCTGGTTTCGAAACCACACACTATCCTTGCAAGCTACAAGGAACTCACTTCTGAAATTACTTCATATCATCTTATCACTGATATAGTCTCATAAAATTGACATGAGAAAGCAAGAAATGATTGAAATTGTGCACCACAAAGCACAGAGCACCTACAATACCTTATTTGCTAGCTCACTGTGGAAAGAAAACTTATCCTCAATTCACCAAAACAATCTTGAACCAGTAACAAGATCAGCACAATCTACACTATAATCAAAATTCTAGTCACAGAAGAAGTAGTCTTTCACCAATCACAAGCGCAGAATCAAATACAGAAGAAGAAACAGCTTTTTTTTTCCAAAACCAAACCAACAAACAAAAACCCTTAAAACAGTTCCCAAAAAAAAAAACTACCAACACAGAGAAACCGTGCTAAATTTAGAAACAAACAACACGTGCGATATATGTAACTAAAACAACACAAACAACAACTCCATCTCAAAAAGGTTCTGCTCCTACCACAACACAAGATATCCAAATAGCAACCAAGATTAAGATGCACCTATTATCCCCAAATAATCCCTAAATCCCCTTAACAATGAATCAATCGACCAATTAATCACAAATCAAACTCGAACTCGAACTCATCAGAAAGCAATAAACTCCCAAACCTTATCCCTCGCTCGATGTACTTGACCGCTACAAGATCGTTGGTGACTTTATCCCTCAGCAAGCGAGCAACACCGAAATTCCCGGAGCCGATGTCACGGACGAAGTCGTATCGGTCGCTATCGTGCATGATCGCGGCATATCCATCCCCGGGCCCATCCCCGGCGGCGCCCGATTCATCATCGGATCCATCAAGATGAAGGATTCCTCTTTCTTGTATCCTCCAAAGCTCCCAGTAGCATCTACCGGCCGCCAAAACGACGTCGGAGCATCAACCTCTGAGATTTGGGCAAAGCAAGGCGGGAGATCAGCGAAAAAGGTCAAAGGTAAGTCGGTGGAGAGAAATCGGCGGAGGAGAAGGGGGAAAGAGAAAAACGACGGCGTTTTAGGTGGGGTTATTTGTAGAGAGAAGGTCGGTTGAGAGAGAAAGTAGTTTCGTGATGATCGGCGACGGATTAATATCTTCTCCGCAGAGAAAGGTGGTTGGGTTTTACAGGCTAGGGGCGGTGGCTTGTGGGGACAGAGGTGGCACGACGTCGTTTCTAGGTTTTGGTTGCTCTGTAGGCGACAAAGCACACTGGATTGCTTTGGTCCTGTTACCGATTTCCCGTTGTGGTTTGTCCTTTATTCTGCTTTGTAAATGCTAGGTAAAAAAAAAAAGGTAAATAAGTAAAATTCCTTTGGTTTTTTTAGGGGGTGCTCAGCGGTCCGACACTTTTTACTATGTGGCCCGGTTTTTTATTTAGTTATTTACGGTTCTTTTCCTTTTATTTATAGTATCTATATTTTATTTCCGTTATTCTTAGATAATTACAAAATTAATCTGTAAGTTTTAAAAAAGAATAAAAACTATCCTTACATTTAAAAATATAAGGCAGAAACGGCTTCGGGCTAGGAGCTCGGTGCGTCGGACGCAGGTTGCGAGCTCACCACGTCAATCGCGGGATGAGAGTCCGCGTCAGCGAGGTCCAGGCCGAGGTCTTCCGCGGGCGGTGCCTCGGAGGCCACTGTCCCATCCTCCAAAAGGAAGAACTCGCACTCTCCCTCGAGCTCCTCCCCGGTCTCTTCCCCCATAGTCTCTGTGTAGCTGGGGTTAAAGAAGGAGATCCGGGGGTCGATGTGCCTGTACTTCGCCACCGCCTACTTAACCCCTATGCGGACGGCCTGGTAGAACATCTTGTTCACGCTTGCCACCAGCTCCTCCTTATACTCCTCTGACTCCACATATTTGGGCCCCGCAGCCACCACCTCCTGGTTGAGGTCGCTAACGCGCCCTCGGAGGTTGGTGATCTCATCCTCGGCCTTGAGAAGCTCCGCCTCCTTCTCTTTGAAGAACTGGTGCTCGGCGGAGAGTTTACCCCGAAGCTCCTCGTTCTCGCCCTTTAAAACCTTGACC